>JAOQGH010000023.1:49104522-49162560 GCA_025769975.1 Gallinago jamesoni
CACGTCTACACGTTTCTTAAATACCTCCAGGGATGGTGACTCCACCACCTCCCTGGGCAGGCTGTTCCAGTGCCTGGTATCCCACCAAATGTGGCCACAGGCTCTGTGGAGTAGCAGAGACTCAATAAGTCTTATTCTCTGCAAGCTGTAATGTTAACATGTTTGTTTTGTCGAGGTGCTCTTGTGTGCCTGTAGTCATGAATTGGCAGAAAATATCATCTTACGGGCAATGCAAAGCTTGCATGATTTCCCGTTCCCCTTTTCATTGTGTGATAAACCAAGCCATGTGTTAGATTTTATATGTAACTTGCCCAATCCCATCCCTGCTGTATGGCACAGTGTTACCCCACATTCTGTAAATGTTTTAAAATATGAAGAAACAGGGCCTTTTCCCAGAACTGGGACTGGTCAGGAGACAAACCCAAATCCAGAGAATATGCACAAGTTGATGAATGTGATGTGAATCACATTTTAAGTGTTTCCCAAGGGCTGTGGAGAGGACCCTTCAATCTTCAAAAGTACTAGAGCAGTGATTTTCCTGCATGTTATTGGGGAAAATCTACTTAGAAAGTCGTATTCTTTTTTTGGCTCATCTTCCCCCACCCCCCCTTGCCTCAGTCTTTATCCCTTACAGATGTTTTGGAGTTTGACCGTGCAAAAACCCAAAGTCATGGCATTAAGGAAACAATCATGCATAAACACAAACATCAATTTGTTTTAATGCGCAGGGCACTGTGTCCTGTTGTTCCCGTGGGTGTCCATGATGGGGCTTTCTCCCCCAGCCCTGTCACTGATCCCTAATGATCTTGTAGTTGCCTGCAGCCCCTCCAGGTCATGAGGCTTCGCTGCCTCCAACTCCTCTTCGCCTTCATTTTTGTTTTCCAGCTTGCCTAACATCCAGTCAAATTATGGGATGCCAGCACTTAAAAGCCAGTCTGAGTTTAAAAGTACTTATTTTATTGTACTTGTTTCTCTGGAAGTGGGGCTTCTGGATGCCCCAAGCTCCCAAAGTGGGCTCTGTGGTGGAAGTGCTCGCTGCTGAGCAGCAGGAGCTGTCTCACAAAGCTGATTTGCTGAGCATCAGGAGCCGTAGACCGACTGACAATACTGAGATTTTATGGTGTGTTGGAGGGATTGTAACAGTAAATCAGTTACTGTCTGCATGCCTGCCTTCATGCAGAGTGAGGTGTAACCCAGAGGAGGTGAGGTGGGCTCATGAATGCACTCCTGCTCACTACAGAAATGAGCTGTGAGTGAGCAGCCCGAAGAGATGCTCGTGCTGACATCATACAAGTTCCTGCTACCATGCCCTGGGACACCAGAAGCATGAACGTGTTCAGAAGGCAAATATAGAAAAGTTCATGGAAGGATGCTCCACAAAGGACTGAAGCATAAATGGGCAGATGACCTCTAGCTTGGGAAGTCCAAAAGCTACAGAATGATGCCAACTGGGAGAATGCAGTGGGGAAGTGATCCCTGTGTTGGCCTAGCTCATCCCCTTCATGTGAGGTCAAGGGCTGGGCTTGCTACAGCTGCTCTGCCAGCCCCCTTCTGCCTCCCCACCCAAAAGGGGCAAAACAGATCCTTGAGGTGCTGGAGTGCATCCAAAGAAGAGCAACAAAGCTGGTGAAGGATTTAGAACACAAGTCTTATGAGGAGCAACTGAGGGAGCTAGGGTTGTTTAGGCTGGAGAAAAGGAGGCTAAAGGGGACCTTATCAATCTCTACAACTACAGAAGTTGTAGAAGTGGAAAGGTTGAAAGAAGGTTGTAGCGAGGTGGGGATTGGTCTCTTCTCTCAAATAATGGTTGATAGGACAAGAGGAGATGGCCTTAAGTTGAGCCAGAGAAGGTTTAGATTGGATATTAGGAAAAATCTCTTCACTGAAAGGGTTGCCAAACATTGGAACAGGCTGTCCAGGGAAGTGGTTGAGTCACCATCCCTGGAGGCATTTAAAACATGTGTAGATGTGGCAGTTGGGGACATGCTGTAGTGGTGGACCTGGCAGTGCTAGGATAACGGTTTGACTCGATGATCCTAAAGGTCTTTTCCAACCTAAATGATTGTGATTCTTACTTAGGAGCAGCTTCAGAAGTCAGAACTTGCAGATAAATCATGTTTTCTTTGCTTCTCTCTCGCCTGTGGAAGGAAAAGGGAAAAGGCAGATGATGCTCCTGGTGGCTAGCAGCATGATCCACCACATAATCCATATGCTTGCATTCATTGAAAACTAGGTTTAATGGATGTCTCATCACTGGCAATTTTTCAGATGAGGTTATGTTGTTTTGAAGAGCAGTAGAATAATGAGTATATTGGAGACTTTCTGTGACTTCTTTGCAGCTTCCCTGCTCTCTGGAAATTGTCACAGTAGCATTATTAACTTTCACTATGGCATTTCCTACTATAAAAAATGTTATTTTAAATGGTTTCTAAAGTAATATCCAGGGGTGTGCTTGCATGTATGGACTTTATAACTTTTCCTAGAGGTAACCTCTCCATGCTCCACTCTGTGCTATGTTGCCATCCCTTTCTGGCCAGGTCCTTTTCCTCCAGGCCAAGTGCCTTTTTTACCAGGCCAAGGGTCTCTTGGCTCTGCATCAGCTTCAGTAAATCTGAGTGGCTCCTTCAGTGACTGTAGAGCTCTACCTTCAACCTGGGAGCTGCTCCAGTGGGTGCGAGTCACGCACTGAAACTGCAGGACACTCGCTGCATTGCTCCCTGAATTTAAAACCACATCTCAGCCAGCTTTGTCCCCATTGCATGTGAGCATCTCTGGGGACATCAGTGGTCCCCTCAGTGGGGCAACTCCATATAGGAGGTGAGACTGGGGTGGTGAGCACCCCTGGGCATGTGGGAGGTACAGTTGACAGCCACAGATGCTTAGATGGGGCTGCTAATTTTTTGGGAGGATGGTGTGACTAAGGGTTGCGTTTCCCAGCTTTGATTCACTCAGGGATGACAGCCAATTCCAGTAGGGTTTCCATGCCATCAACCAGCTTGCCTTTCCCTGAGAAGCTGTGCTACCTTTCCTCAGCAGGTAGGATGGCTGAATGAGCTGCTGAAAGTTCCTGCTACCATGCCAAGGTGCTCATCTGCTCAAAAGCTACCTCCGGCTTCTGGTAGTGGTCAGCCATGGCAGGGACAACACGTTTCCCTGTGCTGACAGACACTTCTCAAGGCAGAGCAGCTGTATGCACTGCCTAAGGAGCGACTGAAGCCCAGATTGATGCTTTTTAGCTGGCCTGTGAAACTGCTCCATGTGCCTTCCCTTACTGCCTGGCTCTGGCCTAGGGTGTTAGTGAATTCTGGTCAGATCATACAGGAGAGCCTGGAGTCTGATATTGTCACCCACCCACCCACTGTATTTATATGTCTACAACAAAGCCCAAGAGATCCTTCTCTGCGGGAGGATGCTTAATGCCATACCTGTGCAGATTTTCAGCATCTTCAATGGTCTCAGGCAGAGCCTTTCCCTTCATCTCAGGTAGGAGCAAAACCAAGCCGCCGTCGACTAAAATAATCACAGCTGCAAACATGGAACAAGGATCACAAAGGCAATGCAATGGTCATGCCCAAATCTAATTCCAAATTCAATTCCAAATCCCTAATTAAAATTCTCATTGAGATACATCTGCCCTGTTGAGTGAATAAGGATGACTCAAAGTCATAACACTTGGCTTTTTATCTACATGATTCTTATTTTTCAAAGTAATTGGTGATGTTTCTTAGGTACATCTGAGGCCTGGAGAGCTGACCTGGGTCATAGACCCAGAGGTGGTCTGGCTCTCCTGCTTTGTGCACACACTGCAAAGGAAACAGGTTTTGGCTTTGGTTGTCTGGCTGGCACGGCATGGGATTGGGGTGACACTAGTTAGCTGTCACCCCCTTTTTTGCTTAGGTTAGGACACGCACAAAAGTTTGCTACCAGCCAACCTGGCAAAATTCACCTTACAATTAGTTTTAGATCCTGCTGTGACCATAGTCAGGGCAGACGGTGTATGCAGGCAGACATTCAAGGTAGCCCTTTTTTTAGGACAGCAGCCCTAACATCAGTGCTGATGTGGTGCTTTGCCATCCTAACTTGCTGTGGGATCCTTGACAGAATGGGCGCCCTGAGGTCTCAGCAAGAGATGGAGTGTGACTTCTGTGTAGGGAGGCAAGAGACCATCCTACTTCTCAGATCCTGTAACCACCCTGCAGATAAGAGGGGTAGAATCCAAAGATGTTCCTCCCTTGGGAAAGACTCAGCGGGAGGAAGTCAGAATTTGAAAGTGCTGTCCAAAAATCATGGGGTTCCCTCTGCTGTACAAAAAGGGCTAAGAAGAGACTTTGCTACAACTTCCAAACACTCAGCTGAAACAGACATACCAAGCTGTACCTTCCATGTGTATATACATCTCTCTGCATTTTTAAAGGTGGGAAATCATAGGTCACCAAACTCATTCATCTAGGTTGTGGCTAACTGATCCACCCCACAGCTCTCTTACCAAAGACAACCAGGGGCAGCTCATGCCAGAGCTCCGCTAGTCTGTACACAAGGAAAGGTGTTATGATCCCACCGAGGTCACACATGGACGAGCAGACGAGGACTCCCAGGTTCCTGCAAAGCACATACATGCACAGGCATGTCACCAGCTCTGCCCCATCCAGCTCTTCAACCCAGCGCCCTGGCAGGACACACAAGGGTTCTCCCATCCCTGCTGCTGCGATGAGTAGGGCAGCACCCTCTCCAGGAGATTTGCAGCTCATGGTAGTAGAGATGTGCCAGGAGCCTCAGAGAGGAAAAGACAGATAACACCCTGGGGCTTAGAAAGGCCTGGCCACTCCTGTGGTCAACATAACCAAAAGAGGGCATAAGCAGAACATTCTCCTCTGGAGAAATACCAAAAGATGAAGTGGGTCAGGAGGGAGAGTTAGACAAGGCAAGACATTAAGACTAGCCCTAGAGTGGAGGAGAGATGTTAATAAGCATTTGACTTCTGGTTCAAGGAACTGCGTTGGAAGGGGAGCCTGGAGGGTGTCTGGGAAGGTTTCTTACACATCTCCTCATAAATCTGCCACCTCAGTGCTGGGGAAGAGGCTTTGGCCAGAGAAGGCAAGGGGTTTCTGCTGCACCAGCTGGCAGTTCTCCTCCACTGTTGCAAGGTGTATTTTATACATGCAAGGTCCACAGCAGTGCATGAGCCACAGGCTCCCCAGCTGCACCCATAGCCTTGAGGCAGTCTCTCCCAGAGAAACACCCAGAGCTGTTACCAACCAACAGAAGATGGTGCACTCACCTGAGAAATGTTGGATACAGCTCAGGATTTACCACACAAATAATTTCGTAGCACATGGTAATTCCCATCCTGCCCAAGCAAGCCGCAGTCATTTTAAGCCAATAAAGAGCTGGAAAGACAGTGCGCACATTAAGGTTGGAATGTTTTTTTCTGCTCTTGACATAAAGCAGCATTAAAGATTTCATTTAAGGAAATGGCAAGTATGCTGTCAGGAAAAGTCAAGCACATGATGTTATTCTGTTTTACTCAACGAGAATTTAAAATGCAATTGTCTTGCGATTCAAGCAAATAATCAAGACTTGAGACAGAATCACAGAATCTTCATGGTTGCAAAGGACCTCTGAGATCACCGAGTACAACCATAACTTTGCTACATCGCTGTCGCAGGGAGGAGATGTCAATGATAGAGAGTAGTTTGGGTGATCCAGTGCATTAACCAGAAGCTTATGCAAGACCTTATTTCTTGCTTGCAGTAAAGCTAATCAGAGAGCAGCTGTGTTGTTTCGTGGTTGAAATCTGCTGATCAGCAAGAAACTCCCTACTTTTGCACAGAGACTTCTGATGGCTTTCAGGCTGGGAAAAGTTTGTGTTGCCTCCCTGTCTCTCAGTGTGTGCTCTACAATTGCTTTCACACCTGGAGCTACAGATGTTTGCTGTAAATAAATGACTATCCCAGCCCTGCACATAGAGTCAGTTCAGGACACCTCTGTGTGGCACATGGGCTTTTGGATCCCAAACTGACCTTTAATCAAGGCTTCAGATGTTTCAGCTGTTAGCACACTTGGAGCATTGAGTTTCTCCCTCATGTATCCAGCTGAGGGATGATGCATCAAGCCCTGAGAGATATTTTACTGATCCATAGCTGCCTCTCCAGAGCTGAGACACCAGCCACTGAGGCACGTGGCTTGCAGCAATTGCAGATGTGGGAGTTCATGGGCATCCCATGCTGGGGTTTTGCCCATCCTGTCAGAGCTGGCTTGGGTACAGAGCTTTCTGGAAAGCTGGACTTTGGGCTATGGGCTCTGAAGGTGGCTCAGCTCGGGGCTGGTGGTGCTGACACAGGTGAGCAGGGAGAGCTGGGGTCCCTGCTGGAGGGTGCTGCCACCAAGCTTGGTGGGGCATTAAACCATGGATTGGAGCTGGGTTGGCAGCAGCAGCAACTTTGCCAGCTGTCCCTGGTGCAAGGCACTCTCCTGGGCACGGCTGCTCCCCGTGCCCTGGCACAGGGAGCAGCTGTGGGGCCATGGGACTCCCAGCCCTGCATCCCCCCAGCAAAGCCCATCAGCCTCTTGCATCGCCCTGCACTCCCCAGGCACTCGTTAAATTGAGTTTCTGTTGGCTGGACACTTTGGGTTTTTTGCCTACGACATTTTCCCATAACGTTTTGTGGTTTTGTCCTTGTTCCCCTGTGAACTGATAGCTGTTCAGCATTGTTATGTGTGTGGTTTCGGTCTAGCTGTATTCCATAAAGAAAAAGGAAAGAAGTTTTCATTCAGTGACCCCTAAGGGACACATTGCTTTGAGACCATGGCCTTGGAGCAAGCTCTTAGCTAAACAAAAGCCAAGTCCCTGTCACTGTTCTTGCTCAACATCCTACATTCATGGCAGCAGCACAGTTGATGGCGAAAAGCACTTACTGTATCCAGATGATGTTTAAGTGTGTGCATGTGCCCATATATTTTTCCTTTTTAGAAACACAAGACATGAGTCTTTTTGGATGAAAACCATGAATTGTGGATTCAAATCCAAATTTTAGGCCAGACAAAAATTGTGTACTTAGCATGACATGCTCCATGATCTAGCATCTGCAGCCTTGCCATCTGATTTGATGCCATTTTGGAAATACAATTTGCCCTGTTTCTCCAGCCTCTCGTTAGCTGGTATAAATGCTGATGGGGGGACACACACATCAGCTTTTATTGTATTGGTCTTCATGGGATCACAATATTGACATGGGCCAGGTCAGCAAGGATTGATTTCCATTTTCCAGGGCAATAACCAAGAGATGGGGAGAGAATTCATCGCTGGAGGGGGTTTGTGTGACTCACTGTCTGGGAGTAGCGCCGTAACGAGGCAAGCAGCACCTGTCAGCACGTTTGCTGCAGCCCAGGGGTAGCGACGGCCAACGCGATCCAGCGTGAGCATCAGGATGAAGGCGGCTGGGAACTCGAAGAGAGCGGAATAGAGGAAATCCAGATACATGTTCCCAGCGGCTATTCCCATGTGCATGATGAGCCCCTGGTAGAGGACAGAGCTCGTGAACCTGGGCAGAGAACAGGGTGCAAATGAAGCCAAACCCTTTGGGAAAGAGTTTTATGCAAAGAGCTGGGATTTGCAGCTGGTCGGGAGCTAAACAGGCTTCAATTAATGATGACAATTTAGGGCACCGAATGATGGACCTCCATTTGGGCTGCAAGAGCATTCCCTTACCAACTGTACATCAAAATGAGCGTGTGTTTTCTGATCTGAGGTGTCCTGACCAGGTCTAGAAATGAAGGTTTCAGCTTTTCTCCATATTCATCTTCGGAGTTGAGATTCTGGGAGCACAAGTGACAGAAGGACAAGTGATTACAGAGGGCAGGGGAGAGGGTGATGAGTATTGCAATGAATATTTTCCTCTGGATTAATGGGAGGATGAGGGTTTTCATTTGCCAGTTAAGTAACTGAGGCCAAATTAACTTCTCCAGTGTTTTAGGGAAAGGAAACATGAAAATTTATGTAGACAGTCTGCATGTTTGTACAGCCCTAGTTGTATAACATGAAGCACAATTTAAAAAAATAGTAAGTAAGGATGTTCTGGAATTTTCAGTCATTAGATTTGGTGAGTTTACTGTTAATTGATACTACTGAAAGGAATAATTTTTCTTGTTTACTGGTTATTTTTGCAAGCCAGAAATGCTCTGCAAGGATCCTAGGCAGCCAGAGAGAAGAAAACTGACTTGCCTTTACTTTAGGGAACTACAGTGCTTTTGATCACCAGGCTTCTCCCTACTCTAAACCCATAACAATCCTCAATTCATAACATTATTTGCCCAGAGGTTTGCATATACTCAGCAAATGCAGTGCAGTCACCTGGAAAGAGAGAGGTAGTTTTTTCTTATTTCCCTTGGCAATGCGCTTAATAACTTCTACAGCTTTGTCGTTTTGCTTCTGAGCTATTAGCCACCTGGGAGACTCAGGCAGACACCTGCAACACATATAAGCATTACAGCCATGGGGAAGGAAAATGCACATTTTTTAGAGGCTAAACTCAGTTTATTATAGTTTGGAAAGATCAGCCTGAGTTAAGTTCTCCTGACATGTTTTAGAAATGGCTAATAGTCTGTGGATATAAAAAAGAATAGCTCTAAACCTGATGCATGAGCTGGTTAAAAAAAAAAGACCCATCCCAAATCTGCTCCCTGATTTGGTTATAGAATTTTCTAAGGAGCATTTTCACTCAATTTTTTTTTTACAAATAGTCAACACAAGTCTGTTGATTACATTAAAAAAAAAAAGCAGCAATTTAAATCAATGAATAGAAAAAATTACTTCTCACAGTAGCTCAAGTACTGTTCAAGAAATAATGACTTACTATTTTGTGATGGGTGGCAAGGACTCCATATGCAGAAGCACTACAACATGTCATCATAGAATCACAGAATGGTTTGGATTGGAAGGGACCTTAGAGATCATCCCAGGTGCAGGACCCTGCACTTGGCTTTGTTAAACTTCATGCGATTTGCACGAGCCCATCTCTCTAGCCTGTCCAGGTCCCTCTGGATGGCATCCCTTCCCTCCAGGATGTCGACCGCATCCCTGAGTTTGGTGTCATCTGTAAACTTGCTGAGGGTGCCCTCTACCCCACTGTCCATGTCTCCAACAAAGATGCTGAACGGCACTGGTCCCAGTAGGGAACCCTGAGGAACACCACTCATCACTGGTCGCCAATTGGGCCACAACCCTTTGAGTGCAGCCATCCAGCCAGCTCCTTATCTACCGAGTGATCCATCCATCGAATCCATGACTTTCCAATTTTGAGACCAGGATGTCGTGCGGGACAGTGTCAAACGCTTTGCACAAGTCCAGGTAGATGACATCTGTTGCTCTGCCCTTGTCTACCAAGTGTGTGGCAGTATCATAAAAGGCCACTAAATTTGACGGGCACGATTTGCCCTTGGTGCAGCCATGTTGTCTGTCTCCAATCACCTCCTTATTTTCCATGTGCTTTAGCAGAGATCCCAGGAGGACAGCTCCATAATCTTGCCAGGCACAGACTGACTGGCCTATAGTTCCTTGCTCTTAGGTGATTCAGACTAACCCTTGGGCAGAGAGAACAGAAAAATTCCAGGTCTCATCCAGTATCATCTTGGAAATCCTATGTCTAGTGCTATGGCCGATCCCTACAGAGATGCTTCAGCGTTTGGGTGCAGCCCTCTGGTTTTATCAGTGTGGCTTGGTGCTGCTGGGAGCTGTAAGAGTGGACACTTACCAATAGTAGAGCAAGAAGAAGAAACTGGGGAGCGTGACTGTGAGTTGGAGCCACCTCCAGTGTGGAATCGCAAAAGCCAGGGCGGTGAGGACAAGGAGTCCCAGGGTGAAGGCAAGCTGGTAAATGATGCCCACCGACCTCCGGTATTTTGAGCCAACAAATTCTGCAACTGCAAAGAGAAGTTGTATGAGCAAAAATAAATTGGTTAGGAGAGCTGGAGGAGCGTAACTCCTGCCAGCTAAAACCACGTGGAGCCCCTGTGCTTAGCAGTGCTCTTGTGTCGTGATGCAGGGGTCTGGGTTTGGATGGGAAAGCAGAGCAGGTCTGGGTCCCTGATGTAAATCACAGGGCAAGTCCTGACCCTTCCTCCTCTGCTGGTCAGCCGGAGACTTTGTCCCTGCCTTTGAGGGTGTCTCACCCATCAACACAGGGCAAAGGTTGCTTTCTTCCTCCCACTTCTTCTAGCTAAGAACTAAATGGGAAAATAAAATAGATAGCTGGCACTTTCTTTCCTCCATCTCCCTCCTCCCACAGGGCTTGGGAACTGAGCCTCCCCACCCGCCAAGCGTGTGAAACAGCACAGGAAAAGCTGTTTTTGGCACCGGGGCTGTGAAACACAAGTGTTATCTCTCACAGCACCACTTGCTGCCTTTCTCAGAAAAGTGTCATACATCTTCGCAGTGTTTTCAACCAGTTCTTGTCTCTAGGCCTTGTCCTTCATTTTGGCACATGCCTCTCCATGTGTGAATGCTCCCTAGTTTTCAGAGCCGCCTCCTAATTATTCCATTTATGTCTATGACTTGGTGCAAGCTTGGCTCATAAACACCTGCATTTAAGCAAAGAGGGGCAGTTGGATGGTAAATAGACAGTGTCACTGTCTGCTCTTGTTACACACAACTCCTTAAAAATCAGATGGCACCGGTGGGGGGGGTCACCCCTGCTGCTAAACAGGGGGGGGCCCTGCCCAGAAAGTGTAATTGCAAGCTGCCGTAACTGAGGACGTAGCCTGTCAGCCAGCCCCCTTTGCTGACCAGCCCCTGTATCAGGCGGAAGATCACCGTCCAGGTGTAGCTCGGAGCAAAGGCCACGAGAACCCCCGAGACCGCATTGATGAAGATCGTGACCAGGAGGCAGAGTTTGCGGCCAAACCTGCAGAGGGAAAGAAGAGAAGAAAGAGGCTCAGCTGGTGGCAGGGTAGGGTGGCAAACCAAAGGGTTTGAAAAGGCTGGAGATGGTCCCTGTCCCTCTTGTCTCTGTTTAATTTGAGTAGGAGTCTATCTGCTCTTCCCTTTGCAACATTTTTCATCTCAATGGAAGCTTAGGGGACTGCCATGACCTCCTCTGCTTTCAGGTTGTTGCTCACTTCTGGTTAATGACTTAGCTAATCAGTTCAAGAAATCCTCTGATATAGCTCTTCAGGCCATCTTTCAAAGCTGCATTAGCTGCTTTTTAATGGGGAATCTTGTTTGATAACTGTAATCTTCACCTATTTTCTCATCAACCTTGGCTGACTATTGAACTCTTCTTGAAGAGGGTTTTGTATTTGTCATTCCCTGTTATTTGTCATTCCCTCTATCATTGTGACTCACTGATTGTCAGAAATAAATTCTTTCCAACAGAAACAAGATTAATGGAACACTGGAAAGGGATTTGTTTTCTAGCTGACAACGATATATATTCTGTTAGAAGTATGATTTATAAAAGCCATTAAATTAGTCAATATCCACTAACAAAAATAGCATGATAATAAATGCCAGCCAAAATAAATGTCTTCTGTTCTCCACAGTATCACCAGCAGATCTCATTGCTCAAACTTTCCTCCTGTCATAAGCCTGACATACAGAGGTTTTTGACTGGCCTAGAGTCCAGCCCAAGGGAGCCTTTTCAGACCACGAGGAGCCCTCTGCTGCAAAGGCCCTTTTCCGGTGCCCCAGCTCTGAATGGCAGAGGTGCAAGTGCTGCATGTTAGCACTGACCTCAGGACCTGTCTAGGGCAGCAGAAGCGACATTTCCAAGACACCAATGTCTCTCAAATGTCAAAGTCAGCAGCTGGGTGGGTCCCCAGGGACTGATCAAGTACATGAGTAGGTCTAATCCCTCAGAGAGAAGCATGTCTGGAGAGAGCTTATGAAACTTCCCCTGAAGAACTTAAAACATTTGCAGGAGTGTTTCCGAGTACAGTGGGTTGCAGTAATCTCATGCAGGGGAAAATCAGCACTCCAGCTGCACTCAGGCTGCCTGACAGGAAGAGAATGGGCATCACAAATCCAGGAAACACAAAATTCATAGGATTTTTACCCATTTCCTCTAATAATTTTGAGGCTTCTGGGATTGTTTTTCCCCTAAGCACAGGTCTCTATGGGCAAGGGATCTTGTAGTGCTATAGGGTGCTTGCAGTGCTTTAGGACCACAGTGAACTGGGGCAGGGTGGCAGTGAGCAGAGCAGTAGGAAAACCCTCAATGCTGTGATGTGTATGAACATCATCTTAGGAGCAATGAAATCCTACTCTCTCACATCTTTTCGTACTTTTGCTTGATAATAAGCCTTGGTAAAAAGATACTTCGGTATTTTGTCATGGAGAGAGAGCATTTCAGAGATAATTGGCTGCGGCTTTGGGAGCTCCAGTTTCTATTTGCTTACACAGTCATTTGCTGCCAAGAAATGCCTTTGCTAGTGAACATTATTATTTAGTCCATGTCTGTCCTGAAAAGGTGATCTGAAGAGTGGGGCCTCTGATGGTCACGGGATCTGCTCACTGCTCTTTCATGTCCTGTCCTGCCTGGGTAAGCAGCTGATGCATATCCCTTCCTTTGCTCCCATGAGCTGTGTCATTATCCCAGTGTCAGTTCTGGGAAGGACTAGAAGACTGGCCAGAAAACAAAAATACAGTTTTAAAGGAAAGAGAGGATGAGGGGTTGATATACATTCCTGATGCATAAAAGAAACCAAGATCTTTCAAGATGTGCGTAAAGAAAAACAAAAATTAGCATAAGTGTGTCGACCTTTATCCTTCAAATTGGAGAGGGGACTCCAGCCCAGGACTGAAGACTGGATGTAGGATCTTTGTAGTACTGCTGTAGTCATTTGATGCCTTTCACCTGACAGAGCTTTCTGCCAAAGGTGTAGCCACACACAAGATCTGGCCAGAAATAATTACTTTGGTAAATCACTATCTTCTGATGGAAATTCCTTTGGGCAGAAATCTTCCAACATAGTCTGGTTCATTGACAGTGAGATAATGGCTTACTGAGGACTGGAAAGTGGTCTGTCCAGAGGACAGAGGAGCCATAGGTGAGCTTCTTCACAAGCAGGTTTGTCCATGTGAAGGGATAGGCTGGGCTTAGCTGGGACTGTGGTACTACTTTCCCCACAAAGGTGGTGGACACAACCTAATTGTTGATGTGTTTGCCTGCAACGAAATATGGGAGTGGGTACCAGTGAGACAAATACAGTCCCATCCTTACTTTGTGGCACTGCAGGGATGGCTGTGCCCCTTCCCATAGAGAAAATGAACAAAAGAGAACAGTGTTGGACAGCATCTGTCCAACAGAGATGATCTTAATCAGCATGGGAGGAAAGGAGTACAGCACTCTTGTACGTTCTGAGAATACAAGGAAAAAAAAACCTTTCTCCAAGACAAGTTGACTGTATAGAAGGATTGTTTACCCTATGTAAATTCCAAATTCCAGTCTTAGCCTCTCTTACCATTTTATTGAAAAATTTGGTAAACACCCATAGGAAAGTCACCTACAAAACATCACATTTGTTTAGAGTCTAACCTAAAAAACCTTCAGTGGGCAGATCTATGGCACAACCACATTGTGATGGAAAAAAGGAGGTGATGGATAATAAGATCTAGATCTGTTTGCATACAGAGCCAGCTGGCAAAAAGGGGGACCAAACAAAATTTAAGAAGGAGCAAGTTCTTCTATTTCTGTATCTGAGAAAACCACTTCTATTTAGAAACTAGTTTATGGCCATCTGGATGCTGTTAAAATTAATGTGAAACAAATTTGTCATGAAGATGGGCAAATAGCTCCTGATGTGTGAGTTAAAATTTCATCTCAAACACTGGGCTCGCATTGCAGTTTGCCACTGTAAAAGAAAACAAAATCTCTTTACTTGTGCCAATTCCCCATGGAGCCACTGAGGGGCTGTAACACTGGAGCAACACCATGGCATTTCCGTGGATTCCTGGATCACAACAGCCTTTGAAAGCCAGGGCTGAGGAGCCACCATCTATGCCTTTGTAAGTGACACATGGGCCTTTTCGATCAAGGTTTAAGTGCATTAATTTCCTCTTTGAATTGTGAGTGTTGTCCATCGATGTGCAGAAAGCAGATATGCAGAGGAAACAGTTCGTCTACCTCTACGTCTGCCTACGTGCTACCTACCTGTCTGCTATGTAGCCAATGCTCATAGAGCCAATAAAAAACCCAGCGTTCACACATGACTGGAAGAGGTCCAGCTTCCAGGAGTCCTCACACACCAGGTTAAACTGCAAAGAAAACCACAGTAAGAAGAGCAGGAACATTCAACGCAAACCATGGCTTTTTGAGGAGGGATAACGGAAGCAAACCAATGACATGCAACTGGAAAACAGGCTCCAAAAAAAAAATCCCTCAATATCTTAAACTGACATCTGCAATACATTCTGTCCAGATTATCTCAGACTTTGTGGAAAAGTTACACCCTGGAAAATGATTGCACAATGATAAACAAGGAGAGTGAGAAAGGGAGAGGAACTTTGAACAAACAAATTAGAAAGTTCAGAAAAATCTCACCCCCTCCCCCTCACCCATCTGCTTGAAATTTGGAGGATGCTTGAAGCATCACTTCCTTCCCAGATGCCAAGGTCTGTCTCTAACCGTGTTCTCTCTCACTGCGTGAAAGCAGCGCCAGGTGTGAGAGGTGGTGGGGCTGCCATGAGCCCTGCCGGAGAGGAGCCAAGAGATGGCTGTCCCGCTCCTCATTATTGCTGGCAAAACACCCAGGATTTGGTTGACTTTTATTTGCAGTGAACCAGTACTCTGTAACTTGCTTTTGATTTACAATTAACAGGCTACCAGCCTGCACCCAGAGAGGGGAGGAGGGCAAACTGGTGTTAACTTCTCTGCATTCTCATTCAGGTGTAACTAGACTTCAGCCCAGAAAGAGTCATGAATGTCTTTGGCTGCTCAGTTAATCTTTCTAACCTAGACAAGCCTGCTGGGGCCATACCAAACAGCTCAGGCTGGTTTCCCTGGACAGCTGGGACAGCTCCTCTCTGCCCCAACCCATCTGTCCCAAGGGAAAGTGAGGTGGAGATGCTTTGTAATGGTGATGAGAGTGAAGCAAGGGAATACAAACTCCCTGCCCAAGGAAGCTGTGAAGTATTGAGCACCACAGTTTTTTAAGAACAGGATACAGAAGCATCTGCTAGGCATAGTTAATATAGATTTGGGACTGGAGGAGAAGTAGAAGAGATCTCTTGAGGTCATTCTTAGGCTTCAGGTCACTACGGACTTTTAGACCCTTAGTACTCGTTTGTACAGTTTTTCACTTTCTAAACTATCTGATTTAGATAATGTAAGTTGGAAGAAAAGAGCACTGCTATGGCTAATTCATTATCTGACAAATTTAGCTCCACCTTTTGCTTCTTGTTCATTGTTCATGAGTATGTTTGGATTATCACCCGAATGTGCAATTCCTCAGTTTGGGCTTTGAGGTGCTACCTGCAGTTTGGTAACTGAAATGCTGAATGATGAGAATAGCTGTTGTCTGATTTGTGACAAGCTTGCAGTGTTATCCTCCCAGGAAAACCAATCATTTCCCATTATTTATCCATATAAATCTTTGCTTTAAGTCCCTAGCAAGTCCTGATATCACTATTTATCAGCAGTCAGGCTCACACTGTGAACCAAAAGCAAACTTTACTAATTCAACATCTTCTGGCTTCAAGGTATGCAGGCAAGAGTGATGTTGCTGGACAAACTGCATCTTACCTCAGTCACAAGAGAGGTCCCCGGGTAGTCGTAGACCCAGCCATCCTGGCAGGGACCGAGGGGGACGGTGCTCCGGTTGCCCACCAGGCTGCCGAGAGGGTCGGTGCAGCTGATGCCCGTGGTGTTCCAGTCCACCTGGTACCTCCTGCAGCGGCTGCTGAAACTGGCCCCGTGGCCACCCCAGTCAGGAACTGTGTGGTTCAGCTGCTCCTCCAGGCTCCAGCCACACCGCTGGCTCAGCTCAGCCACCCCGGGGCTGAGGCAGCGATGCTCGGGGGTGAACCCGAAGAAGACGACACCCACGTACACCGGGGTGAAGGCAGCAGAAAGCAAACACAGGAAAAAGAAGGTTTGCTTCTGGAACCTGTCAAATTCTCCAACATTCTCCAAAATGTCATCTAGGGTTGGCATCTTGGCATCAAAACCACCCCAAAAACCTCATCTAGCTCTTCTCTGCAGCACTGATATATTTAGTTGGCAGCAAAGCTATTTAAGTAACGAAGACATTTGACCAAAAGTCAAGACTAACTCCATAAATTATTAAACTACATGTTGCAAGCTTTATTTTTTAGGTTTCATTTGAAACCAGACCTTAATTCACCCAAGGAGAACTTGCATTTAACCCCTAATCAGAGCACGCGTGTTCCTTTTCTCCAGAAAAGCCGCTAATAGCCACAGTAGCCAAACCAGCTCCTCAAAGAGGAGGCATTTTAAGGCGCAAGAGTAGATGGAAAATTCCACCAACATGCAAGCAAATTAAAGGTTTAGTGTAGCAGTTGCTGGGCACCACATGTGAACAAGGCTTATCAACCAGCTTCTATAAAGAATACTGTGAAGAGGTAAGTACACTGTGAAATGTAGTTGTCTCTATGTGGAGCCACATAATGGTAAAGAAAGAGCTTTCCTGCAAACTCCAGTATCGTGTATGTCTCATCCCTGCAACCACCCTCACTCTCCACACTCCTCCATTCCCACATCAGGGAATTTGCAATTTTCACCTGACCATATTTTTGCAATGATACAAAAAGATAGAGAGCACTCAGTAAGGAATTACACACTGGAAATAGCTTTTGGAAGCCAATATATAAAATACTTAAGGCCGGAACAGCTATTTCTTACTGCAGAAGACCTACAAGACTTTACGCAGAATTCATTGTTGGGCACCCTCAAAAATATCCAGTTATATCAGGCTCCAATGATACTTCATGCCATCTATGGATAGACACTTGCTACTGACACTTTTGCTGACAACAGCTGCTTCCATCAGAGAGAAAAGCGTAAGCAAAGGTAACATCTTAAAGATGGAGAAAAGTGAAACATGGTCTGGAAAGCGACTTGCGTGGTTTAGGCAACCAGGAGAAAAAAAATATAAATAAAAATTAAAGACCTCCCTTCAATACATTCCAAAAAATAAACCAGCTAAGTCATTTTGGCCTGGGAACAGAAACAGAACCAGTTCTCCCGGTCTCACTGCCCATCAGCCACCAGAACAACAGAGGCTTAACCAGCTCTGACAGCTGCTTTGTAGAGCATCACGCCGAGGTCATTCCCTGCATCACACAGACAGGCCCCCTCCCATCTCCACCTCAGCTGGAGCAGCTGAAGCAAGGCAGCAAGAACTCTTCTGCAGCCCCTTACAGCTGTTTCCCCAAGCCCAGCACAGCACCACCCCACACCAGACTTTTGCCCCTGTGGCTGCAGGGGCTCCACGTGGAGCTGGGGAGGGAGATGGGGACACACAAGATGCACAGCAGCCACCAGGCTCACGGCCTGATCCCGCAGCCTCCCTCAGCAGGAGGCTGTGTGCAGCTGAGCCCAAGGAAACCCAAATCAGAGCCTGTCTGGGAAGCGGGTGAGGTTTTTAAAAATTGGCTGTATCTTAAAAACACACCTGAAAAACCTCACATCACTTCGTTCCTAGCGACTTTGTTTAACCAGTTGGTAATGGTGTGCCTAAGTTCTACCTGACACAAAAAGGTTGGAGATCCAGACCGGGCCTTTTTTCCCAGTTTCCCAGAGCCCTCTCCGCAGTCCAGGCAGGGGTTGGGTGGCACTGTCTCATGCAGGTGGATGTCTCAGAGGCTCACCTCCCAGGGAGTCCTGATGTTGACTGGCAGAGTTTCTTCTTCCTGGCCCAGCCATTTGTATGTGCTCATCTGGTCGGTCTCGTCTCCCAAGACACAGATCAGACAAGGGGAAATGGCCTCAAGTAGCGCCAGGGGAGGTTTAGATTGGATATTAGGAAACATTTCTTCACAGAGAGGGTTATCAGGCATTGGAATAGGCTGCCCAGGGAAGTGGTTGAGGCACCATCCCTGGAGGTGTTCAAAAGACAGGTTGACGTAGTCTTTAGGAATATGGTTTAGTGATTTTTGTCAGGGCTAGGTTGATGGTTGGACAAGATGATCTTTAAGGTCCCTTCCAACCTAGACAGTTCTAGGATTCTATCTGGTGCCCACTGTTCTCCCTCCCTATGGCTGAGCAGGGTATCCTCCCGGAAAAATAGTCAGGTGAAACAAGTCACACATGAAGCAAGTCACACCTCCAGCTCTGAACAAGGTGAGGTTCAGTCAGCCTACCTACAAATGCCTGGCTAAAACGTGGGCAACAGTTCCAAGAGTAGGCACTGAAGTCACACACCGCTGTCAGCTGCATGTTAGAAATAAATCACTGATACTGCTCCAACACCCCCAGGCAGAGTAACTCTGTTCTACCTAAGCCTCGTTACGCACAGTCACAACAAAGACACCATGTGGTACTACACCTCAATACATGGGAAGTCATTTCATGCAGCACTTTGTGGATCAAACAACTGCAAGATGCCAGCCTTGAAGACCTGGGGACGGGAAGCAGCGTTCTTCAATATCCAGAGAGAACTGTTGCAGTGGTAACCGTCAGTATTAAACATACACTGACAAGCCTCTCATTCTCCCAAATTAATCCAATACTAAATAGGAAAAATGCTGCTTGTTTTAAATATGACAAGATACAGCTTTACCTGAACTAACTTACAATAAAAGAGAAAGAAAACCCAAGTCTGATAAAAGACACCACTGGGGCTTACCTATATTTTCTGATCTTTCTCATCAAACATTGGTTCTCATTTTGAGTGATGCAATCAAGATATTAGCTAGCACAGCAAAAAAGGGTATCACAGGGCTGATGAGCGGCATTGCAGACTAGTGTAAGAAAGATTCCAGACTTTGAGATGTGGGATTTGGAATATCCACTTCATATCTTTTATTGAAATTGCTGAATACTTTATATTACACTATTTTGATTCAAAATGGAGTTTTTATAAAAAAGAAACCATTGTTGAAACTGAGTAAGCCAGCCAAAAGGAACAATGAAAAGTTTAAAAAAATTCTGACCAATGCACGTACTTGTATGATGCTCTGAAACCCTATCATTGCCTGTAATTTAATTTAGGAAACACTTGGAAAAGAGCAAGACTGCTAGAGGAATATGACTTGCATTCATTGCCAGCAACATTTCAAATCAATGACCATGGCCAGGACCGTAGCATAAGAGCTAGAACTCAAGCTATCAGAAAACATTGGCCCTATTATTATTTATTTATTATTATTATTTTCCAATTAATACCTGAGAGGTCCCTAGGGCTCCTCTAGTTGTTGGGCTTTTCTTGGTGGTGACAAACTGGGTGGCGCAGATTATATTATAGGAATTCTGCCTCTATGCCCTTGAAAACACCAGATCTCTGTGAAGTCAGCCCAGTCCAGCCATATTGTAGAAAAAAAAAAAATCTTTGGGTGCTCGTCAGCTGTTTAGGCAAATACTGATGAAGTCAGTCATATGACCAGTACCAAAAAAATATCATGCAAAGAACAGCAACCATTTCAGGCTAAAGCTATACAGTTGTACCTTTCAGTCAATACCTCTGAACCAATGATCTGTTTAAATTAGAATGGATAGTCAAATTTACAGGATAAATTAGACCAGTTCCAAAATTTACATCAAATCATACCAACACACAAAAGTTATATTTTTTTTTCCTTGTCTTACGATGGGTGAACCCATAGAATAATACCCTGCCGGCAGGAAGAACATGTTGCTATTAAGCAAACCTGAGTAGTGAGGATCAATAAATACAAGGAGATAAAATGTTAGTAGTCAGATAACTTGAGTCTCAGGAGCCAGGGGCTTCATTGAGCCTTAATCCTTTTCTTTCAAAGGTTTCTCTTTTTTAAGCAGGCGTTTAACACCTATGCTGAGGCCTGAAAAAAAAAAAAAAGTGTCCTGGCTAGAGAGAGTCAACATAACTCAGCCACTGGATGGCAGAAATCCAGACGTTACTGAACAGATCATTGTAAACAACCAAGAAATCATTCTCTTCTTCCCTTTTCAATGGTTTCTTGTTAAAGGCAAAATTCAGAAAAATCTTTCAGGCTGAAGTCCTCATATTTGGTTGGAAATGTTGTCCCGATATATATAATCTCTCTCTATATATATTTGATTAGGCACAAGAGGGGTTATTAAACATTCAACAAGTCCTCATCACTATCATCATGAAACGATACTGTATTTGTAGAGTTCTGTGCCTGCTGCTGGCCTGGCTTGGCTTTTGCTTTCCTTTCCTTTCCCCCATTCAGCAAATAAGCTTTGTCATCACTTCTAAGACTGGGTGGCTTCTTTTGCGAGTGCTTGCTCTTGTCTAGTCCTCTTCCTGTCTGTATCTTTACATCTGGAATGGTTAACACTTCATCCTCGCTGTCCAGGTCATCCACGTGGAGAGAGGTAAAGGCTTCAGATGTAACAGACTTGGCAGTGACGTGACCATTCTCCTGCCCTCCTTTGCCTGTCCTTTGATTTGGTGCTGCAACTTCCTCCATGAGCCACTCTGTTTCATTCTCATTAGCTTCTTCTTCACTGTTTATCTGCAAGGAAACAAAAAAATGCAAGAGGAGACTCCACATACCACTCTAGACTGCCACATGCTGATCTTCCCCAATAGTCAGACCCCAGATCACACATGGCTTTGGCTTAACTTAGTCATAAGACAGGAATACTGCAATAGCATGGTGTTACTATAGCTTTTCACCATGCCTGAGACAGACTTCTTTCTCTTCCTGTACATTTATCTGTTATTTAGCTATTTGTGGGCTGCTCTTCATTCCCTCAACTCTATCTTCCTTTCTCATTTCACAATATAAATGTAGATATCAGCTACATGGCTTTCCTGAAGCCAACCAGTATGGTTTCCATGTACTAACAGAACCAGGAATTAAGGGTGCTTATTTATTTATTAGTATAAGCTTGATATTAAGAAAATTGGACAAGAAACAAAACCTTTAACACTGGATTACCTTTGTGTATTTGTAAGAAACACCAGATGTTCTTTTGCAGCAGTTCGTTATCTTGTTTATCACTATTTCCCTGAAGAAGAGGAAGAACATTGCATTGTGAAGACACTATACCCCTTAATTAGCCCTCAATTTTTCTTCACTGGATTTTTATCATCACCATAAAGCATTTCACCAAGCAAGCTGCAAGCTATCGTATGGCAACACTTGACCCTGAACCACCCTAACAAAATTCAGTCCATTATGATCATCCCCTTTTACAGCTTTGGGGTGATTGTTCTGAAACACCTCTGGCCTTTATGTCTAAGGGGAAAAAACACAACCTTGTCCGGAAAGCAGAGAACCAGCCGGATTTGCAGTTGTTCCCTGCTGCTGTTGTATGGTTCCAGCTTGACAGCATAAAAGGAGAGGGATTTGTCACATTGTTTTATCCTCCTTAATTAGCAGTTCTCCACAATAGAGACTAGCCCAATGCAATAGGGTACCCCAGCCCTCTTTATGTGGACCTTCAGACAGTAACAGGGAATTTGAAAAAACCCAGTGATCTGACAGTTGATGCTGCCAACTGAAAAACAGAACTTAAATCTCTGAAGTTCGCTTTCCTCAGTAAAAGGGAAGTAGTAAGTTCCACCAAAGAAAGTTCTAAAGCCTCCCAATCATTCCTTACCTCCTCTCTTTTTTGTAGAGCAGCAAGATGATTAGGCATGCAGTGAGAACAACCAGAAGGACGCTCAGCACAGCACCGACAGCCTGACTTCTCCTTGAAAGGCCTTTATGTACTTGGGCCTCCTGATCAGTCTGCTGCTCACTGCTTCCTGGATCATTCGTTGATCTAATAACAAATTGGGAAGAAAAGGATGAATAAGATCTATTGACCAGTTGTATCAAACTGGATTAGAAACACTAGATTCAAAGAAATTAACCACCATCCTGTCAGTTCTACCCAACAGCTATAAAGAACTGAATTTGGGGGATTTCGTTCTAAGTAAAAAAAATCACTGAAAAAATAAAAATGTATGTGTTGTGCCTACATCCTGGTATGCTTTCCAAGAGTGCATAAAACTGATTACAGTCAAGACTGAGGTGCATGATAAAGCACTCCAGAGCTCACACAGCAGCAGCTATCCACAGAAGGTTGCCATTTTATAACTAAACTTGCACCTGGGCAAGCTGCAGAAGCGATAGCAATTACTTACCCTCCAGCTGACTATAGCACTACAGAGACCTCAATGGCTATTTGCTTGTTTAAACCAGAATAAGAATTTTCCCTGTGTTTTCAAACTAGCAACCAGATAAGTGAACAGTCCTATAAGCAGTCACTCCGTTCTTCACAGTGAGGCTGCCTGCACATCAAGAATGCCAGTAAGCACCTTGACACAGTCACTGCTTTTAACAATGTCACCTCATTACTCCTTTTGGGATCTGTAGATAAGCTGACCATAATTAATTGCAGAAATAGCTCATTATTGCTTTAAGACCTGTAATAATTTTCACTCCAGCCTAAAGAAATAGGCAGACAGAGGGGAAGGTCAGTCTTTGCCATGGCTTAGAAGTTTTCCAGATGCTAAGACAAGGAAGATAAAAAAAAAAACCACAACAAATCCTTACTCAAATACTGGTTACTCCTCTCAGTAACATGAAACAGCATGTTCTGTTACTTACAGTAGGTTTTACTTGATGGAAACAAAATTAATTCCACCGTGACTCTCTATTTCCCAGGCAAAAAAGCAGCTTTAGGTCCAGATCAACTTGGCAAGTTTTAATTTAGTGATCATGTACCAAACATTACATACATGAACACCAATTCCATCTACCTATGAGTACACTGCTTTTTTAGCTTTTCATTTTTTCCACAATCACAGTGATGAACAAATACCAAAAAAGCCCTTAGCTAAGAAGTGCTGACAAAAGCTGCTTTCAGAAAATGGTTAACTACTCACATTAATGGACACACAGCATCTGTGTACCAAGAAAATAAATACTGGCAGTCTGCTGTCTCGTGAATGAATTCAGGGATGCCTTCCTTTGCTTGTTGATTGCAGTGGAAGGAAATGGTTGAAGATACAAACTTTGATTTATCTTTACCGCATCTGGAGTCTGATGAAAATATCACATCCAAGTCATCATCTACAACAAGAAGAAAACCTTATAGTTTACTGCTTCTTTGAGAACACTCTAGTAACACTAAACCCTAAAAAGTTACGTATTTGTACTGCAGTAACAGCTTATACTTTGCAGTATCTGCAGGTGAATTTATACTTTCAGGCAGCAGATCCCATCTGCTGCTATGGAACTTTTGCTACATACATTGCTTATGCAGCACGACCGCAGAGGAAAACAGGAGAGCAAGTCTTCTATCGTGCATTGGTTTCACCAAAGTCTTTCAACAAGTGTCAAGCCCAAACCCTATTAAGGCCACACTTGCAACTGAACTTACACAATATGAAAAAAACAACTTAAATTCTGCTAGACAGACTCTGAATACCTTCACAGAAAGAGATTAGTACAGATGTTGTGAAACAAGATTAATTTTCTGATGAAGCAATTCACACAGAGCATGAAGCAATTTTGGCTAGTGAGCAAACACTTACCCTTAACATAATATTTAGCTTTTCTGGCAGAACCAACTCTCCGAAAGCGATGTTCATTAGTTTTAACCTGGCAGATGTTTGCTCCAGAGCATTCAGGGAAACTTGAGTTTCTTATACCAGAAAGTTGAATTTCATATACGTATCTATCGCCGTTTGTTCGTATGTCACCAGACGCTGTGTACAACCTGAGGAAACAGAATGCCGTTCCAATCTTAAATCAAAGCTCTCAGATTTAGGTTATTCCCAAGACGTAAGACTGACAACAGTGGCAGCTGCTACCCAGGTGCCCAGGACCATATCCAGGACCAGGCTTTTGAGTATCTCCAAGGATAAGAGACTCCACAACCTCTTTGAGCAACCTATACCAGTGCTCAGACACCCTCACTGTAAAATAAATGTTTCTTGGTGTTCAGATGGACAATTCACTTCGTACAGCTTTAATGACAACACTGTTTATTTGCTTCAATGTTTTCTCATGACTTGAACACCACTTTTGACTAGCAGCATCTCCTGGTTTTGCTTTTGAAGATTCACTGGTGAAGATATTTCAAAATAAAGGCTTCACCACAATTTAACAACCACTATAGCTAGCTTGCAAGAGTTAATTACCTCCAGCTCTCTATGGAAGCAAGCTCTCTTTTCTTGCAGTACAGTTTTACAGGACTACAGCAGTGTGGTTTGGAGGGGGTGTTTGGTTGTTGGTTTGTTTTTGTTTGTGCTTTGTTTTGTTGTTGATTTATAGTTTTTTTTTTTTACTTACTTGTAATAAACATCCCCTAAAGAGAAGTTTTTCCCAGTTGCAGGATTAATAACTGTTCCGTTCACCACCTCCACCTCCTGTGGCTTCACAGCACAGGCTGCACGTGTGTCCCAAGTGATGTAGTAAGCACAATTTTCTTCATCAATCCTACCAAGTAACAGACACAACTCATGATTCCAGGAAAACAGCAACAAGTCCTTAGTATCTTGACAAAGAGAAGACGTACAGCTGCTAACCCACATGTAGGAATGTCCTGCCTAAGCATCATGCCAAGAGTAAGCCAAAACAGTCAAGAATCAAGGCGGGGGGGGGGGGGGAAGCTATTTGAAGAGTTGGAGCTGCAGAAAAATACAATGCAAGACCTAAAAAGACCCGTCTGCACTTCAACTTCCTACTTCAAAAGTTCCAGAAGTTACCAACTGTATCAGAGGGTTTTATCACAATATTTTGGCTAACAAACATGTCAGGTGGCTCCTCGCAGTTTTGATGTGTTGCACAACATTTAACTAGGACAAGGAGTGTAAGCTACTCAGATTTTGCTGCTTAGTTCTTTGACTCATACAGAGCATCTTGCTCAGTTTTGCAATTCTACAAATATACAATCAACCAACAAGACCAAGAAGGTGGCCCTCAACCTCTATTAGCATTTGTGATCATGCAACTGTACCTCACTTTGGACAGTTTCTAATTAAATAATCTGTATTGAGGCAACAATAAACCATGTTTTATTGGCTCAATGACTTATCTACAGTAAGAGGTCTCTACTGAATAACTTCTGAGCAAAGAGTGGTTGTACTATAACTGACATTGAAAACAACAGCATCCCAAACATTGTCAGATCTCATTTGGAAGTAGAAAGCTTTTTTTCTTTTTGCCCAGAAATTTTAAGATAAATACAGAATACAACAGTTTGTGGAAGTGAACAGGTACAGAAACTGCAGAAGATGCACATCTTACAAGTACAGACCAAAGACTATTTCAGGGACTGTCCAACAGAAAGGACAGCCAGTCTCCTGAGAGTTAAAAGTTGTACAACGAGGCACAAAGGAATAAACCATGAAGATCAGTGGTATGTTAATTTGTTACTCACCTCTGCAGCATGGGCCTGCCAACTGTTTTTGCACACTTCAGTTCTATAACAGTTGTTACTTTCTTGTTTTTCCTACATTCCTGCCCGCTGGAATAACTAATATACACTGTATCACCTAGAAGAGAAAAAAGGTGACACTCTGGGTTCTTGAAAGCAGCTGTGGGAAATCCCCTTTGCTCGTTCTCCAGACTTCATTACTTTAGAGTAAATTCTAGGATTTTTTTTCCCCTGCACAGACTGTGTATCAATTACAGCACTTCATTAATTTGAGGCCTTCACACTGATGATTTAAAAATCACTCTTCAAACGCCTTCGTGTTTACATGGGTACTGTGTATTCAGGTCACCAGTATGGTCACAAGTGTTTACATTTAAGGCATCATTTTTTAAACATAGGAGTAAATGAAGATACCCATTTATAAACAAACTCAGACAATAAACAGATACAATACAGCCCATTGGTTTTGTAGAGGGATGGAAAATTTCCCTCAATTTTGCAAACTCAGCAGCAACTTCAAAAATATTCTTTAAACTAAAAGCTTGAGTAAGGTAGAGATATTTTTATTATTCCTTTTCTTAAGCATGAAGCCAATTAGCCATCTTTCACATGCTGCTTTAATTGAAGAAGTTAATGGACACAGAACAAGTTTTCCAAAACAGGATGAACAACATAGTTCTTCCTCCAACAATTACAGAATCACAGACTGACTGTCATCTGGTCCAAACCTTAAGCAGGGCCACCAGGAGCCAGGTGCCCAGGACCATATCCAGGACCAGGCTTTTGAGTATCTCCAAGGATAAGAGACTCCACAACCTCTTTGAGCAACCTATACCAGTGCTCAGACACCCTCACTGTAAAATAAATGTTTCTTGGTGTTCAGATGGACAATTCACTTCGTACAGCTTTAATGACAACACTGTTTATTTGCTTCAATGTTTTCTCATGACTTGAACACCACTTTTGACTAGCAGCATCTCCTGGTTTTGCTTTTGAAGATTCACTGGTGAAGATATTTCAAAATAAAGGCTTCACCACAATTTAAGAACCACTATAGCTAGCTTGCAAGAGTTAATTACCTCCAGCTCTCTATGGGAACAAAAGTAACTTTACCTGTCACATTCAGCTTCTGTGTATGAACAAGTCCAAGAACTTGAACGTCTCCATTGTTGCTTCTCCTGCAAATACTGGCTCTTTCAGGGCAGCCTGTGGGCCCCTCATGTACCCTCTGACAGAGATTCACATAGTACCTACAGAGAATGTGGTAGACAAAACTTATTTAAAATTAACGTAAGCTAAACTGAAAAAGTGAGATATAAACTTTAGAATCCTTCTAGGAACCTATCCACGTTGAAAGAAATTAGCTAACAGAACAGGGCAGGTACTAAGGTTTAGCAGATTACTCCTAACTATCATTTTCAAGTAAATGACTCTGTGCAAAAAAATTAATTCTTTACCAGATTAGTTCACTAGTTAATTTTGACCTAGGCCAAAACTAGAAATTGGAACCAAATCAAGAAATACCCCTAAGTTTTTACAGTCTACAACAGTACTATCCTAAATTCAGCATCTCTTTGGAGCTGTATCAGTTAAGTTTTATTAGAACATATGAACTAGTAGCAAGGCAGTGAATGAAATGGTTTTGTTACTCCAGAGTTTATCAAAAGTTTAGAATTAGATGCTCTCATCCTTGCCAATTAATTTCTATTTGCTAACTGGATGGGGGAGGCTGGAGAGGTTGATGACTTCCTGCCATTCATTGATACTTAGAGGAATTGAGGGGGAAAAAAAGACTTTAAACAAAAAGACTTTAAACAAAAAACTTAGACTTTAAACAAAAAGTTACACACTTGAGTCAAAAGATGGCAATTAAGTCAAGAAGATTTTTCTTCAATGTGTTTAAGAATCCAAAAAAATGCATTTAAATTACAAAATTACTTTATTATAACAGTTTAAATAGGAAGGCTTTAAAAAGCTTTTAGTTTAGACTTATCCTTTAAAAAGGGTTATCAATACAGGGAAAGGGTAATGAAGACAATTATTCATCCTCTTCAGATAAAATGGGTTCTTTGTTTTTTGTCTATACGCAGTGTTAAGCATTGACAGTTTTAAGAATCTGTCTGCAATTTAAACAGATTCTGAACAGGGACGAAGCAGAAGTACTATGCCACATCACAACTTCAACTATCAATTAGCAAGCTTCTCCCCGGGAGTTGCTTATTACTCACGAGTTCCCATTGTGGAAGAACATCCATGATCCCGTCAGGGAAGAGAGTACTCTCAAGTCATACATCCTGTGTTTTTGGACAAACTTGCACTCCATCTTCTTTGGAGGACAAACAGCCTGAGTCTTCCATTCAAATGTCACAGCACAGCCAAGCGTCTCACTCAGAAGTTGTGGTGTCCCAACACCAGCATTTTCATCACATACGAAGATAATGGTAGATTCCCTTCTTGCAGTTGCTGTAAGGGGGAAGGGTCAGGGGAAAAAGCAGAAAAAATACTTTGCAGAGGGTTTCAGGCACGTATGGATTTTGTTGAGACCCCAAAATTGCTACACTAAAAATTTTTATCAGGTATTGTTTCAAACAGGTAAAGCATTTGTGCCTCTTTTCTAGCATTTTTATTCCCTAGGTTACATTTCATGTTTAGAAAGTAACGTTCCTTCCAAAAAGACTGATCTCCAGAGCCATCACTTATGACTTGAATACTCATGATCTAAAGGCATGAGCTTTTTATTTCAAAAGTATTTTGCTAAATCACTTCAAAGTCAGGTTTGTCCCATAGATTCCCTGTCTTGCCCACTCCTATCCCTTTACTTCCATTGTATTGCACCAGAGGTCTTTTGCCCAGCCCAATAATGGCTAATTCACTGCGTTAGCCTCAGGTCCTTGCACATGAATTATAGGAAGCTCTTACCATTACCACAAAATCCCCACTTTCCATCTCCCTGGTAGTTTTCAGTTGTAGCACACCACGGCCTGTTCTTTTCTTCTGTAATACATCCCTCATAGGTCTTCCCTTTGTACTTGAAGGGGAACACACAAAGCTCTCCCTTTTCAGTCACTGAGAAAGAAAGGTACATCCTCCTCTTAATAACATGCAGCAGAATAGCAGGCGTATCCATAGTCAGGACCATACCCAAAGCCTGTACTTCAGTACTATAGAAAAGTCATAGGCAGAGGCAGGCAACAGAAATACTGGAACATTGAGTCTATATCCAATCAGAAAACCAGGATTTAGTGTACAATTAGTTATGATCAACGCTACAGAAAAGTTGCACCTTCCCTTCTAAGAGATACATGCTGATATTGAGGATCGGTGCATGTGATCTAAGGAAACTAGAGATTTCTATTAGTGCATGCAAAATCCATGTTGCTTCCCCCCTGTCGCAACAAACCCTCATATTTTAGGGGAAAAAAAAAAAAATAAAAGCTGTCAACTTTTTAGATACAGAATGGGTCTGCTTCAGTCTTACCTGGAGGGCACCGATCACCTCCTGTATACTGCAAGATCACCGTTTCATCCTGGTGTCTATAGTCCATCTTCATTTCCTTTATGTTTCCAAAAGATGATGCTCCACTTTCAGATGTCAGACACACTGCCCCATCTTTGCATTTTCCCCGGGGCAAATCCACTGCCTTACTGCATACGCCAACGTGGTAACTGTTGGATCCAGAAAATACCTGTGCGGACACATAGAAGCATCACAAACAAGGCTGCCTCGAGGCCTCCAGTCAATACTTACAAAGAATCAGCCAATTGCTTTACAAACTCAGTCTCACACAGTACTTGCATAATGCAGGAGAAAAAAATATGATAACTAATTTTGCAAGTCTGGCCTTCCTTAATATGGCAGAACTACAGATAAAGTATACCCACAGGACCAAGGATAAAGTCTGTTCAGCAGACTTGTCTTCATGTTCGGGATTCTGCCACAGGTGAAGTTTTCTCCTTTCTTTCTCCATCAGTATATCCACTAATTTCCCTCTCCAAAACATTTAAAACGATGTTGTTCCCCTCTAATGTTATTTCCTCTATCAGAGGCCAAACAAATATCAATGCTGACCACAGCTGCAGCACACGCTTCTACCTCCTCTCATACCCTAGAATGCTTAAAAGAAAGCCCTGCTTCAGTCTTAAAATATTCATAGCAATGGGCAATTAAAAAATAAAAAAAATAAATAAATCACACCACCAGAAGGCATTACCTCAAATGATCTTCCAGAGAGACCGGTCAGGTTAAAAGTATAGTGTAGCTGTTCATCAGTCACAGAACAGCCTAAAGTTTTCACCTTATCAGGACACACAACTGGAGTTTCCCACTCAAACACGTAACTGCAGTCAAGTTTCCTTATCATCTTCGGTTTGCCCTGTTGCCAAAGAACACAGCAAGATACATTAGGTTCAATCATTGGGGAGTTTGGTGTTTTCATTCTGCATTCTTGCCCGCTCCAACAGTTACCTTCAGTTATTACTGAGGCTAGATTTTACCGACTGTAAGACAAACACTATGCCATCCTATTACAACCAGTAACAAAAAAAAACCTACGAGTGGAGTACATTCTACCTAGCTCCAGAAAAAGAATCAAAGCAGTAACTGAAGGACACAAGCTTTCTTATTAATTAGGATCAAGATTTTGATGTTCAACTTAGTTGCAAGCAGCAACAAAAGTGTTGGGAGCACTGTGTTTCTCCAGGGTAGAGAACATTAAGAAAGTTCACAGAGTTAAGGCTTAGAAAGAATGCCATTTCCTTTGTCATAATTTAAATAAAAATATGAGTATGGCCTGTGTAATGTTCAGAGCTGTCTCGAGTTTCAGCTCATGCCCCACATAGATGGAAAATGGTTCCACTGAGTATCTTCAACAAGCTCTGGTTTGTCAAACATCATATCTAAGTGCATCTCTACAGTTTGTTACAGCATTTGAAAAAGGCAAGTCTTCATTCACACCAGCATTCAACCTCAATTTAGTGTGCAGGTGTCAACACAAAACATTAAGTATCTAAACACAAATTTTTAGAGCTATGTACAGATATTGAAAGGGTTACGACAAAGGGGAAACGTTTCACAGTAATGGCTTCACAAACAGTTATACCAGTTATTATGTTAGCTTGTGGTACAAGTACAAGCTCTTGGACCTAGACAAGGTGCAATACAGCATGAAGTTTAATGCCAGCAATAAGTTATCGCTACGTTACTTTGGTGGAATCTGATCCTTGAAATCATCAGAACCTGTTACTCTCAAGTCTAAAGTTCATGCACTCTATGAAGTTCTGCCTTTACTTAAATAGTTAGTATATTCCCTGTTGAAACACGTCCATCCTTACATGCTCAAAAAAAAAATAATCCTTAATTTTAAACAAAGCAAACACTGAGTACTATCTACTTTCCATTGCACCCCAATATCAACATAAGTTTAATAGATGTCTTACCAGACTAGTTCCTTGGCTGCAGTGAAATACAATAAGAGAAGTATAGTTCAATTTGTTGTTTATCTGACAAGGAGTAGTGCTGTTGTAAGTGATGTAAACTTCATTTACTGCCTCATTTAGCTTGGGAGGTTCAGTAACACGACCAATATCCTACACAAGCAAAAATAGTATTAAGAGACATATGGGACACATCTAGATTTCAGATCAGCCCAGAGATTTGAATCAATTCAGATTCATCTGCTTAGTTTATATGGAAGCACAACTATAGCACTTTTGATAACAGCATTCTATACTCAAAAGAACAGTTGTTTTATTTCAGTCCTAACACAGTACAAGTTGAGCAGCTCAAAACACTCTTTGATTATGCTTGACAAAAACCAGGGCGGTTCTGCATCTTATACGTAGATTCTTCTTTAAATCATTGTGCTAAAACACCAACGTATCACTTGAAAATAGTGTAGTATTAACAAATGGAGTAAGGTCCCTAGATAAATGTGGAACTTGAAATTGTTTCAACTTGTTTTGAAATTGTTTCATGGAAAACAAACTCAGCTTCTTACGTGCATCTTCTACAGCTCACAAAAAAGACCTCAGAAGGTAAGAGCCTCCATCTCTCAAGGTAACAGCAAAGAAGTTAACCAATATTATGTCACAGGCTTGCTATTCATGCAGCTGTCTTGTTCTTACATGAAAGTACTACATGCACTTTGGAGAATGCTAGGACATATCCTGCTTCATATTGCAACAGGCTATCAAGGGATCAAGTATGCCATTTATGTGCCACAGAATGGCAGACTAAGAGGCATTCTGCTTCCCAGTCTCTGTATTTGTCACAGTATGCAATCTTCTGAAATTCAAAGCAGTCACTGGGGTTCAGGATAGCAAAACACTTCTTTGTAGGAAAAAGCAATGAAAGAGAATTTTGCAGGGTAAGTTTTTACTTTGTATCACATTTCTTTAACCCATCATTCAAATCAGGTCTCTAGGCAGCAATAACCTTTTAAACTAGGCGGGGAAATGCATGTTTCAGTGATTCCAGGCATAGTACTTACTATTGGTGATTCATTAACAGGCACCATGCAAACAGCTGCTCCAGGTGGGCAATTGACATCTTTGATAGGATTGAGGGGCTCACAAATGTTGATATAGAAGTCTGGAGAAACCTCCGTTATATCTTCATCCACAAATGCCTCATAATACCCAGTGCGATGGATCAGAGGAGACAGGTCAATAATGGAACTGCCATTCAATACTGAGCACTTCACCTACAAGAAAGTGCATTTTATTGCTCTTATTCTTTTATTACTTGCTTTGATTTATTGACAAACATCCTGTCCTTCATAGAGTCAGAAGTGTGGCTCCATTTAAAAATATCAAATTTGATTTAAGTGAAGGAGCATTTGTTGCAAATTTATTTTTTTCCTGTATAGATACTAATCACCTAAAAGCTGCATATGAAAACCCTCACTTAAACATTCTTATAGAATGGAGTCCATACCAGAACACCACCAAGACACAAAGCTCTAGCATAGATACTCCAGCATACAAAGTCACTATGTCTTCATAAGATCAGTAGATACTACAGTTCCTTCCTCTTCCCATCTCTTATGATGCCAATAACATCATTGGGACATCTCCAATAAACGAGCTTGGTTATAGCACTATAAAGTTATTGTATATTTTAAGCAGATGGCTTAAGCACTGTGTTTCCTCAGAACCTATTTCGTGCATTCTTAAAGCACATAAGCTTACTGACAGCCTACCTGGAATTTGGGAAGTCTATTCTTGTCCAGGTATTTAATAAGAAGCAATAAAAGTACCGTTTAATTTCAAGACAAATAATCATTACTACCTAGCTATCACCACACTGGAATAGTGAGGGTCACTGTGGATACACTGTAAAAAGTGATGAGAAATGCACAAGTGATTACTGAACAGAGTTAATAGGCAAGAAAATGCAATCTTTTTAGGCACTATTGATCTGTATTGCAGCATGTACATACTACTGAAGAGGAAAGCAGAGCTATGCGTAGCAGAACTCTTACAAAAGAAGGAGGGGACACATGACAGTTACTGTTGGAGAAAGGAAAATTGGAAAACATTTTTCCTAAATGGAAGCAACAGCTACATTAGTATTGACAGCGACAAGGAGGAAAACCAACTTGTCACCAAGAATGATGGTCACACTATGAGTAATCAAGGCAGCAAAAAGAATGATTAGACAGATTCAAAAAATTAATATTCAGGTGTTAATAAAAGATCTGAATTCACCCTACAGCTCATTTAGCTTTCTGTTCTTATTGCTGGGTTTTACTCTGTGCATCCACTACTGTTAACAATTTAACTGGCTAAAATTAACTAAAGTCAGACTACTTCAAAGTATTGTTAGGAATACCAGTTCACCTACAGTTGACCAAATCATGTTATTACAGCATGTGTTATACAGCCAAGGCAGATCCTAAATTCGTGCTATCAAAGTTCAACAGTTTTTCCACTGAGAAAACTGATTATACATTTGCCTGGCCTCTAGTCACTTGCTTGGAAACAAAGACTATCCCCACGTACAGAGATACTGTCCAGACTTAACTCAACCTAAACTTTCTTGGCCTGTTGCATTGGAGGTTCTTAATCATCAATTTCCAAGAATCACAGAATAGTTTGGGTTGGAAGGGAGATGCCCTAAGGCTTCCATCTGAGCTGTACAGAAAATTAGCTAAGTAGGTTCCACAGAGAGGTTATTCTTAAGTCTTAAAGTTTTAACTTGGCTCACCACGTGAACCAGAAGTTCACTAAGTATTGTTCATCCCTGCTGAAAAAGTAAGAAAAGTATTTGAAAAATTCTACATGAACTTGGGTTCTGTACTACAGGAAGAGAGCTTTCCCTCAAGGAAAACATACATTGCTATTATGCCAACCCTCCTCAGCCCCCACCCCACCCCTGACATTTAGTCCCATGTTGTTTTGTTAGTTTTTTTTTTCCATAGGAGTAGTTCTTACCTCTTCCTCACAAGCCAAGGAAGTATGCCAAGAAAAGTAACTAGTGCATGTCTGCTCATCAAAAGAGAGAAAAACAGGCCGGCTGTCACCTCCAACATCAGACTTGCATACAAAGCTAAAATAGCTTTTATGCTTTAGTTCAGGGTCTGCAGGGCAAGGGTCTCCATCTTCATAGACAAGCTTTAACACTTGATCTTCATAAGTTAAAGTTTTATTCAGTTTTCCAGCATTAATTGGTTTTGGACCACCAGTGATGCAGACAGCTAAAGTAAAAAAGAAAAATGAATAAACCAGAACAAGTCTGATGTCCCTGCTCTTCAAAACTGCACCTTACAACATGAACAGCACACAACGCCAGTACAGAAAGCTAGAAAGAGGGTTGGCAAAGGTTTGAAGTCCAGACACAAAGCCCAGTGCAGACACATGACAGCCATACATCATTACAGAGCAATTTTTGTGCTCAATCACTCTAGCTGGAACCTTGCGATTTCTTCCTTTTGACAAGAGCCAAGGGGTGCAGTACAAACACCTACACTCCTTCCCTCATGTCCAAAAGAATACCCTTCCATTCAGAGCTGAAGGGCTTAGACTGGAAGTGAGCCCATGTAAGTTTAGGAATGAAGTTTCGTAAGAATATGTTGCTTCATTTCCTAAACCATTTTTAGGATCTTTTCCTAGCCAACTCAGCTACACAGCTGTTCTGTTCACTTCTTCCACATTTTCAGTAAAACCTGCCCCTCACATTTTGCTGTAAACATGAGCATTAGAGAACCCAAAGGATATACTTTAGTCACTGATTACAGTATGAGAGAGAACAAGATGCTTACCAGCTCCATTAGCACATGAACTTTTAGCTTCAGCACAAACATTCAACTCAAATTTTCTGTTGTGTGAATCGCTGATGGTATAGCCAGACTCCTGCTTTAGCGATGTCAAATCAAAGAGGTGACCTGTAGGCAGATCAGGGAATAATTTAATCTTCAGATTCAAAAACTCAAGATTTCTCTTTGTATTAAAAGCTTTCAGTAATTTAACTTAGTAGGAACTTAACATAGAGAGGCAAGCAGTTACTAATTCTATATTAATAGAGGTAGAACTAGTTTCAGAACTAGAGACTATTTATGTTCCAAGGGACACTGCAGTACCTTACAAGATATTTCTACCTGCTGACAACCTTGTTAGTCACTATCCAGAGGATGCATCACCCTGCCCTTTTCTAATGAAGCCCCGCAAGATCACACACACAGTAGTGCTGCTTCCAGCAGCCTCTTCCACAAACAAAATCCTGAGGCCTCCTCCTTACCTGTTGCAGGATTGGTCACCCGGCAGTCATTCTGCACATTGCTTTTGAGGGGACACGCAGCAGCAGTGAACCATAAGAAAGTATATTCACAATCTTCAATGGCCGTTATAAGTTCTGGCTTCGATTCCTAAACATGAGACAGTGGAGAATGACATCTCTACAGAGTGACACTGTAAGATTTTATGCCACAGGATTATCCCCGAAGCCTTTAGCTGAGCTCAATTCAAATGCCAGTCCTAGAACTTAACAGACCATCACAGTCCAACTAATTAACCCAAGGAGAAAATATTTAACTGTGACTATTTCAAATACACAACAGTGCAGAATAATTATCAAGAGCAATAAATTTGATGAGAGGAGAACTAAAGGCTGCGCAACAGAAAATCCAGAAGGTGAGGGTAACGCATCTCACCAAATAGAAGAGTACTTAATGGGAAGGCATACAGATGTGCAAGAGTTAAGAACTACACAGCCAGTAGCATTATTTACTACTTGAAACGCTTCCCAACCTGCAATACATTCAAGACACAAACAGACAATCTGAAGCTATTACAGATGACAAAAATACGTGTTAGCAGATTGTACAAAAAGGTATGTTAAAAACTGCCTCGCATCTAAAGTTCAAGTACTTATAAACAGACCGGCCTCTAAGGCTGGCTGCCTTCCAACTACAGATGCTTAGGGAACTGCCCACTACTCTCTATACATATACAGTGGTATGAACAACTCAAAAAAATAAAACCCCATCAGAAGGGGTCCACTTACAATTCTGCTTTCATCACACTTGAGGCGCAGTATTGTTGTTTTCTTGCGAATTTTATCTGGACACTGCTCACCATTAACATATTTCAGAATAGAAATACCATTTTCCCACCGGGGACCATCAGCCACTTCCCCGAGACTTGTACATTTTGTACCCTCCATGAGGGAGGCAGCAGCATCAGAAGGACAGGAACCTATACAGATGAATAAAAACCCATGTTATTACTCCAAATGTTATCAAGGCTTACTTGCCTGGAATAAAACTTCACTACTCTACTTTCAGGTGTCACGGCTGATTTATCTCCAAGCCACTGTCCAAACTATACTCAGTGGGGTGGTTTCCCCCCCCCCCCAAAAAATTACAAGCAGCAGCAACTGCCTCACTTCACTCGAGGTCACGCAGAAAGTAGTGGCAGCCACTGCCGGGGAGACTGACTAGTACACAGAGTGAAAAGCTAGACTCTGTTACCTGGTCTTCCACTACACAAAAAGGGGAGTCAGTCAGAACATGCCATAGAGAAAATCCTGAAGTTAACATCTTGAGCCAAAAGATTTTTTTAATCTTTAAGTGCTATAGTAGACTTTGGATGAGGATGGAAAAGCTAGTGTGATCAAGTTACCAAGAAAAGATAAGAGCTGCTAGTGAATCTCATCTGCCAAGCAGATGGAAATCAGGCCCATGATCTACCTTTCCCTCCAGTGCTAAAATTACACCCACTGTATTCACATACTTTGGTTTCAGTATTTTTTCACTCTGAAAAGTCAGCAGTACTATCTTACCACTTGCCTCCCCTAGGTACAGCAAGAATCTATTCTTATTTTGCTCTTACGTGCAGCACCATATGGCACTAAGGGCTTGCAGACGTTAATATAGTATTTCTGTGAAGAAGCAGATAGAGCGATTGCCTCCCAATTCTCTCTATGCCGTGTCAGAGATGAAAAGTCATAGAAGTTTCCTTCATCATCCCTGTAAGACAGACGAAGGATTTAAATTAAGCATTAAAAAAAAAATCAAGTAATTTTAAGGTACTATTCTTAAGTTACTACAATAACCTTGAACCTAGTAACTGTATAATCAGAGCATCATACTGGAAAAGAACTCTGCATGAGCCAATCTGCTCCCTACAAACCTCAAATTGAGTACAGCGATGTGTCACTGCACCAGCCATCCTCACAGGAACTGTCTATGTGCACACAGCCCTCAGACAGTGCAAGAATAATTCTGACTTTTCATTCAAGCACGTAGGCTTTCAGTGCATGGCAAGCACAGACACACAGTTACTTACAGTGAGTTGTTTTGCCTTGGGGTAGAGGTCTATCATGATGCCAGTTGTTAAAACTCTGGGCCAATTATTAGCTACATTTGACCTCACTTATCAAGTCTTAATGAGCTAATACTTGGTTGTTCCAGACAGCAGTTGTATCCTTGTTAAAATTAGCCATAGTTAAATAATGAGACACTTATAACAACCTAACATACTAAGAGTTCAATCATCAATAACTGCATACCCAACAGTATACTTTGATGCTAAGGTTATTCTCCAGAAGAAGCTCAAAGAAAGTATTTTTCTTCAGTGAAATTAGTTTTAGGAAGTTTAATTTGCATAAGTCTCTTAAAATACGTAGCACTGGCACAGAACACCACATTAGCTGGTTACCGAGTCAAAACACAATAGCTGAATTGGCAGCATTGCAGTGAGTTGCAATAAGGCTGTACTTGTTTCTGTCACCATATAGCTCGACTTCAAGTCTGAGGAAACAACTTACTTGTAGGAGCACTCGGTGGATTTAACAGGTGGGCAAGCATACTGAGTGTGCCATTCAAACACGTAGGTGCAATCTGGAGTTTCCTTCAAAAATACAGGCTGAAAGAACAAAATACAAAAGGAAATTACTTTCTCATTTAGACACATTGAAGGTAACAAAGTGTTTCAGTCTTGCTTCAAGATCCAGAAAGTTGTAGTTACTTATTATCTTAGAGCCACACTATGTCTCTGACCAGCAGAAAGCATGGCTTCTCCCAAACCCAAGTTTATCCACATGATAAAAGGGCAGCCATTAGGAGCTTCCATCTCTTCCATCAAACAAAGGGAAGAGCAAAACTAACCTCTAGGCACCATGGTTTAAGAACAGGAAGAAAAACACAAGTACACAGAGAGATACTAAAAGCAAGTAACCAGCTTATTTTTGTCTGGTCAGGTAATACCTGCTTTCCTGCAGATTCATCCTCCTACCTTTTATTTCTTACAAAGAAATGGATGTTATTTCTGAAAGAACATCTCCAAGAGCTTTTCTAGGGGCAGGCCTGCCTTTCCTGGGGCATGACAAAGGTACCTTCAATAAATAACAAATTCAAAATATTCCTCATTTTTTATCACCTCACAGGACCTTTCAATCTCCTGCCTAACCTATAAGTGATCAGGCAGTCCTTGAGGGAAGTTAGTTCATGTTCTTCACCTTACCCTACCACATGTTAAGAAGACAGCAACTCTGGAAGACAGTACACACAGAAAGCACATTTTGAAACTAACCTCAGATGTAGTCTTGTCACAATAGAATAATATGGCAGTCGATCGTTCATATATTTTATGACATTTTTCTCCACTGGTGTAATTAATCATTATTAAACCATTTTTGAAAGTCAGTTTTTCCGTAAGCAAGCCTAGAAGCAAAGAGTTGAGAAAAATAAACAGCTAATCCAGTAAATACATGACTGGAGTAACACCTCTGGCTACAGGGTTGTACAGACAGCAACAACATGCACAATAAAGTACTGACAGAAAGACCTCCATCTTCCTCTATAACTTGTCACCTAGTTATTGAGAGAGCGCTACTCCAGTACAGTAGGATTCAGCTCATTCCTAATTTCATTTCAAGATAACTATATACATCATTTTATTTGCACATGAAGCAAGAGTGGTAGGTCGCTTTATCTCATAAGATGTACAAGGTCAAAAAGAACCCCTCTTGTATCACATCACAACTTCAATTACACCCTGGTTAACCTTCCCATTCTTTAATTTTCTTCCAATCAAGCGCTATACCTGCTACTTTTTTGAAAGTACTATCCGTCTTCTTTACTTGACACGATGACACAGTGTGAGCCTCCGGTTTGCAAGGTTCTGTTATTTCTCCACAGACTCTGAAGTAGTAGTCATACTCATCTGTACTCACTTTTATGTCTTTATTGGAAAGTGGCTTCAGGTTATAAACATGACCGTACCTTGGATCTTTCACCTGGCAATTGTCTCCTTTAAAGAAAAGTTAAGAATTTAAAATACAATTCAGTACCCATGAGCCACACCAAATATAGTTAGGACAAGTGAGGCTTACAGGCACAAAAATGGCAACAAAAATGAGTTTTCCTTCAGCCATGCTGAAGGTTAAGTACAGAATCAGAGACACTAAGTCCACCACTTCTTTAATGATCTGGAAAGAACAGCAAGGTCACAAGGCCGAAGCAAAAGTTATCCCAGATGTCAGTCTTGCATCTTCTTTTAACAGCTATGGAGTTTGCCGAGTTAAAAAGTAATTGATCATAGGAAGCATTACCTACAGCTTACAAGTCTACCAAGATGTGTACAGAAATGGTTTGGGAAAATTCTAGTTTCGTGAGTCTAATCAGCCAATACACATCAGTAACTTGGCTGCTGGATCGAGTCCTCAGTTTTGAAGTGATCCTTTACCCAATAGTCTGAAGCTTTTAAGAATACATCAGATTGTATCACATGACTATTATACTCCCTTCAATCATCCAACAAGTTAGCCCCAAGCTAAAGACAAGACATCAGTTTCCCTCCCTTCAAAACTGCAACTCTTGACACCAGTGTCCTGCACAGTAATTATGTGCTACAGAACAGGAGCTCGTAAATGTTCCTCCTGTGCCATATGAGTTCACTGGCAGTTTCAACACTGTCCAGGACTGTTGCAACAGAACCTTTATAGGAAGTCGGGATGTTTTATAAGGCATTGTCTATAAGTTACAAAACAAAGCCTGCAAAGGCAGAGAAGATACCTCATATTCAACTTCCCATCTAAGAGGCAACCACATACCAGACCTAGAACCTGTGATTCCTTCCTGCACGTCCCAGAGTCAACTGTAAACTCTGATACCTCCCCACTGGTCTCTCCCCCATTGTCTAACAAGGACAAGCTTACAGGACAGCTTCCAGCCTTCAGTGCAGGGACAGAGAATGACTTGCCAAGCATAGGATCAATGCACGCGCATGAAACCTGATGCTTTAAGATGCCTGTGATTTAACAATGTAGCCCTGCAATTTGTCAGAGCCAGCATTATTACCTTCTTTCCCTAGACAGGAAAGTACATGTGCCTGTCATTCTAAATTGCACTTTTAATCTTATACGTGATTACTAGTTGGCTTAAAGCTCAAAAGAGACGCCCCTCCATAAGCCAGCACCTTTTACAGAAAGATTCACAGGACAAGAACCAAACATAGCTCCTTGTAAAGGTTGGTTTGATATTTTAAAGCTCAAATAACCACACTTACCTTCTGCTCTGTGAACAGGACACGCTGCCAATGTTTTCCAAACAAATACAAACTCACAGTCGTTCTCTTGCTCAAGCACCGGTGATCCCTACAGAAAAGAGCCATATGAAGGAGGCTTACTAAGAATCACATTGCAAGTCTCAAAACATATGCACAGAATCCTTTTTTAATTGCAGTTGCACAGTATAAGACATCCGTCATCAAATTTCAGTACCCATTTTCAGCAAAGAGCTGGTTTTGGTGGCTCTCAGAATTCCACAATAGAGCTCACTGTTGTGTTCTACAGGCTCAGGAAAGGAGTTTTAAGGACAGACAAGGGAAAAGGCTGTTTATAAGATACTACTTTTATGAACCAGCCTCCCTACTCCAAGAGGAATAAACACTTTCTATTTTGTTATAGCAAGTCCAAGCTCTAAAATCTCATTAATAGGAATTGGCACAGAAAATTACCATTGTTTGATCACACTGGAAGATTATACGTGTAGAATAACGTTGCTTATCTTTGCATGTGTCACCATTCAAGTAAATAATGCTTAATGACCCATCAGTAGCAGCCTGTGGATTCATCTGAATGACTCCGAGGTTCTTGCTGCTGTCAGTGTATTTCACACAAGATCCTATGGCACCACCTGCAGGAAAAGAAGCAGCCTGTATTTTAGTTCAAAGCTTTGACAACTAGAGCTAACTTTACTGTAAAATAATGTAACAGAGTAGCTTTAAAAGAGCCTCAAGCATTAAACCAGACTGTCTCAAACTCCTGAAGCAGAAAACAACAGAAGTGTTTTCTAAAAGAGATATTGTGTGCCTAAAATAGAACAAGTTACTGTCCTGCATTCACTGAAACCCTTAAAACTTCACTAACTTACCTGCTTCCACAGACTAATAGAAGACTACAGCAACAGGTTAAATAAATCAAACTGGCTAGAAGTGCAATAAGAGACGGTATAAGCTTCTCATTCTACCCTCATTCAGTTTGGAGGCTTCAACAACATTCAACTTTCCTTTCTTCTTTAAAAATAAAGTAAAACCAAGGATAGTGACAAATACTATTCTTGATGCATTTTTCCTAAATGCATTCCTCCACATCTTAATGCACGAGTTCTTGTGAGCATTAAGACTGCTCTCAGTTTGAGAAAGTCTGTTTATTATACCTTTGACATACCTCACCCAGCTCAATGCGAGTTCAGCAACTGAATGGGCAGAATTCAAGAATTCATAGAATGGTTTGTGTTGGAAAGGACTTTAAAGGTCATCTATTTCCACATCCCCTGACATGATGGGGAGGGACACCTCTCACTAGACCTTCCAGCCTGGTCTTGAACACTTCCAGGGATGGGGAATCCAAAACTTCCCTGGACACTCCTACTAAAATAACTAGGGATGTCATTCTGCATATAAGGTCTTGCATGATAAATCCCAAATTAAGAAATGCTTCCAACATGGCTTACCAGGGCATCCAGGCACATAGGGCAAAGGCTTGCAGACATTCAAGAAAAACGTTCGCTTCTTTGCTTCCTTTGAAGTATCTATAGCAATCCATGGTTCACCCTCTTTGCTCAAGTCACTTAAGTCATACTCATTGCCAGCAGCATCTGAAAGAGATGCGATACATATGGTAAGCTGAAAGATTACTTATTAGATACTTGCAGCAGCACTGGGTTTGAAATGATAAATGTTTCACTGATGAATACACATAATAAAGTAATTTTCAGAATCATATTAGATATCTATTGAGAGAAGGTACTCTTTCCATGAAAAACATCACTACACCAAGCATGGAACAGAGTTCTTGTCCTAGTTTCAGCTGGGAAAGAGTTAATTTTCTTTCTAGTGATTGTTGTGAAAGGCATGTCAATAATGCATATTGTTTTAACCGTTGCAATGTTTATACTCTTCAAGGACTCTCTTCAGCTTCCCACAGAAGCTGAGGAGGAGTATAGCAGGAACAATGGAATATCCTGTACCATAGATGTCATGCTCAGTGTATAAATGGGGATTGGGGGGGTCAGAATCCACAATCACTGCTCAGGAAGGTAACTGCTCAGTAAGTTCACTGGGTGGTTAGAGTGACTTGTGTCATTATGATTGTTATTTTCCTCTTCTATTGTTCTATTAAACTGTCTTTATCTCAACCCACAAGGGTTGTTTTTTTTTTCTTTTCCCTTTCCCCTCCTCCTCTCCCACTTCTCCCTGCCCTTCTCAGGGGAAGAGGGAGAACTGCACAAGTGGCTGTGAGGTCCCAGCTGCCGGCTGGGGTTAAACCACAACAGTTCCCTCAGCAGTTACTTCCCACAAGTAACTGCTCCACTATTCACAGGTGCTTTTTTCCATAGGCCAATACCAAATTAACCCATTTTCTTCAAAGTTTGGCTGAAGTAGCACCCAACCATGATAAGGATTAATCCTTATTATAAGGTTTCAACAAAAAAAAAGGTTTTCAAAGTAGTTATCAGCTCTCTTGTGTATGCTCTCTATGTTCCACATTCACTTACCTGTCTTTATAAGTTAAGGCTGTTTCAAAACAACCTACCTCCTCTTCCTCTCTACAACTTCTACAAAGACTTCAATTCTTACAAATGCCTTCACAACAGGTATTCTTAAAGCGCTCCTCTGCAGAAGTTTGTTGTTCAGTTAATCCTGCCAAGATTTGTCAGGCAGAGCCCACCCAAATTCCAGGTACTTACCTGTAACCTGGCAGTCTACAGGAGCAGGAGCACAGGCCAGAGCCGTGTGAAACTCAAAAAAAGTATCATGGACGTTCAGCACGCTGTTTATCTCTTCACGCACAAATTTAAGCTCTCCAGGATATGAATCATTACAAATGAAAGTCACCGTGAATTTGTCTGATGTTCCTGTAAAACAAACACTTATCTGCTATTGGTTCACTTGGGAATATTTGAATTTAAGTTCAAGGTAACACTTGACGTTAAAATTTTCTAATGGTTTCTTATGGCTAACTGCTTCAAGGAACACACTACCTTATTGTTTATGGGGTTTTTAACTGTAAATATACAATCCTTCCATAGGGATCTGTGCTAGCTTGCCTAGCAGCCACAACTGTGTCTCCACATGGGAGACCAGAATGCCTTGACACATTTCAAGAGCTTAATTACACCTTCACTGAACTGTGCTTCCTAGGTCTTTGACATGATATATTTGAAGAAACAGAAAAGCTATAAAACATCAAATGAGCTGTACCAGTAACCTCTAAATCACATCACACAACAAAATTTTGGTTTCAGGGGTTTTGTTTGTTTGTAAAAAGTTTGGCATAATGACTGCAGAACAAGTAATACCAATACTATTTAAGCAGCATACATTAAGTTCTGTTTGTCCTCCCTTCCACAGCCTACAAGAAGTGGCAGAACTACGTGGGGGAGTAGTATGTGATGACACATCAATGTATCCTAGTATTATTCTAGCTCTCAAAGCAAAACACATGAGAGCTCAATCACTTGTTACCTGTTGCATATTAGGTATTAAAAAGATCACAACTGGGAAAATGAGAGATTTCAACATAGCAATTTGTACAGAGGACAAACATTCAGGAGGCTCCTGAATCCAAAATCCTGTTTTCCTACAAACCTTTTATTATTAAGATTTCATATGCCTTTCTATGAAAGCTCAGTTTCAGTACTGTTGGAGGGCATGTAAAATCCAAAGACTAGATATAAGTTTCTCATTAGTCTCATCTGCGAAACAGACTTAAATTAATGTAGTAAGTGTACATGAGGTACTAGAACACTTAATTCAAGAAATTCCATTTAAGAGAGTATAAGCTTACTGAAAAATGACCTTTCAGATATGAAACAGCTTTAGAGAGTACTATTCATGAAACTGAAGCTTAAAGCAATGACTTCACTGAAGAAAAGAGCCAGAGTTCATTCTCCATGTTTTCCCAATTTGATTATCCATTTCTCCATGCAAGGAGTAGTATTTTTCCTCTACTCAAAAAAAAAATCCTGTACTGTATTTGGTCTTTTTCCAGGGGTTTTAAAATGCACATATACTACTGGAAACTGAGCCATTACCATTCTGCATGATTTGATTTCTTCTTAAAATTTTCATATGACCTAGTTTGTTTAAGGGACAACCAAGCCCAGCAAGTTTCAGTGCATGAACAAAGGGAGGAATGAAGATCATTCACATAAGATTTGTACAATATTTGTACAATACCCATCTCTGCTGCATATTTCCTGAACTCACCTGATTGCAGATGAAAAGGACCTCTGTAGGTAAGAGTTAGAAACCCTTCACCAGATAGATACAGGGTTTTGTCCAATTCCACCAGCCTCACCGATGTCAGACTTTCTGCTTCACATCCAGCAGCTGGTTTGCCATTGATTTTACCACAATCTGGCATGGGTCCACAAATGTTTAGCTAGAAGTTTTGAAAACACGTGGGTATCCACCATATTAACCACATCAGAAGAATTAGATCCACATAGCCATTTCTACATCAGTAAAATTCACTTGCCCAGAACTATTTCAAACAGTGTGAAACGTCTCATTTCTACACTGCAAGCAACCACCTATAACACAGGAACAAGATCCTCAATGTTCAGCTTGCAGCATCCACAAATTAAACCACTCTGACCTTCTAGTGGGGATATCAAGTTTATTCTTAGATTAAAAAACACTACGGTAGAACCTGCAGACAGCCTAGGAGTACCAATACATGCAGACTGCATTAAGAACGCTGACATGAACAGATTAAATCCCTTTCTAGTTTTCCACCGTTCATTTCTTCAGCACCAGCAGATAAACTGGTATTATGCAAGAGTCCATAACTGGCAAACCATGCATAGTCTCCAAGTGCAGCTACCGTATGTTTGTTAAAGAACCAAAAGTTCAAAGTTTTAAGAACATCTGAGATGTAATTAAGTTATACTCCATTCCTCCCCTCAAGCACAAGACTTTCCTGCCAATTCAAATTTCATAAAAGGACTGAGTCAAGGCTGTACACGCTCACTACACAAAACTGGAAAATGCAACAGCAGCATCCAAGAAAGCTTACCAGGAACTTCTTCCCAATGCCAGAAGCCATATAGCCCTTTCCAGAAGCTAATGGCTGCAGATTGAACAGAAAGCCAGTGTTTGGATCTCGCACAGAGCAGGACTGGAAAAAAAAAAATTACAACGGTGTTATTTTCTCCTTCTGCATTTCTTCTGTTTACATTTTATCTCTAACTTGTTTAAAGAGCCAGAGAAGTGATTTACACATAGCCTGTGTACCAATCAGCAACTTAATTTGGCCAGCCAGAATACAGCTCTGGCGGTAGCAACATTTCACTCTATTTTGCACAGTTGTCCATTGACATCAGCCACATACCAACATATCAAAGTACAACTTAACAAGTGACATCTAGCAGGCTAGCTAAGAGTCATGAAGTTTAAACTGAGGGTTGTTTTCACAATAATGTGTTCACGTTGAAACCTGTGAAGTAGAAGCAACTGAGTAGCTCAGTATAAAAAAAAGCCTCATTTGATGATCTGTACACAAACAAGGACAACATATATCCTTACATGTAAGATCAGTTTTACTACCAACCTTGTAAAAGAATGAAATACTCAGTGCCACAGCAAGTAAGCTGTTCTCGAGACAGCACACTTCAACACTTCTATCAGAAGTCACACATTTAAGGAACACTTCAAGAAGAAAGCAATAAAATATTCAAAGACTCCATCATCATCAGCTTCAGACTTTACTGTAGTTTTCTCCAAGAGTCATTTAAACACTTTTTTTTCTAGCACTCCTGGTTACTATATGTTGAGACTATGAATACAATGACATCCCCCTTGCTCACCTGAGAATCATCTTTTGTTTCCTTGATTGGACAGGCAGCCTCAGTTTCCCATAAGAACGTGGCCACACATTCCTGAATAGCTATAAACCGTGGACTGCTGCTCTGGAAACAGATTGCAGAGAGAAGACCAGAATAAATGTAACAGCCAACACCTTCTCACGTTTGAGATTCCACTTTTTGAGAAACTGTCAGGTTCTTCTAAAAGACTTCACTACAAATGCACACAATTCCCACCCCACTTCCCTCTCCCCTACTTTTAAGGTAATCACTGAAAATTTTGTCTAGCTAAACACTTAGCATATTGTTACACTTAAGCAAAGAACTGAATCTGACATCCAAACATTCAGATTAAATTCAATACTGAATCTAGATATGCATAACCAGACCTTAACTCAGTCTTAAGTTTTGAAGAGTTTTGGGGTATAATGCATAGTCCACTACAAAAAGGAAAAAAAAAAATAATCAAGCAAGACAAAAGGCTGTTAGCTGAGCTAACAAAGTACCAGGAGTATTAATTATACACACTTCATTTCAGTGTGTTCAGGCAAAAGCAGAGTAGTTCATAACTGCTCCGAGTCACAGATTCTCACCGTACCCCTTTGGCTGATGATCCTGGCAGTAAGGGGAACAACACCTGCAGATGCCCAAGCCAGCAAGAACAATTCTAACGATCCCCTCAGTCTTAACTTCAGTATGTGGAATTGTATCAGCAAAATTTTATAGATTTAAGAACTCCTCTAGAATCAACAAGCTACAGAGGACACAGAACCCAAGTCTGAAGATGCACTTTACAATATTCTTCCTCTGAAGATCATCTGCAATGTTGGCATGAATAACTCCTAATTCTTAAGTCCCCATACCACTGTTCACCGAGGCTGTTAGTTTTTAACGAGTTCCTGCTTATGATAAAATACGCAGTCTGAGACACATACTTCTCTAGCATCTAATTCAGCTTTGGTTTTGCATCTCAGGTGCTCAAGAAGTCTCTCATCATGAACCTATGCAATACATCTTTACATAGCTTCACATTACATAATAGAAAACCTACTGCTATGAAGCAACAACTGAAAGTTCATTTGTACTTACAAGAGTGCCCTTGGAACACATGAAGTGGATAGTGGTGGTATAAGTAGTTTTCTTTCCATCAGCATCAATGCACACAGAGCCATTTGCATAGGTTAGAAAAACGTGTCCAGATCTTTCAACTACCAGTTCTTTGCTGGCAACACCAAGATTGCTAATAGAGGTGACTTCCGAGTAAGAAACCTAGAAATAAAGAAAAGCAAAGCACGTCAGCAATTCCTAACTCAAGTGACAAGCTATAGACACAGTCCCAAAGAAGAAAATAACCTTTTGTATAGAAGATTGTAGGTATCTTGAGAGTTTTTAAGATCACAAAGGTGTAGAGGTCGCCCTGCTTTTCTACTCCATTCTGTACTTGTTTCACATATTTAATAGACAAGGTCCACAAAAGCAAGTGTGGTTTGTTTTTATTTTTAGTACAATAAGGTGCTTGTAGTGCCTCACAATAACCATCCTCATCTCACCAGTTACACAGCTTAGGAGTTTAGGGAGGCCTGTGCCTCATGTGCAGTAAGTAGGGCTAAATTTTTAGAGCTCTTTAAAACATAGTACGTGGAAGCCTCCAGGCATTATTTGAATTAACCTTAGGGATTGGCTACGCTTAGCAAAGCCCAAAAACCACCTGTAGAAACTGGGCATTAAGACAACAGTAGGTGCTACTACCAAGGTCCAAATTAATCTTCACCTGTGGCGTTTCCTATTGTTAAGGACCTATTTTAAGTTAGTGACAGCAACAAAGAGAACAATAAACCTCCAAAGCAACTATGTCTAAAGACTTCTGGGTTTTTTTTACCCCTTTAAAAAAAAAAAACAATAAACAAAAAACAAAAAACCTCTGCATTGAGACTGATCCAGTGTGGTCACTTTTTACTCCAGTGTCTTCAGCAATGAAGCAACAAAGCCCTAATGTGTCTCCACAGGTAGAGTAAATAGCCTTCCACAACAAGGACTAACGCAGGCACAGGGAGCTAAATATTACTCGTTCAAGTGCCATGATGGTGATGTACACATTCAGTCACTCAGACATCCTCTTCAATATGGAGAGAAGGTGTTTTCTCCATTTTACAGAGGTAATTATGGCAGGTTGGTGAGCCTCTAGCTCAACTTTCCCTACAGCTTTGAGTAGTACTGAAGTGAGGCCTTTGGCAAAGCATCCATCCAGCCTGCCAGCACAAACAGTCCCACGATAAATCGTTGCATTTCAGGGAAATACAGAAGCTACTACAGAAGTAGAAGCTCATAACCACCATAATGTTGGGTTTTTTTAATTCCTTGCTTGGCAACTTCTGGCTTTGAGGAGTAGATAAGGCAAAGAGAGCTCAGAGGAGGGTGGCAAAGAATCTTTAAACACATTTATTCCATAGTTCAATCTAAAACAAGCCAGAAGCAAGAGAATATCCAGCAGGGGAGATGGTTCCTCAGGCAATGCTAGCAGTCTCTGAGACCACCACAGCAGCTTACACAGAACAGATGCAGTTTGTCTGCCTCTGCAACACAGGGCAAAGAATCATGCACATCAAAGGCAACACTGCTAAACTTGTAAAAATTAAAGTCTTAGTCTTTGAAAAGGTGGACAGGAGGCCCACCATTCTGCAATGATTATGCCAACATTACAGATACACAGAATACCGCTGGATTTTACACAAAGACACTGAAGTTCACATACTTCTCTTGCATATCCCTTAGTCTCACTCACTTGGTAAACCAGCTCTGAGCTGGGATGGAAGGGCTACTCACCTGATCATGCCGATATTCCATCTGACAGACAGACGCTCGCCGGTCACATCCTGGGACAGCAATCAGTGGGCGACAGACATTTATGTAGTATTTCTTGCGTTCACCTGGTCTTGAATTATCCATGGCATACCAGTTTTCACCTCTCTTCTCAGATTTTGCTAAGCTGAGCAGGAAGAGAAAGTTCTACACTAAGAACACACATTTTTTACAGATTTTCTCTAGCTTTCTCTGTCAGTCTCAAGAAACAGAACAAGCATAAGGCATTTCACTATAACTTTTCTCCCTCATATTTTTAAGTGTTACAATTAAAAAGAATACCTCTAGAAAGCAGAGCACAGCTGACAAAGTAGTAAGATTTTATTAGGCAAAACCACCCCAAAAAGTCAACTTACCTCTTAGGAGGTAAGTCAATATACCAGAGGGAAATACTGTCTTCATTTCAAGACACATGCAGTTAAGATTGTCACAACAGATGCAGTTTCCAGTGCTGCCTGCACAGGAAACCAACTTCATCCAGTGCTAAGATACCAGCCAGAACACTAAACTGGAATAGCCAAGTTAGAATGTATATGTTACTTTCCTACCTTGACAAGTCATATTGGTCCATGGTGTTGGGATCAGTTACAACACATTCCAGTGGTATTTCAGGACAAGCATATTCAGTATACCACCTGAAGTTGTAGGTATAGCTATCTTCTATCTAAAAAACAGTGGAATAGGTCAGTGAGGCTTCCCATACAGAATGCTTTGCGACTCACAGCTACTCCTTTAGACGTTAAGCCTGTTTTTCCCCCTTGATTTTGGGATATACCTTCTCAGACTGATTTGTATAGGTCTGTTTTGTTGTAGACCTTGTCATTCACTATGTCACCAAAAATAAATTGCCTTTCCAAAAATAACAGAACCAGAGGAATTAGAGCAATGTAACTGCTGTCTACTGTGTTACAGGACACACAGTCCTACCCCTTGCTACTTCATAGTCAGTTTGTTTTATTCAGCTAAAAATATAAGACGATCAAAAGCACCAGTAATTACACAGCCCAGAGACTACAGAAGAGTGAATTAAGAACCTGGATCCAGGTGAAAAGCTTACTGTTCAGTCGTGAAGACAAGCTTTGTGACTGCAACAAGAGGCAGATATACAAGAGAAATAACTATTTCCCTTAGTCTGCCTCATAGATAATGGGTATTTCCATCCATTAATCTGTCCCTGCATTGCCCTAGGGGCAATTATTGTCAGGATTTTGGGATAGAGATCCTGTCCTTCTTCTCATAGAACTTCTTACCTGATATTCAGGCTGACCTATTCCAGCCTGACGGTCACACAGGAAAGTTATAAGGGTAGATCGCTGTGTTTTCTTCTCATCGTTGTATGCTGTACCATTTCTGTAGGTCAACTGAATCAGGCCATCATAATATGAAAGTTTAGAACTGGGCAGTCCAAGACTCCAAGACTGATCCTTACTAGAAAAGAAAAAGCAGGCTTTGATATTGAACAGAATGCAAAATTAATTCTCTCTTTAAGAGAAGTCTTACAATTAGTAAGCAAAATTCTCTTTAAGAGAAGTCTTACAATTAGTTAGTCTTACAATTAGTTAGTCTTACAATTATAGAAGACACCATAATACGGCAAAAGAATTATGCAAGGTTGACTAGATATAAGTGAACTAGGACAAACAAATGCTGCTGAGAGGAACCTTAAAGCATGCACAGGTATCCTGCTTTGGAAAAGAAGTTGTACCTTGCTTAGATATCTGGAAAACTTTAACATTCCTTTCTCCAGAGGAGTGAAAGAAATACCTTCTCCAGAGAAGAATTCAAACTGCAGACACCCTAATGCTGGGCTTAAACTGTTTCCATGCAAGTACACATGGACAGAGAAGACTTCACACTGCACAACAGCAAGTCTTCTCACTCAGGGAAGAAAACTGCCTTTACATGCTCTTCGGTTAGGACCAGCTTTGGTTCAGGGGAGTTTCTTTGCTCCAACTTGACACTGGCTCTCAGACCTAGCCTGACCACCTTCCCCTGAAGAATGTTTTTAGTGTCTGCAGTGAACTCTCCAGTCTTTGGCTGGAGAGTAAGTCGGAGCTAACTCAAGTGCAGCTGCATGTGTTTGCACTGTACCACATCTCCGGCCACAGGCTGACCTGGAACCTGAAGTGTACAGATACTGTCTCACACATAGCTTATAGAAGATACCAGTCAGAGCAGCAGCACACACTGGGACGGTGCACTTAGTAATAGAAACAGTGCAACACTCGAGCTCTGGGCTCCTCCTCTACATAAGGCATCCACTAGTCATCCCAGCACATGAGTGCTTCTTTAGGCCAGATCTTGGAATGCAACTCACCCTGAATCCAAATTATAGGTTGGCTTAATGCAGCTACAGCAGTTAACCAACAGCTTACAGTCCCTATGGGAAGCATAAGGGGGAGCAATGGACACGCTCATTCACTCTCAAAAGTTAGCTCAAGCAGGATTGCATATGTGTGTGTGTGCACTTTGCTTGAAACAGCTGGCGGCTTAATTACTGCACTACCACATAATATTTTTACATGCAAATTACCTGAATCTATTATAGGTAATCTATTACAGCAATTATTTTACATACAAATTGTTCACTGTTACACATAGACAATACATCATGCAACGAGAGATCGTCTATTACAGACAACAGAACTAGTTACTCACCTTTGTGTGACTTGGCACGCTGCTGATTTTGTGTGACACAGCTCATCCGGCACACTGCCACAGATGTTTATGTAAAACAAGTATTCAGTAGTATTAACTATATAGTACCCATTTTTCTTGGCCAGAGGTGACAAATCAAAAGAGAAGCCTAATCAGGAAGGAATAAACTTTATCAGTTTCATTTTTTCCTGCTATCTCTCACAGTTTTGATTCTACCAGCTCACACAGCTAGTTCATTTCCCACTGAATAAGTCTCCTTCCATGTAATTACTGTTCCAGAAATAATTATGGACATACTAAAAACATGTTTTCTTATGCAGAGATATTTACCACAGTAAAATGCACATTACACCCATTTTCCTCCCCACACACTAGGGCAATATTGAGGTTGTTCTGTTCTGATCTTCCATACACACATGCTTAAAATTGCTGTGCTCAAATGTAGTGGGTGCTTAGACTTGGGCTGAACTTGCTTTGTTCTTGTGTATCAAAAAGACTCAGTGTTGTGACACAAGTTTCTGTCCCTCACAACCTTTCAATTTACTGAACATAAATAAATACATACCTGCCTGAGGATCAGAGACTTGACAGTGATCTCCTTCAGTTTTAGACATGACACAGGCAGCAGCAGTATACCAATCAAATGCATATGAACATGCACCCTCAGACATCAAGATTGGAGCACTTTCTAGATCACCTGGTAGCAGAAGAGCAAGGTGTTACACATAGACAGTCAGGCTGCCAAAAGGAACTATGAATTTAAATCTAGGAACACACTCCTCCCCAACAGCAGACCAAGATTAACTGCTAAAGTAAGTCTCCTCTGAAAACGAGGACGAAATAGAATAAAAAAAATCCTTGCACAAATTCTTTGCATCCTCCTCAGAATAAAAGTTTAGCCCAGAGGTGAAGGTGCACTGCTCAGTCTGTTTCCGAGTACTATCGCCCCTCATAAAAACTATTTGCTTTGATGCACAAACCTGGTGTTTTTCTAGAGAGCAACAGCTTTAATAGGAAGTAGTGTATAACCTGAGCCTAACAGCCAGCACACTTGGAGGATTTAGCTTCCTCAGGCTGAGGTAGAAGAATACAGGTTTTTTATTTCCCTGGGAGATGGTTAAACTAGTGGGCTATTATATGGAGATGAACAACACAAACAACTGCAAATGCTTCTGCTTTTTGTAAACTGCAAGCAGCCTAGAAACAAAAGATACTATTGGAAAAGAAGGTTAAAGTATTTGATCTCCGTTCAGAACCAGTCTTTCCCACCAAGAAAATCTAGGGATAGGAAGTGCTTTATATAGCTTCCAGATATTTGTGGAGCTTTAAAGACTACTTGTATAAAAGATGAGAAAAGATAAATACCTGCAGTTACATTGCTATCATCCTAGTAAATAAATCATAATGTTTCAGCTTTTGCACAGAAGGAAATAAAAGACAACGGCACATGCTAATGTTTAGCACTCATGCCTGAGCATATTAAATGATCTCCAGTTTTTAACTGGATCAGAGGACAGGGTGTTGATGTTCTCACCTGGTCTGCATATTAGAGTGATGACGGTTTTGATTTTTTTGTTAACACCACAGCTGTCTCCATTGGAATAGGTAAGTTGAATATTTTCTCCAACCTTTTTAGGAGAAGATACAAATGTTCCAAGATTCTTACTATTGTTTTGTTTATCTGTAAAGACAATAAAAACAATTTTTTCCAAGGAAACAAAAGTGATGAAGTTTACCCTATTAAGAGAATATTAACCAGCCAAATTAAAAGTCTTAAGAAAGCACATGATTAGTAGTTTGGTTTTAACCTCACCAAAACCATACTATAAAGCCTGGAGGAGAGTAATACTATTCTTTACTTAGAGAAGGCTACTTGCATCATTTCTTCTATGGTCTGTGGGATCACAAGAAAAATGATCTTTTAACTTTTTTTCCTCCAATAACTGAAGGCACTCAGAGCAGCCAACTCCATTTGCAGAGGAAATGCCAACCTTCAGAGCTCTTTAAAAAAAAAAAAAAAAAAGAAAAAGGAACAACCGAAAAGACTCACCTACAGAGCAAATAGCAGCATCATCTGGGCAGCTGGAAGCTCCTCCTCTCTTCAGCACTTTGTGGCAGACATTGATATAATAATGCTTCCTCCCTACCTCCAAAAAGCTGCTGTCCACAGCTTCCCAGTTCTGGGCTAGCTCTGAAATAGAGAGGATTGTTAAGGACAAGTCACCTTGCTTAATCGTTCTAACCTCTCCATGCCAAAATGCCTTCTATCACAAAAATGGACCCACATTTAAAACCACATCAGATGACAGCAACCAAGGCAGTCATGGATATGGCTATTTTCATAATGCACTCACTCCTTTTGGCATGAGGGAAGTGAACACCAGTACTCAAGAAATTAACTAAGAAAAGTAAAAGCCAATTAATGGTCAGCTAAAGAACTGCACCTGAACTCAGGACAGAAGTAACTGAAAGCTACTTTTCATTGCCATACCTGAACTGCGGATCAGAGGTGACAAGTCATAGTGCTTTTTCTTATCAGCAACTCTGCAAAGGAGATCTTCTTTCTCTTTAACACATGCGTACTTTGTATCCCAAGTGAAGAAATACGTGCAGTCCACTTCACCAGTAAACACCGGAGTTCCTCTGCCATCATTGTCTTAACATTGAAGATGGATAAACAGATGTTAGGTTTCCAGTGGAGGAAGGGGAGAAAAGCAAGGAAACTTGAGGACTAGCAGTAAGCAAAGAAGATAAAAATCCTTTTGCTGAACAGGACTTGCATTTGTGGTTTAGTTGGGTTTCTTTGGTTTGGGGTTTGTTGTTTTTTGTTTGTTTGTTGGTTTTTGGTTTTTTTTTTTACTGTTAGCTAAGAAACAAGGCTCTTTCACACCTCAATATTCTCGATCATCAGTGCAAATTTAGAACTGCAGTGCTACACCACCACACAAAACAATCCTGCCAGCCATAGAAAACAGTGCTCACTCTACCAATATTTATTCCTTGTGTAAGCTGTGGCTCAAAGCATGCACTCCTTCGAGCATAAGGCCTACTAGCAAGCACAGAAGTCAAACCCTGACCAGAGTCATCACAGCTTGTTAAACTCACCTGCCGTTTCATTGCACTCAAAGTTTATGACAGTCATTCTCTGAAAGCCGGAACTACACGCATCCCCATTCGGATAAATTAAAGTGAGATCCCCATCAGAATATCTGAGTAAAAAAAGTCAGGTTTTAGATAGAAACACGGGATCAGTCAGTCACACAGTTTTCTTCACATAACAAAAGCCACACTCTTGTTGATTTAGAAATCGCCTCACTCAAAGGGAAACCAAATGTTTGTTTTTTCAACATTAATACTGACATTTCTACTGCAACAAAGGCTTGCATCTGCTGATTTTTCCGGTTACTTTTCATGAATTTGTATAATGTTTAAAGAATGCTCTGAAGCTATTCCAGCCTTGAATAGAATAGTCTATTCTAACTGAAAGCACAGATATTCTATTTCAGCTGGAAGGGATTACACCATCTACTCTGACTGCCTGACCAATTCAGGACTGATCAAAAGTTAAGGCATGCTATTAAAAGCATGGTCCAAATGCCTCTTAAACACTGACAGGCTTGGGGCATCAACCACTTCTCTGTTCCAGTGCGTGACCACCCCCTCGGTAAAGAAATACTTCCTAATGTCCAGTCTAAACCTCCCCCAGTGCAGCTTTGCACCATTCCCATACATCCTAACACTGGATACTAGGGAGAAGAGCTCAGCACCTCCAACTCCACTTCTCCTCAGGAAGCTGTGGAGAGCCACGAGGTTGCCCTTCAGCCTCCTTTAATCCAAAGGTGGAATATCTGTTCCCATTAATTTATTGCATGGCTGGTTTTGCCAGTCAAAGAAGTCATATTTCCTGAAAGATCGCTCCAACACGTCTGTCACATGCCTACAGAGTGGAAGGCCGTATCTAGGTGAATAATCTCTGCTTTGAAATCTCATGCAAACTATTGTCCCAGTATTCCACTTGGGTACCTTGAAGGTCTTAAAAAAAAAAAAAAATCACAAAAACCTGGACTTGGATATGATTAATGCATGCTGTTGCAAAGGAAACAAAGATGCCCTCTTGTTGAATATAACTTCTAAAATATCCAATCCTGATGCCACTTTATATGCAAAACTAAAGGAGGGCAAGAGGCGACACAGCACAATCCTTTGTTTGCTAATGCTATCCTGCTATACTGTTAATGTTTTTCTATACAAAACTGAGCAAAACCACTTGCATTTTGTATCAAATATTGCTTACATGACAAATAAGAGCATCAAATTAGGAAACAGCAATCAGTCATTCAGACAAGTTAGCGGGGCTAAAGAGCCTTTACACACCTTAGAGTTTGGTTCTCAAATCTTCCTGCCACTTTTTGCTGGTTATTTGAAGGTTTTACTTGGCAAGATGAAGTGTATCCTGTGCTGTCCTTGCAGTCACCTGCAGCGGTTTTCCCACATACATTTAAGTAATAGTAATACTCCTCTTTGTCATCTTTGGCAACATATGGTGTGACATAACCTGAATAAATAAGAAAAAGAAAAGTGATCTAAAACACAGCAGAACAGATGCAAACCCCCAAATATCTATAGAGGACATTTTTCCCGTCTCCAAACATGGAACTGGAAAACTGGCTAGTCACACCACAAAAGAAAAATAGTGAGCTTACCTGCATGTTGAGTAAGTGGTCTTAAATCAATGGAGATATCATGTTGCTCATTAGTCAGCAGACAGTTCTTACTCTCCAGGTAATCCCTGTGACAGGCATATTCAGTAACCCACTCAATTTCATACCGGCAATTTGTTTTTGCTGTGAGTTTGGGACCTGCACTCTAACATAGAAGCAAACAGAATTTAAATTACAGCTACAGAGACTTATTTGAAATACAATCTTTAAAGCAACAGTATCACATTTAAGGTCTAAAGTCTAAGGACTCGCTTCACCTGTAAATTGCTTAACAGCTGCATAGATTGTCTCTGGCCTCAGAAACAGGTGTTGAGAAAAAAGTAAAACAGCTCTTATTAGTGATGTGGCAAACTAGAAGTGAAAGTATATAGAAGTAAGGTATCAGGCATTAGCAGAAGGCGAGCAGCAGTAACAGTATATAAAAAAGCACTTTTCTTTAAGATCCTGGGAAAAACATGAGCCAAATTGCTAAGCACAGCTTAGACTGTGTTTTCCTCAGAGGAGTCCTCAAAGAAGGGAGCAGAGATCAAGTGTTCTCCAAAGGCAAAGCAGCCTCTTATAGACACTGGTGTTTTAGCAACTTTGATTCCCTCAGTCCAAATCAAGACCGAAAGACGTTTGAGAATTCTTTAAGCCAACACTTTCATCAGGTGCATTTTCTGTAGTGAAATATTTTTGCACTTCTGGGAGAAGGGGTAGTCTTGCTTCTCCTCACTTTAAAGTCAATAATTAGAAGCTCACCATGTTTCATAGATCTGTATTTCTGCCACCTACTAAAACAGGCAGATACACAAGCAAAGTACCAGGTAAGTTACAGACACAAGTAACATTAACAATACTATTCATACTACACGTGTGCATAGCTGTAGTGAGATATGACAAAGTGACAGTAGAGAAAGGCCTATCATTTGTTTCTGCAGTGATGACAACGAAGCATGGAACCTAAGACAGACAAGAGACAAAGCATTAAACCAAAAGTTAGCCAGATGAGAGTTCCTCCTTCACTAACCTGCAATAAAAATCATCATGATATGAACTGGCAAAGGATTAGCAATAGCCACTCTGGCACATTTTAAGGACTATGGGCGGCTGGCATCACATCAAAGTGATCATCTTACTGCACTGAAGCTACGCTAAAACTGTGTCCTGCAAAAACTGAGCTGCTGCTTAACACTACAGAATTTACTTTAAGATAACAGGAGTTCATAAACCTGCTTAGTAAATTATAGACTTTTGCCATACCATGACACTTGCTAGCTTTTCTTTTTCCCCTGAGGAAGGCCAGGTTAATAGAGAAACAAGTTACAGACAACAGTTGTAAGCATGCCAAGCCTAACTGATGATGGAAGAGTGCTCATTGGCAAGCAGAGCTCTGAGCCAAGAATTAACACTGTACTAACTCTGTCCTATTCTTAGAGAAAGAGACCGGCTCCAGAGCAGGTAAGACTGCGCTGGGTGAGGGCTCTGTAGCTACAAAGGCCGACGAAAAGCTCTTTT
>JAOQGH010000023.1:49173214-49187578 GCA_025769975.1 Gallinago jamesoni
CCAGTAGCCGAGCAGAGCCACCTACCTTCAGGGTCAAAATTGGGGTTGAGATTCTCACAGCATTCAGACTGAAAAACGCTAATAATGCTTATTAGTGCCTAGCTGCACCTTTATGCATTTATATATATATTTATATATATATAAAATATATATATAAAAATATATATATCTCAAAAGGACAGTTTCTGAAGGGTGCTGCCAGAAACCGGAAAGCAAGCAGAGCTATGCACAAGAGACTAGCTCACACTAGTTAGCTACAGACGTTACTAGAAAGTCAGCTGCCTGAAAACTGATAAAGGAATATGAAGCTCTGGCTAAATACAACAGGGAATAAATCAGAGTAACAAAAAGGAAAAAAAAAAATTAAATGCAGTGTAGTTCAGAGGCAGAGCAAAGATTTGTTTGCTTCGCAGCAGGCACTAAGCCTGCAGCGAGATGCGGTCAGTCGCATGACACAGCACCAACCAGTTTCGAGGCAAGCCCAGGTCAGCTAGTTTGGAGTCAGGAGCTCTTTAGACAGCCTGGTGTACTACCACAGTGCTCTGGCCAAGCTCTGTTCAAAAGGCACAGCTCAGTAAACATTTGCCGTCCGCTTGGCTCAGCTACACCTCTCCTGGCACTGGCAGCAGCCTGCATCCTCTGGACGGTATTGATTTTTGCAGCATAAGAGATTCTCCAGCTTCCCTTCTATCCCACAGGGAAGCTTCAGTAGGATTTAATACAGAGTCATCACATCAGAAAACTGAGGACAGCACAGTGACTTATTAGGTATTCCCTTTACTTACAACTCATAGAGGGTTTAATGCACCTATCTGAACTATAGAAGTATTCGTCTTAATCCGCAGGCGAGTGCCAACTCCTGCGAGGGAGCTCACCCACCCACCCCCCCCACTCAGCTAACAAGAAATCAGAACTTCACCAGAAGCTTCACCCATAAGGTTTGTTTGCCTTAACCCCTAGCTCATAGGTGTTGCCACACTTGACACTGTCACACTACTGATCACCCATTCTTTTTCTGCCTCTGAAGCCTGATCCCTGGGTGAGGCAGGGGCAACAGCAGCCCAGGTACTTCACTCTAGACTTTGAATCCTCCTAAAACTCCTCTCAAATCTCAAAGAGCTAGCAGTAAGATGCCACATACTTTTCCATTTAATTACTACCAGGTTCTTGGTTTCCCTGTACCATAACAGCCTTATTAATTTCAGTCTGCTAATGGCTGGAACAGGTTAGGGACAACTACAAGAGAGTTCTCTCTGTGAACTGAAAAAAAAAAAAATCTTTATATCCTAATTATATTTGAGCCTTACATCCCAATATAATAATATAAGGCTCAAAAAAATAACTTACCAGGTACTGAGTCATACCTAATAAATACTTTTAAATCAGATTCAAGGACTGTGTCTCAATCCTAGACAAACACTTGCCATTATTCTTTCCTCATAAGCAGGCAAAGCTGACATTTTACAATCATGCCGATTCGTGCTCCGAGACAGTTTCTTGCATTTCTAAAGTACATAAACACAAACCCAATGAGGGATGATGATGGGAATTAAGCTACAGTACATAATAACCAAAGTTAAAGAATAGAAGAAAGCTTGACAACACAGAATCACACATGCACAAAAACTTAGAACAACCTGACTACCTTCAAGAGCTCTGCAAACAGCAAGAGATTTAGACTAAAGCCATTCTGACCTCCAGGACAAAAAGCATTTCAATCAAAATACAATTTTTTCCCAATGAGGTCTCAGAAAGTTAGCATTTCACTGAAAAATTCCCAAGGGTTCCAGTACTATTTTTTGACTGATTTTGGAAGATGACACAAAGGTAACATACAATACTTAAGCATGAAGTTTTTGACCAAGCCAGAGTGCTTTGGGGGTGGGTAGGGGCAGGGGTGTGTTAGTTTGGGTTTGTGGCATTCTTTTTTTAGAGAACTTGCAAATTAAAATGTTTGTGAACTGAATGAGAATGCGAGTCCTTCACACAACAAAATTATCGCTCTATTAGAGATTAAGTGGTTTGCTTTCCTAGTTCCATGTTATGAAACAGAGGAAATCAACATCTCCAAGTCAGGTCATCCACATGCCAGAAGCAAAAGAGAAACAAGATGAGCAGCTTACAGAGCAGAAGCAAAGCAGTCCCTGCAGCCAGCCCTTCTCTCCACCCCTTCACCAGCCCCTCAACAGGGAAGGCTGAGGAACCCTTCAAAAGACTCCACAGAAAGGAAACAAGAAATCCCACTTTTAATCATGTTCCAAAACACAACTGGAGTGGCATCTAATGCAGTTTCAGAGTAGTATTACTTTAAAGGAAGTTCAAGGGACTTTTTTTCTTTTTATCTATGTGGGAGGAGCAGGGCAGAATTTATTCATGGGGAGTAACAGCAGACTGGATGCAGCCTCAGCAGCTGTTTTCAGAGAGATGCAAAATGCACTTTCACAGTAAAAGTAAGAACTATTTCTCTCACAATTAAGACTCCTGGCATTAAATCAGTGCCTGGGAATAGCTTCAAGTTGCATGTGCTCCACTTTCCAATAAGATAAAAGCTGACCTCTCTGCTGCATCTTGTAGTAATGGAAACAATCTGTTGGCAATCACGTTGTTCATCCGTGTGGCTCAGCCACATGGACTGGCTTCCGCCAGCACTCACCTCCATCAGTGGTGATGCCTCATGTAATTACTCCTTTGGCTGGGGCCAGATGAAGTTATCTTGTTTGAAGGGCTTAAGCTACCCCACATTCAATGCAGTTGAGCTAGTTTGGGGAGCTGTTGTACCAACAGCCTTAAAAAGCAACAGCCTCGGTCACAGAGTAGGGTGTGATGCACCCTCCACCCGGGGGGCTCAATACAGCTGCTCCCTCATTGATGACACCGTTCAAGCAGCCATTGCTGGGGCAGTTCAATATCCGGGCTCAAACACGGTGTCTGCCTTGATTAAAACTGTCTAACAGTTATTTTTGCTGAAAATACAACATGACTGCTGTTTCCAGGCAAACCCAGCTGTGGGCCACGCCACAGTTTAGAAGCCTGAAACACACACTCACATCAACCTCCGCAGGGCAGGCTCTCCTCCATTCCCCTCCACTTTACTGGCCCCAGCACTCAACACATGCTGGACCCAGGGACTGCCCTCTATCAAAATTAAAGCAGCAAAAATGACAATGTGTGTGGAGAGTGGACTGAGCCCGGCCAGTTCCCTGTCTGGCTGGCACTGGTTTCTGGCAAGGCAGGCAGGATCCCCTGCTGGAGGCAGCGCCAGCCCTGGCCACTGTCGAAAGCAGTTGTGCAAGCAAGGTCCAAAGGAGTTAATGGGAATAACCTTGCCTGCAGGTCAGCCTTTCCAGCTGCCTAGCTGTGTTTTTAAGATACTGAAGCGACAGCATGAAGAAGAAAACCGACTTTCCGGCAAGCTGTAAGATCAAAAGAGAGCTCTGCATATTTTTTTTTGGACAAAGCGAAGAAGCAACTCATGGAAAAAAATAACATGAGAAAGGGTAAAACATAGTTTACCTTGCAAAGCAGTAGCTCAGGCGCTGAAGTCAGACAAGGTGCAGGTGGCTGCCACAGCACGTGTGTCCCCACACAGAGCCACTTTCAGGACTGAGCACCACAAAACCACTTCAAAGGTGACACAGCACCAGGGAGACTACTGCTACCGCTCTCACAACTGCGCTCAAGTTTCTGGCTCCCAAACTCTGACCTAAGGGATGACCATGAGGAAGAAGAATACACCCTGCTCCTAACAGTTATAAATCATAGTTACAAGGAAACACGTGTTTTTTCCTCAAGCGAAAGCACTGAAGTGGCCCATCTTGCGGAAAGGGTGTTGCACAGAAAGACAAGGTGACCTACAACCACAGAGCTGGAAAGCTGATCCACACGTGATTACGCATCCACGCAGTTTTGGTCCCAGCAGCTCCTCGGCTATGAAAACAGGGCAGAGGTGAAACTAATACCTGAAGCTCTTTACAAGCAGGTTCAACCAGTGCGATCACAGGTAGACAAGCTCAGGAACAATTTCCAAGAATGACCACTTCAAATTTGAAGCTAGCAGCTGAGATCCACTGCTTGCTACAGAAATCACTATTAGATGAGGCTAACGTTTTAAGGTACGGTAAAGAAACTTCCATGTCAAAGCAAGTTCTTACAGAAAATGAGAGCTTGAATGGCACCAGGTACAGAGGTATTGCAACGCTTCAAGAGCTTTTTAATGCATCCCTATTTATGCTTAACTCTGCTCTAGCTTACCTGTCACCTTTTCCAGCCACCATGCACAGTGCATGTCTTCAGGCAAGTTTTCTTGCATATGCGTCATATGCAACAGCCTTACAGTTACACCACAAGCTGTTCAGCTTTCTCCATCTAAGAGACATTTGGTCTTTCACACTATACTCTAAAACCCCATTTACTGCATCGTGTTACAGAACGTGTAAGAAAAGGGATAGCAATTTGAAGTTCAAGTACGCAAGAGCTATATGAAGCTTACGTGCTGAGAACTCACATTTAAGTCCTTATAATGGCAGCTTCCCAGGCACGTGAAGCAACCATGCACGTATGCAAATAAGTCCAGTAATGACTTATTTAAGTGGGAGATGTCATAAATATGTCAAAGCACTTAATAGAGCTGAGCAAGTTCACTTAAAGGTCACCTCACGCTTCTTCACCAAGGCTAAGCTGAGCTCTATACCCAGGGTCTCCAGCAGCACACGAGCACAGTTGTGGTTTCATGACAAAGGCTGAAAAGACAGTATTTGCATGAACAAAATGGTACATACAGCCAACTCTAGGAGCTGTGTTATTTAAAACTACAACATTGAGGTAGACTTGGCTTACAACCCCAAAATTGTAATTCTGCATAATAGCAAACCTGTGATGTACAACAGTTTAAGAAGAAACAGTTTAACAGTTTCCTTCCACTCAGGAATCTAAAAGTTACTGAAGTTGCACACCAGCTCCCATCATTGCACAGTAAATAAAAACATTACCTGTCATCAAATCGTATCTCATCCAAGGTAGATTACCAAGCAAAACAGCGAGCAGAGGAGGCAGTTTGTATTTGCTGCTCTGCCATCACACTCAAAATATTTCCTGCAACTTTTTTTAGAGGGGAAGGAAAGTTTTACAGTAACTCCCCCAACGTTACATGGAAGGTGAACCCAAGCTGTCACACTTTCTTTTGTTTCTAAAGTAGGTGGATTTAAGGAACAGTTCACAAAATTAACTCTACCTCCAGAATTTGTTTTTCCTGTGTTGTTACATGAAAAACATAAGGGGAAGAAGGAAAAACAGGGAAAGAGCTCGACCTGGCTACTAACTTTCCACACCCAGCCAGCTCCCTGTATTCTGTCCTAGGTGCTCATATTGCAGCAATCCTGGAGACACTTCTACACAGAAGATAAAAAGAGAATTCCAATTGCAAGTCACACGACAGCACAGTCAGCTGTCAGAACACACCAGACCAGGGGAGAAAGCATGACGAAACCAGTCACTACAAGCCATGACATTTGACAAAGTTTCAGAGGAGCAAAGCTTTTCTTCTTTCCCCAGACTGTCCAAGCACACTAGCAGTAAGGCTACACGAAACAAGTCATGAAAACCACTAACTCAAGCTCACCTCATGCCACAGTTCTTGCACAAACCAGTTTTGACACTTTACCTCCTCCCTGCAAGACAGCTGTCCTAGCCTGGGTATCACTCTGCTCTTATTTAAAAGACACTCACTGCCTCTTCTAACCCCCAACATTTTCCTTCCTTGCCCACCTTTTGAGATTCACATACCAGACTCAGAGGCCGCTGCAACTTCACCAGCCCTATAAGGGCACACAAAATTCAGGACACTGTTTCTTAACAGTTGTAAAACTAATCAAAACCTTGTCTTAAGGCAGTGCAAAAATAGGTTGGTCCAGGACACGTCCTGCACACCCAGGTTGTATCTTTTGGCTGAGACATCAGCCAGCAGTGTAAGTGTTTGTGTTACCTAACTGCATCATCCCCCATTTGGTGGCTTTTCTGCAACTGTGCCTGAGAAGACATTTCACCACCAATCTCCATGGGGTCTTCCCATCTGTCAGACTGAGAGTTCTTGGTTTTTGCCTTTACTCATTCTAGATTACTAGGCCTAAATCCTTCAAATCAGTTTTTCCCACTATAGCACATCAGCAAGTATATGTTTTTGAAGCAGTCTATCCTAAAAAGAAAATTGCCGATTATGCTATCTATTCACACTTTATTTTTCGCTTGCGAGTAACAAAAGGGAACTAGATTAAGTAATTTGCATCCAAAAAGACTGCATGTCTCAACGGCACTCTGAAATGTTCCTCTAGTCACAGACATACAACAAAATCAAGATAGACATTGATAGGACTTAATGTGATTCTAAAAATAAGAACTGTTTGAAAATCAAGTCATTTGTGGTACAGTTGTTTATGTTGTGTTTTGTTTTTTTTAAATCATTAGAATTGGAAGAGTTAAATTCCCCCCAGAAGCCACACAGTAGTTTCTGACTTCTGTTTGAATTCTGTAATTAGACATCTGACAAAAACATTTTCTGCTATGCTTATAGGTTAATCTTGCAAGCAAACCTCCTTTTACCCTTTTTCATCCACTAAGCATTCTGCTACCCCACACCCCACCACGAGGAGAGCCCATTCCCTCTAGCGACGCAACCTGTGTCTTCGGTGCCATGTTCACTGCATTACACTGGTGCCTGCCCAGCGCCGTTGATCAAGATTAAGTATTCCTACAAGTATTCCTACACAGCATATTCTGGCTAAATACCAGAGAAATGAAGACTGGCAAGAGACTGTAGCCAGCCTAAATTCATGGCTGACTTCAGAGTAGGAACATGCCAAAACATGAAGAATAGCGTCATTTCCACATCGCAGTTCTCACTTCTCAAAGCATTCTTAACTCCCCACTAAGTGACTTAATGGAACGTGGCAACATCCTTAGTAAAACAGCAACCGTTGAGTGATGTCCCTTCCAAACCACATCGGGATTTTTCCCACTGGAAGGCGCGCAGTGCCATAGGCCAGCAGTCCTGCCCACAGGCGACCTGAGGAGAGCAAGTCTCCCCATCTTCTCTCACTTCCAGGCCTCCCGGATCCGCAGAGAGCAGCGTGCCATGAGGTCACACGGGGGACTGACTGCCCCACGCCGCTACCCCCCAGCCCACCTTGCCAGGGAACGCAGGCAGCTTCACCGACCTCCCACGGCACTGCAGCGTGCTCGCCACGGACCCAGCTCGCCCTGCTGCCCGGGAACACCTGCGCACCCAGAGGGCCCCAGCCTGACGGGCCACCGACAGCCCTGCTCAGGCCACCCCGGCGAGGGAGCTCGCCCCGCCGAGCCCCCAGGCTGCGCTCCTGCGGCGGCCTCGCGGAGGGCACGAGCGAGCAGGGGCACCGGGAGACACCACCACCCCCTTCCCCACGCACACCCCCGGCTACAGCCCATTCCCCGCGGGGGAAAGGCCGCCGGGCGCACGGCCCCGTCCCGCCGGCCACCCCCCGCTGCCCACCTGCACAAGTCCCCGTAAGCGTCATCTAGGGCCGCCGCAGCGGCCTCGCCACCTCCCCCCGGCCGCAGCGACAGGAAGAGGAGGAGGAGGAGCGGCGGCGCGAACGCGCCGGCGGTGCGGGGGGCGGTGGGTGCCATGGGCGCGGGCCGGGCCAGGCCGGGCGGCGGCGGCTACCCCGGGACGTCAGGCAGCGGCGACCAGCAGGCACGTCATATGACCCCCCGCCCGCCCGCTCACCGCCCGATCATGTGACCGCCGTCATGTGCGGGCGCGGCGTTCACATGACGCGCCCCTTCCCCCGCCGCCGAGCGAGTGGGTGGAGCCTCTCTCTGCTCCCCCCCCCCCCCCATTAACCCCCCTGCGGGCGCGCGCACTGACCGCCTGCCGCCGCCCCGCGAGGCGGGGAGCGCGCGCGAGGCGGGGCGGGGGGCGGCCTTTAGGCGGCCGCAGCGCCGTGGCCGCGGGGTGGGCCTGTCAGTGTCACAGTCAGTCAGTGAGTGTCAGCCAGAGTCAGTGTCAGTCCCTTAGTCGGTGGCAGTCCGAATCGGTGGCCGTCAATGTCAGTCAGTATCAGTGTCAGTCGGTATCAGTGTCAGTCAGTGTCATCGAGAATCAGTGTCAGTCAGTCAGTTGGTGTCAGTATCAGTCAGTCAGTATCAGTGTTGGAGTCAGTCAGTCAGTGTCAGTGTGTTGGTGCCACTCAGTGTGAGTTGGCGTCGGTCAGTTTCAGGCAGTCAGCATCAGTCAGCCAGTGTCAGTGTCAGTCGGTGTCAGTCAGGGCTGGGTCGGGGGGCATCGCAGCTGCCAGAGCCCACCATGAGCCCCCTGCCCGAGGCTGTGCGGCCTACCTGCCACCTGCTCGCAGAAGCAGCCATCCCGGGGTGCCTCCCCTCCCCGGGATCAGGGTGTGGTGTGAGGGTGAGCAGCGCCAGAGCTGCTCCCTGCCACAGCTGCCCTCCTACCGCTTCTGGAGCTGCTGGCCTCTCTGCGTGCTGTCCGGAGGGAGACTCGAGGCCCTGTGCCCTGCTGGCTGCTGGCTGGATTTTAGGTGGGGTCAGGTGTGTGGGAGCTCACCCTGTGAAATGCACTGTGGGTGGCACTGTGTCTGAGTCAGAAACACACCATTTTGAAAAAATTAAGTGAAGTTCTTAACTCAAAACGTGCTTCTTGGGAGAGACCAGAGAAACAAACCCGTTAGGGGTGATAACTGAGGAGGCCATGACAGCGATGTGGTTGGTTATACTGCTGCAAGAATTATTACTACAGCAGGGAAGCTGGAGTGATGTGGAAATGATCCCCCATTTCAAATGGCGAGCAGGAGGGGAGGCTTGCACAAGGCAGCAGCCCCATCAGAGGGAAGTGGGAAAGATACTGTCCTACCACCTCTGCCTCCTAGACTACTGAGAAGAGGTAGCTGGCCCAGAGCTTGTACAACATATTATTTACAAGATTTAGAAAATTGTAAATGGGGTCCTTAAGATTCAAAAGAGGGACTTAGCTTCTAAATTTTATGAAACCGCAGTTAAGAAGAAAAGCACCTTTGAGAGTGGGAAGCGGCATAAAGGTAGGGAGAGTGAAATAAAAATAAAAAATTACACTCATTAAATAGACAACTGTCTTATTTGTGTGAAGAAATTCTGTTCACTGACAATGAATGCTTTCCATTTGCACAAAGTGATGCAAAAGGCCTACAGCTGGAATGATTTCTATTTTTCTTGCCCCGTTCCCTGGCCTCCAGAGGAATAAGACAGCACTGAAGATCTGCCTCTATGGCAGTTTAGCCTGATCCCAGGCTGCTGTGATCTACGCCTTTCCTCCTCCTTTCTCTTGGTTATGTATTTCACTTCCCTCCTTTCCAGTAACATTGGTTCTTCTGCAACAGGGCAGTCAGCTGGTTAAAGATGCTGATCTGGCTGGAAACTAACATACTATTGTGATTGTTCTGTCTACTTTTTCAGCACTATCAGTCGCCTGACTTATGTGGCTCACTGCGTATCTGCACAAATGCCGACAGCAGCTGAAGAAGGGGGAGAGGAAGGCTTAGCTGGCGCTGCAGAGGGAGGAGGCCCCGAGTAACATCAGTTTTAGCTGCTGTGAAATTTCACCCGAGCAGAGAAGCCAGAAGTGACAGTTCAAGTCTACAACGGCAGAGGAGGAGGAGGAAGGTAAAGCAGAAAGGGGACCGCATTGGTTCATCTGTTCAGCTGTGGTGGCAACATAGCTTTTAGAGTTACCACAGCATAACCTAATAGCAATGTCCTCAGCTGATGAAGAGAGGAAGACCTTCAATCTTTGTGTAGGAAAGAGAGTTGTGGCATGAAACAATAATCCATCTACCTTTCTCTACCTGAGAAAAAAGTAATGAGAAGTACTGGATAAATGCTGTTGTCCTTGGCAGTTTTCTATTACTCTGTGATGGATTATTGCCAACTCTTGCTCTTTTAACCTTCAGTGGATTCCTTAAAGCTCCAAGTGTGATTACCCAAGAATCCCAGTTGTCTGCTTTTAAGGCTCTAACCTGTATAGTTTAAAGACAGGCTTGATGGCACAGACTCACAGGTTCTAAAGAAGACAAAAGCAGCAGACAAAAGAAATACTAGGTCTCTTTTTTCTGTGGTTACGTTTCTTAAACTTTGCTGCTCTGCTGGCAGTACCAGCATCACTCACTCTAGACAAAGCAGTGCAAATACATAAGACTGCTGTCTCTGCTTACCAAGTTGAATTAAAAATGTATTGACCAAGAAATTCACTGCAGACAACAGTGCAGGCAGACGTACTGCAGCTTCTGGTCTGATTAGCTGGTCTGAGTTTCTGCAAATAGAGCTTTAGCCCTGAAATGATCTTTGTGTACATTCAAGCATGTGAGTGACTCCACTGAAAGCAATATGACTGCTCGCCTGGCTAATGCTGAGAGTGTCTATAAAGATCTGCAGTGTCAGAGCCTGGAAGCATATAAACAGCTAATGTCAGTTATCTGCTAAGGGCTAATTCAAAGTTATTTATTGACAAAAGAATGAAGAAGTTTATACAAGTTACATTCTTCATTCTGCATACTTCTTTGTATGCATAGGGCCCCATATTTGCACAAGGCTCAGAGACTTCAGAGCAGTTTCTTTGCACGCAGAAAAAAGTATGTGAACATTTACCTAACAAGAAGGAAATAAATTGTAACATCAGAAAAACAATCCCAGCTAGAAAGCAAAAAACCAGAAATTCTCTACTTTCATCTGCTGTACAAATACATATACATCAACCTAACAATGAATCAAAGTTGCATCAGAGCAGGGATAGCTATAGAGCTGCATAAATACTGAAATATACATTGTAAATACAAATACCTTTTAAAAAAATTATAAACTAGAAGTTTGCAGGTTCCAATCTTGTGCCAAGCATGCAGATTCCAATCCTGTGACTATTTCCATTTCCTGTGTATTTCCCTTAACTTTCATAATCTGAGAGATCCAGTGGTTCTGTCAAGATCCATGGAATTTCTCCCATGTTTAAAGCTAAGTACATGCACAGAAATTGGCAGGAGCTATGTGTCAGTCATTTTTGTATCTTAAACTATGTTTTGCAAATAGGCAGGGATGTTTCATTCTGACCATTGTTTTCAAATAATAATTTAAATATTAACCACCCATGTTCAATGATACCAGCATCTCAGCTAACCGGATACCACAGGACAGTGTTAAAATATTTCAAAACATAATCTCATAATCATACCTTTTCCTTTTCCTCAGGAGAGGCTCAGCACAATGACTGCTGGTTATGTCACAGTAAATCCCAGAATATCTGAAACTCATGCTGAAAATTCCGAGTTATGGATGGTTTTCAGTATGCAGGGTATCATGAGTAGGTGATGAATATGTAGATCCTCTAGATTCTTACTTGTAGCTTTCCAGGTGTCAAATGTCACACCATGTTCTTCTGATTCATGCTCTTGCTTCGTGTGGCCAGTGTCAGCTGTGCCATACTGGCTGGCCGAGAGGCAGCTCGCTTCTACGGTTGTTGTCTCGGTTCCCTTTAACACTCATACCTGATCTCTGTCTTCTCAATAATTAGGAACAAAAACTCTTTCAGAATCCAGAGCTGTTTCCGCTTTTGACTGGGGGAAATTCTCCTGTGAGGTTTGGACAGTCTGTAACCCACGCTATGATAAAATAATTATTTTTATACTTCTTGAAAACTTCATAAGGCTCTTTCATGGGGCTGTGCTGTTCTTCAGAAGGCACAGGGGCACTGTTCACTGGGTGGTTCTCTCCTCTTTCCATTTTTCTTGCTCACTACACTTTAGCCTTCCTAATCTTATACCTGTTGCCATTATTTCTGAATGCTTGTTCTTTTTGCTGCTCATTCAGTCTTTCACTGTTTCTCTAATTTTTTCTACTCCTTTTTCTTCCTCTTCTGTTCTGCTTCTATGATTCTATGATTCTGCTCTTCCCTGTTTCTTTGTATCTAGCATTTTTCAAAGGCAAGCACTTGATAAGAGTTGCCTCCTGATTTGTTATGATGAGCTATCCTGCTTAATAGCAATTTAAAATAAGACTGTTGAGGAAAACAGTGCCCCATGACCTTGTTTTGCAGACTTTTAGGCTTTCCAATGCAGTTAGAGACATAATTTATGACATTTCCTAATCTAGCTGATATTGTTCAATGAAACTGTAAAAGAATATCAACTTTGTCTAAACACATTGACTTGAAATCTTTGTCTTGTCGGGAAGGTCCTTACATGCTGTACTCAGTGTATGTGCTGAGAAGGGCACTGTTTTGTACCATGGCTTTGAAGATTACAAGGCAGCTCTAGTCAAGGCTGTTCTTGAGTCATTGCCTGAGCAAGTCTACAGCAGCTTTTCTGTATTCCTCCATCTCCTTTCACATCTTTGGTTCTAGCTTTCAAGGAATATGACTCTTGGCTATTTATGCTTGGGTCAGAGCTCAGTATTTTATAATGAAGAAGACTGATTCACCAGCTAGGGCCTAGGTTACTTGGTGGACTTGCTCCAGAGTAAATCAATGGTACTTTCATTGATACCCAATGAAATTTCACTAGCACAAGTTTTTAGTGTCAGAGAAATATGACTTGATTTCTCTGCAAATCCTGTTTCATATGAAGCATCTACTAGAAATTTATCATTCACAAACATTTTAACCTCAAAGCACCTTACCAAGGCAGAAAATGTAGAGTGAAAAACTCTTTTGGCATTTTAAACCTCATTACCCAGCCCTGGGCACTTTTACTTCAGTGTCAATCTTCACACTTGGGTCAGTTCTTCTCCCAGGAGCTTTTGTCTCTGTGGTCTCTTGTTGACAGCCATCTTTGAGCTAGCCACCAGTCTTTGGTTCTGTGGCTTGTGCTGATACCAAAGGGCCACACAACACCAACCTGCTGTTGCTGACGTCGCTGTGTTCCCAGAGAGCTTTCTGTCAGATGAGCGGGTGTAAGAGTGATGGTAGCAAACACAGCCCTCACTTGCGAGGTAGGCTTTGGAAATGAAAAGGTACCCAAATATGTTTGTTGTTTTAGAATTATTCTCTGACAGTTCCCTCTATTCCCTTCCTGACTTACATCTATCAGCAATCTCCCAGGCTGTCACCTGTTGTCATTAACCATGTACTCAAAAAATCTCTTTTCAAATATGATTATCTTCTCATGCTTTACTCTCCAGTAACTTGATTTTTCCAATCACTTTTTAACTTCTGGAGGTGAAGTGTTTCTGTTTCCTGCATCTGGGTCATCATGTGTAGTATGATTATCTCAATCTAAGTTGCAGCTCAGCACAGAAGGATGTGATGATGGGGAAAGGTCCTGCTCACTCACCTACAGTGTCTGAAAACAGTTGTGGTTCTTCTGATGTGAGAAGTGCAAGTGGGTACAAGATGTGTAAAGACCACTTGCCATAGCAAAAGCTTGCAGGTGTGCAGGTGTCTCTTGTGGAGCTGAATTAATGAAACTTCTTACATCTGGAAGACTTAATGCTCCATCATGTTGTATTTTTATTCTGAGACAATAAGCAACTTTTTTTTTTTTTTCTAATTCAGAAGTTACTTCACCTAATTCATTAGTACTATGTATAGCAATAAGTTGTCATCTGTTCCATCCTGATTGTCACAAGGTAGCTGATAAATTTCTGGTTTGTTTCATTCTTCCTGGCTCTATGTAGTGTGACTTCTTTCCCTTGTAACTGAAGGACACTAAAATGAAAATGCCGTCTTCAGCATCATACTTAAAAGTTAGCAAACTTCATACACAGCAAAGACATGACCAAATCAGTTTTGTTTAAAGCATCAAAGCTCAACCTACATTTTCTTTCTTCATATTCCTCTCGGGGGAAAGAAGCTACGCAAGACATTTCTTGCATAATGCGCTATTTGTGGAGGACTAAAATATGTGATATAATTTATTCAGCTGATTCTTCTATCACCCTGTCTTGCTAGAATATATTTATGTATTCTGTCCATGTATACACATTTGTTTTCATAGCCACATTCATAAATATGTTTAGGCCTATATTAAATGTCTGCTAGACATGCAATTTATTTCCGTTACATTTGTCTGTAAAACATTTTAAGATATCTGAAGTAGAAGAAATAAGGTTACATAAAAACTCAGTTAGAAGAACAGTAACGATTTGTTTCTTTAATAATAGATACCACATTTCACTGAATGTTTTATATCCACAAGTTGCGGAAGGACATAAGTTAGAGAAAAAAAAAATATCAATAGTAATGTATATATGAAAGCCCAGTTAAGCCATTACAGGATTAATGCCAAATAACAAGGCTATATAAATGGATCAATTAAAGATTCACACTAGACTATAATAATTTACTAAATAATGATA
>JAOQGH010000023.1:49187678-49200233 GCA_025769975.1 Gallinago jamesoni
ATGCCAAATAACAAGGCTATATAAATGGATCAATTAAAGATTCACACTAGACTATAATAATTTACTAAATAATGATATTTCCAGACAGTTATTTCCTTAGTAGTTGAAATAAAGTAATTTTAGGAAATAATGTGTATGTTGACTCCCAAAACAGGATGGAAAGTTTGTGCCACATAAGAAATAAAATAATTTTCTCTGTGTAATATTTGCCTTAACTTTCATCTTCACGGTATTCTAATATGCACTCAAGCCTCAGAGCATGTCCTCTGAAAAAGGTATTGGGGGACCTGCTGCTTTCTGGCTTGTGAGCACTAATTTGTCTTTGAAACCTTCAGTAAAAGTACTTTGAGGGATTTTTTGCATCTTTTCTTCTTACCACTCCATGCAAAGCAATTATCAGGAGACTGACACTGTGTTTGGTGATGGGCAGTGGTACCAAAAGCTTGTTCAGTCTGTCTGCGTGTGGTTTATTACCCTAATGCTACAGGAGGCACGTGGTCTTATGAACATGGCAAGAGGGGAAGGTAATGGCTGCAGCCACTGAGACGACAGGGTAGGAGGCATCTGATCTCTGCAGAATTTTACAAGTCTTATGCTAAAGATCAAACTGGAGGGAAGTATGAGTGGAATACATGATAGCAAACTCAGGATGGATAGAAACAGGAGTGAGGCATGGCATAGATGTCGCTGTGACTGCCCAAGGGCTTTAAATAGCTGTGCTGTAGGCTTAAGATCTTCTGCTACAGATATTAGAATGATAGAATCATAGAATCATCTAGGTTGGAAGGGACCTTAAAGATCATCTAGTCCAACCATGAACCTAACTGACAGAAAAATAAATAAGAAATAAGAATCACTAAACCATATTCCTGAGGACAATGTCAGCCCATCTTTTGAACACCTCCAGGGATGGTGCCTCAACCACTTCCCTGGGCAGCCTATTCCAATGCTTGACAACCCTCTCCATGAAGAAATGTTTCCTAATATCCAATCTAAACCTCCCCTGGGGCAACTTGAGGCCATTTCCCCTTGTCCTATCTCCTGTGACTTGGGAGATGAGAATGACCTCCACCTCTCTACACCCCCCCTTCAGGTAGTTATAGAGCGTGATAAGGTCTCCCCTCAGTCTCCTCCAAACTGAACAACCCCAGCTCCCTTAGCTGCTCTTCATAAGACTTACTCTCCAGACCTCTCACCAGCTTCATTGCCCTTCTCTGGACTCGCTCCAGCATCTCAATGTTTTTCTTGTGGTAGGGGGCCCAAAACTGGACACAGTACTCGAGGTGAGGCCTCACCAGTGCCGAGTACAGGAGGATGTTCACCTCTTGGGTCCTACTCACCACACTGTTCCTGATACAGGCCAGGATGTTGTTGGCCTTCTTGGCCACCTGGGCCAACAAGGGGGGACCCACAGGATGGCACACGCAGTGGCTGAATGATGCTTTCAGAGGTGACATCAAATCTGGACAGGGAAAAGTACAGATAAAAGTTTCTCAACGCTGAAGGCTGCTAAGAAACAGAAGCCAGTGTTGTGCTCAAAAAGATATATGCTAACAGACAAGTGAACCGAAAGAGAGCTGATAATAAAGAATACTTAGTGAATAGAGCTATATTTACAGAGGACCTCAACCATGCCAAGGTTAGCAACAGAGACATAGCTCATTGCTCCAACACTGGTCTGACTGGCCCAGCCTGTCCCTCGGCTAGGGACAGGTCCCTTCGAGGCCAAGCACAAGGAAAAAAAAAATCAATATTAGCCAAAACAAAAGTTGCTGGTTGTATATATTTATTTTCACCAAGATAATTACACTTTGCTGTGGTAGGTAATTGAGTATCTTGAGTGAGCTTAGAGCATGTGTTCATCTGAAAATCTTCACTTGTAATTTAAGCAAATGCTTTTTTCTTCTGAGATAGAACTGTAAGATCAGGGTGTTCACTCCAGCTTCTGCACATAGCTGTTAAAAGTTTTACATCTTTTTGTAGACTCTATGCATAAAAATATTGGCTTCTATAAATATTTTAATTTATTCTTTACCTCAACTATCATTAAAATAATTTCCAATTGTCAAGGCCTGTATTTGTCATAATGTAAATTCTTAATGGGATAAATAAATACTTAAAGTCACTCCTATTCCAGAGACACTTTGTGTCCGGCTCTAAAAAAAAACCCAAACACCCAGCAAAATTAGTTGTTTAATGTCACTTCTTGCTCAGTGGTGTTAGAATGATAGAAACCAAGTAGGAATTTAGTTTTCCTACCCTTGAGGACAATCCTTCAGGGTGACCATAAAATCCTAAGGTATGAACTATAGAGGAAAGATAAGTGTTAGTGGTGGAATAATTACAGCAAACTGGAGAAAGTTTAGTTTAAAAATCAATATAACAAATTGACATGCTAGTCTAGATTTCAAATCTATGGACTAAAATTCAAGCTGGAATAAGAAAGATACATTTTTTTTCTATTTTCTATATGACTGGTTGCGCAGCCAAGGTATTGAGGGAGATCAAAGATGTTGTGAAGGCATCTTTGGCAGTAAAGCAAGGGCAGCATAGGGCAGTGATGCGAGGCAGGGGCTACCTCCTGGTAGAATGACTGTCATCTCAGAGCGTGGGGCCAAGGCAACTGTTTCAGGTAGTCAATGACTCCATGGTGCAGCTGGTACAGGGACCTCTGAGGAGAAAAGTGTCCCCTGTCTTGACTTGATTAAGTAGCATATAGGACCTGGTTCAAAATGGCACTGTCAAAACATTGCTGGGGCAGTAGCATCCGGATCCTTGCAGGAATAACCAAATTGTGTACAATTGTACTCAATGTCAAGAAAGGAGCTCCTTAAAATTGAGGAGATGTTTTTTTACAAAGGGAGCTGAGGGAGAAACATCTGTTAACAGAGACCTGTTACATCACAAGTGGCACAGAAAGGCTGGTCAGAGCAGGTTGTTCATGTTTTTTCCAATGCAAGAACTAGGGGCAATAAAGATCTAGGAAGCAGCAGTTCAAAATAACTTACAGGAGGCTATTTTTCAGGGAACATTTAATTATGCTGTGAAACAGAGTGTTGAAGACACAAAAAACTTGTATGGCCTCCAGTGGAGGTCAGATGTATTTGTTGAAGTGAAATCCACTGAAAGCTACCAAATATAAAGATTTCTAGACCAGGAAGGCTCTGGGCTAAAAACTGTGGAAGGTTTGGAGAGGACGAGAAGGAAGTGTGATATGTGTTTGCCCTCTTCCTTTTCCTCTGTAGGTGTTTGCCTGTGACCATTGCTGGAGATATGATTTAGGGTCAGAGGAACACTGCCACATACACTCTCTCTCCTTTCCTACCCTCTGTATTTCTGAAACAACAGAATAACTAAAGCAAGCATTCTAGAAATTTTTACTGTAACAGCAGAAGTCCAGTCTGTGCATTTAATGAGGCAAGATTCCAGTTATGGAAAAAAAAAAAAGGTTGTAATCATATAATTAAAAATGGAATTATTATATGCAAGGCAGAAGTATTAGAATCATGCAGGCTACCTCATCTCAGAACCTCTTCTCTGAATTCAGAGTTCTGGACCTACAATATTTTACTTTGAATGTGGATGCTGGTGGTTCATCTTTTAGGCTTGTAGGAGTCAACTGGAAAAGCAAAATAATTCCATGGGGACATCACATAAGTGCCTGGGCAACCAAATGGAAGCCAAACTGACCTTCCTGTTGGGTAGGTAGCTAGAACCTCTGAGCAGTGGATTTTAATAAATGATATCTGTATGGAGTTAGGAAGAGAAACAGCAAAGCACACACATGGCAGGCAGCATATTATGGCAGCTACACAGAAGCTCATGACAATTTTCTGTTTTCCCTTGACCTAGGTGCCCTCTGAGAATAACCTCTGCTGACCAGCATCCTCACAGCAATAGCAGCAGGCCATGGATGCCACTGCTGGAACTAAAGGAGTAACCAAAAGTCACAGGCGGCAGCTGCTCTTTCCGCTGGAAACCAGGTAGTGCTGGGAGAGATGGGCACTCAGCTGGGTCTCACCTTAGTGCCCACTGGGGGTGTGGAAGGGGTGCACCACCACCAGGACTGGAGTGCACAAGCCAGGTCTACCACAACAGGCTAAGGGCTGTGGGTTATTGCAGGTCAAGAAATCAGTGTAGGGAAAGAACTGTAGAATGTAGAGGATGAAAATCAGCTAAGAAATCATTGCAGGGAATTAACTATAGAATGCAGAGGATGAAAGGATTCAAATGGTCTCTCTGGGCACCGTTTCATCAGGCATCCATGATATGGGGAACTCAAAGAGTTGTATGTGATCCCTTGTACTAAACGTCTCTGCTCACAAAACCCAGTGTGTGGATCACCCTCACCCTGAGACTGGCAGAGCAGGAGGGCTTGGGAAGGAGTCTCTCCCAGGTGCATAGAGAGCCAAGCATCACAGGCTCCCAGAGGATGAAATTACCTGGGACCTTGCTGGAGATCTATGTAGGATCTTTTGGAGGACCGTGCAATTAAACTGTCCTTCCTTGTCTTCCCCCCAGAAAGAGACTCCAGGTATGATGCCAGGAAATGCTGTGCACTTGTAGATTGTGCTCACGCTAGGAAAGGGAGCTAGAGGAGGTTTTGTTCTACGTCAGCAACCAGTAAAACTGGGAAGTATTTCAGCTTCCCTTAGAGGATTTCCCAGGCTAGAAGTAAACTGGGCAGTCTGTTCTTCCTCCTCCTTCTGCCCTTGCTGGCACAAGGATCAGTCACAAAGTCTGTGTGTTATAGAGGAAAGCTGCTGCATAAACTCATTGCATCATTTCAGACCTGAACTCTTACAGCAACCTTCCCCATGTCACCCTCTCCACCCAAGAAAGTTGGGTGGAAGCTACAACAACAAAAAGCTCTGTGCAGTGCTGAAAGAGGTGACTGCCCTCTCTTCATTTCTGACCTCATGTTTATATCCCACAGTATTCATTAGTATCATAGAATCATAGAATGGTTAGAGTTGGAAGAGACCTTAAAGATCATATAGTTCCAACCCCCCTGCCATGGGCAGGGACACCTCCCACTGGCCCAGGTTGCTCAAAGCCCCGTCCAGGTTGGTCTTGAACACTTCCCCGGATGGGGCATCCACAACTTCTCTGGGAAACCTGTTCCAGTGCCTCACCACCCTCACAGTAAAGAATTTCTTCCTAATATCTAATCTAAATCTCCCCTCTTTCAGTTTAAAACCGTTACCCTTCAACCTATCGCTTCACTCTCTGATAAAGCGTCCCTCTCCATCTCTCCTGTAGACCCCTTCAGGTACTGCTATAAGGTCCCCCCAGGGCCTTCTCCAGGTTGAACGACCCCACTTGTATATGCAGATTTGGAGCTATCAAGAATACGTTAAAACTCTCCTACTGCTTCTGCCTTGTTACTTCCTAGCTCAGGACTTCATGAACCATACAAATATGCTCTGAATTAGCATTTTAAACACATCCCATTTGCTGAGTTGCCACTACACTACAAACAGCAACTCTCTCAGCCTGTTCTTTGTAGGAGAAGTGCTCCAGCCCTCTGAACATCTTTATGGCCCTCTGATCATCTTTATGGCCCTCCTCTGGACTTGCCCCAACAGGTCCATGTCCATCTTATGCTGAGAGCTCCAGAGCTGGACACAGTACTCCAGGTGGGGGTCTCACCAGAGCAGAGTGGAGGGGCAGAACAACCTCCTTTGACCTGCTGGCTACGCTTCTTTTAATGCAGCCCAGGATGCCGTTGGCTTTCTGGGCTGTAAGCACATATTGCTGGCTCATGTTGAGCTTCTCAACAACCAACACCCCCAAGTCCTTCTTGGCAGGGCTGCTCTCAATCCATTCTCTGCCCAGCCTGTTTTTGTGCTTAGGATTGCCCCGACCCACATGTAGGACCTTGCACTTGGCTTTGTTGAATTTAAAGTAGAACAGAAGTGTAGTAAAGAGATTTTTAATGAAGTAAGCACTGTACTAGGCATTTCTTCCATGAACAATTCCTTGGCTTGACTGCACAGCAAAATAGAGACGTTATCACCGTGGACATTACAAGAGATAACCAAGAGTTAGCTGCTGTTCTGAAGCATCTACAGTGTAAATGTCAAGGCACAACACTGGAAACAAAGTAATATAGTCCTCATTTTATAGGCAGGAAAGGGAGGGACAGAAAAATTAGATGCCAAGACTGCATTAAAATAGAATCCACATCTCTAAACTCCATGGTTGGTACTTTACCCACAAGACAATCCTTCCTGTTATGCATCACTGCAAAGTGTTTGTTAACACACCCTGATCCACACAGGGTTATTTCACCTTCTGCTACAGATGCAAATCCTTTTTAAAAATGTAAGCTGGTGGAGAATCACATTCTTCTTGTGCAACAAATAAAGTGTCACATTTTCCCTGTTTGCTTTCTTTCTTCTTTTTTTTTAAATCATGGAATACAGTGCTTATCAGCTCCCTTTGTACTGCAGCTTGTCTGCACAGAGAAGAGTCATCAGGCACTGTGATGAAGAACATCCCTAAGATATTTTTATCTGTGGACTGGGAAATATTAATCATTTTTCAACTGTTAGCTGTTCATTCTTATTCATCCTTCTGAATATTCATCTCATGTTGAATGTTAATTTTGTCTGGTCTGTGAACAGATCTGTGGACATTTGTCCAAATTCTGAAACATTTGAAGGCATGGCCAGACACAGGTGAGAAGGGGTAAGAAGCTGTAAGTTCTGGAGCACCTGTTCAGCTCACGAGTATCCAAATGGCCCTGCTGCATGTTATTGCCTCTTCAGAGCTACTGCCCTGGCTGCCTGCATCGTGATCCTTAGCCCAAACCTGTCATAATAACCTGGGTATGTTTAAGCACTGTAAATAATATGCCCAGCCTCGCCTGAATCACTTTTAGAAAAGTGGGTTACATGCATGGTTACAGTGGAAGCATGTTTTGAGCATGCTTCCTGCAGCATTGCCTCTCTCTCTGGTTCTCCATCTGATTATTGTAAAGTGACTCGAAGTAAGGGTAGGGAATGGCTTTGGAGAAGAGTGTTTTTTTTTTTCCCAGGCTAGATCTGCCATAGAATTCACAGTTATGGCATTTATCAGTCTTGACAAATTCCCTGACAGTCCCCCAGTCCCCAGCAGGTTCCTGCAGAAACATGCCACATGTAGGTGGACATCACACGCACTCATTCCCCCCACAGACCGGCTTGCTGTATCCTGCACTCACCATCGGCAGCAGGGAGCTGCTCTGCCGCTTTGTCGTTCCAGCAGTACAGCAGATCACTGCTCTAGGAGAGGATCAGGCTGCACTCATCTACCACCTGAATCAGTAGAGGTGACTAGCCTGGGACTGGAGTTTCAAAGACAAAAACTGGGACAAGGAGAGGGGCTGTCATAGATAAAGGAGTGAGGGAATTAGGAAGATCTAAGGGTAACCTCTTCCTTTTCCTGAGTCTTTTCTGCACTGACGCGCTGCAGTGCTTTAATGTAAGGAGAAAGGGGCACATGCATAAAAGGAATATTTATCCTTCTGAGATCTCTTCTCTACGTGAATTCCCATCCAATCCTTGGTCTTAACCTACCATCTTCCTTATTCCAGGACTGGCAATCTTTCAACAAAGGAGGGGTAGGTTGTATTTTTCTTTCCCCAGTTAGCTATTAAGTGTGCCAATGGAAACTTGGCGGGAAGCTGATGATGCTGCTTCTGCCTGTGGCGGGACGTCTCAGTTCCCGCTGAATTTGGAGCTCTGGGGGGGCCAGGAGCAAATGCATCTCCCAGACGTCTCTTTGCAAGTGCCCAGGCCCACCCTGTTCTGTGGCTGTGTGATAAACCTGACCTAGCCCTACACCCTTCTTGCTGTTGTCTTCCTCTGCAGTTTGGCTGTAGTTGGGCTAGTGGCCCTGGGAATTAAACTCCACAAAATACCAGCCCTGGTACCCTGGCATCCAACAGAAGGAGGCAGTCAGCTGGGACAGTGGGGCTGGGGTGTAGCCCCAGCTGTGCATTGTGTAAGGGACCTTTCTTTTATTCTATTTATCCAAATCTGATTGTTATAAAACAATATATAACCACACAGGGAATATATATTCCCCAGAGAACAGCTAAATATCGAGTAGGTGGCTGGGACAGCAAGTGTTGGGACTGACTTTCTCATAGAACCCTTGAATAACTAAACCTACAGGAACACTGACATTTTGGGGATAAGCCAGCCACACCCTTCATAATTAGGGCAAAATCCCTCTGTGAGTTGACAACATCCCTATGTTGGCAGCTACTCCTGTATGTCAGGTACCAAGTTATCCAAGGAGCTAGAGAAATGTTGATGTCACTGAAAATTACACAACATACACTTTGAAAACAGATTCTGAAATAGCCCCTTAACCACAGAGGCACTGGACCATTTAATATATACTTAAATGTCTTGCTAGAACAAACCTACACTGTATGTTTGTGAGTATGTTTTGAGCAACCTGCTCTAGTGGAAGGTGTCACTGCCCATGGCAGGGGGGCTGGAACTAAGTAATCTTTAAGGTCCCTTCCAACTGAGACAATTCAATAATTCTATGATTCTATGTATGGGGTCTTACTCTCATACATGGATTTCTTCCTCTGTTTTCCCCAGGGAGCAGCTCTTTTGCGCAATTAAACAAGCTGGAAACAGTTGAAACTAAATCCCAGTGTGTAACGTGAATCCTGCATTTAGTCGCTTTGACTTTCAAAAATGCAAATACACACAGGCCCTGATGACTTCAATAGCATTTATGGGTGCTCAGTGCTTGTATAAATGTCACACTATTTATAACATATTTCTATGTCCTTTTTTTATATTCTCTGTTGGCCTGTCTCTTTTCCACTGTGGTATCTTTGACTGACAGTCACATCAGGATGTAGCATGTGTTTGAATAATTAAGAAAATACAAATAAAAGTTATCTTTATTCTAGTCCATGTTTTTCCATTGCTCAACCACCAAAGATAACAGTACCATTTCACCACTGCTTTTTACATTCTATGGAAGAAAAGTACTTTTAGTTTTGCAGTGGTTTATTAAACCTTCCAAATCCAATTATTTGCCCCTAGAGTTTCCCCCCCCTAAGCTTTAGAAAATTGTTTCAGCTATATCCAAACTCATGCCAACTTCCTGGCTTCTTGGCCGCAACCCATCAGCGAGCGCTCTGCTGAGAACCACTTTGAGGCTCTCCTTGAACCTCTTATTCTTGCTGCTTCCTACGAAGAAGTAAACAAGGGGGTTGATGCTACTGTTAACAGTGGAGAGAACAACGGTGACGTGGTTCTGTTGGCTGAGTAAAGATGACCAGTGGTGGTAATTCAGAAGATACAGCAGCCTCATAGGCATGGCAAAGATGAGGAAGACAATGACTGTGGCCACAATGATGATGTAGAGCTTTGACGAATGAGGTCTCAGGGAGTTACGATGAATCCTGATAACCAAGATCAGGCTGGACAGAATCATTAGAGGAATGAAGATCATGAAAGTCAGGATCCACGTGAAGATGAGCAGTGCTTGGCAATGGTTGCCATCGTCGAATTGTTCCTTCGTTGAATCATCTTTGCACGCTAAGTATTCGGCTACTGTCATCAGAAAAGACAGAGTCCACAAAATTGCACAAACAATTGCCGATTGGTGCTGTGACCGGCGGCATCGGTACCAGATGGGGTAAACAATAGACAGACACCTCTCAATACTGATTGCTGTCAGGAGATAGAGACCAGTATTATATCCGAGAAGGAAGATAATGGACAGGGTGGTGGTTATATAATAGTAAAAACCATATGCGAATCCAAAACCAGCAATGTACTCAATTGACAGAATAAACGTACAAAGCAGTAAGGAGATATCAGCAATGGACAGGTGTGTGATGTACGCAGTGAATGGGTTTCTTTTGATCTGGAAGCAGAGGCACCAGAGGACAATTCCATTTTCACAAAAACCCAGGAAGGAGATGATCATAATTACCCAAAGTGGGGTCAATATCTCCCAGACTCTTTCCTGTGTAGAAATGTTTCTGTGCATTGAGATGTTCTCTGTGCCTTCGCTGGGATGAAACGTTATGTTTGACTCATCCATGGGGAAAGCTCAAGTTTGGATAGCACAGCTCTTCCTTCTGTAAATATGTATAAAAATACACTGTGAGCATTGTGTGCTCCTCCCCTCCCCCTTTTCTTTCTGTTTTGTGGACCCTCAATTTCTGGTCATATCTGAAAGCTTTAGCAAAAGGAAAACTAGCTTTGATATACCGATAGCTGAAGCCCGGCTGTAACTACTCTTGGCAATGATAAAGACTGCTGAGTCCAGAAATTTCTAGAGCTGCTGGCAGAAATCCTGAGCTTTCATCTCTATAGGGTTCAGCATATGAGGGCTAAACCACAGATAAAGAGATACCCTCAAAGAGCTCTTGTCTCCATCACATTGCAAAGTTTCATGATAATAGTGGTCACAGATAGCATTGGTGGTTCTTTTTAGGGTCCTAGATTGTCCCCAGACAGGTCTATTTGGCTCCTGTTGAAGCTAATGACATTAATTTTAAGTTAAACATAGGTATTTCAGGTGAATTTGGCTCATAAGTTTTTGTTTTTTAAAAAATTGGTACCAGTGTTACTTTTCCAGAAAAGACTTTAATTAAGTAAGTAAAAATAATACGCAGTTACTCAGCATTGTATTACCTCCAAGTACAGAGATGGAGGGAAGGTGAAATGCCACTGTGTGAGACAGTCATTTTTTTACCAGCTTTAAGTGTCATTTACATAATAACATAATTTAACGGTGTTCACACACTTAGAATACATAGCACAACTGCAAATATCCTGCAAACATTACAAATCCAACCCATCACAAGGAGAAGTAGTTGTTCGGGTCCCTGCCATTGTTATAATGGTTTTAACTGTTGCTTTGCTGAGTTACAGAACAAGTTCTCTGTTTGTATGTCTCCTTTTATCTCATAACAGAGAATTAGCAGCATTGGCTTCAGTGGATTTTTATAGGAATATTTCATGACCCCTTCCGTGTAAGCTTCCCGGCTGCCCCTGTGATGATACAGTCACATTCAGGACCCTTGCTGATTTACTGGTGTTAACAGGGACTAACAGCTGGCAATAAGCTTGCCCAGCTGACTTGGTTCATCCACATAAACAGCCTTGTTCTTTGACATACCATAGTGACAATTTATCCATATCCTCAAGCAGGTAAGAACATCAGATCAAGATCAAGAAGTTTTACTGCGGCAACTTTTGCAATGACTATTTAAACAGAGCCATTCAATTCACCCCAGTTATAAATTTTCTCTCATGAGCCCTGGGTTTCCCGGGTTCAAAACAACTTCTTAAGACGGGATATCACAGTGTGAAAAAGAACATTCAGCAAACAACACGGGAAACCTCAGGGCTTGCTGGCATTTAAACCTGCACAAAAATGTTAATGATGATCCCACCTGCACGTTGACCGTGCTACAGTCTGAGACTCAGTCAGAGGGAGCAAACACCATAGCTGGAAATGTGGTAGAGAAGTGAGTGTGAATGCAAGAAGTAAATGCAGTGACCAGAATGAGTGGAAAGCCTCCCAAAAGCAGTGTCCTGCAAAACTGCAGAGGGAAGGTGCTCCAACACTGTACTGCTGGAAGTGTAGTAAAGTTTCACAGGAGAAAAGGAAAGGAGAAGCTATTTATCTACTTCAAGGGCTAAAACACATAGGAAAGGAAAAAAGAATGAAAAGACTTAAGGATGAAAGAAAGACTCAAAGTATGAAAGACTCCAGAAAGTTCTTGATTCGTATATCTGTATAAATGGAGTATTTCTCTCTGGAGAGTAAAACAAAGAGGAAAAAGTTCTGGACTTACTAAGGTCATTCCCACGTGAGAGCATTCAGAGATGAGAATGAAAAGAATCCTCTCCTTCCAGATACATCCATGGTCTGTTCAGATTTCCCTGAAGTTGCAGATGTTCCCTGATGAAACTGCAAGTTGCCTTCACCAACCATTTGCCTTTGGCAAGAGCGGGAGCAAATAGTGACTCTGAGCATGACTCCCTCAAAAAGAAGTGTGCAGTTCTCCCATTGCTCCCAACGTCTGAGGCATGCCAAGCAAAGGGCCCCAGGCTCATCGTCTGAGGCTGTCCTTCAAATGGCATCACTCAGTAACTGGCAAGTCATCTAACTGAAAGCCTGGGAGTTAACTCTTTTGGGAACTGAATGGCAGCATATGGAAAGTTGTGCTGAGCTGCTACAATACCAAGAGATTTAGTTTAAACAAACAAACACATAGTGAATAGGCAATCTATTTGAGGATGATAAGATCTGAAGGAAAAATCTTGATTTTTCCTGTACCACTAAGTGCCATCTAAAATAATACAAGTTGATTCATAAATTTGTCTGATATTTTTCAGCATAAGAAAACAGGAAAGCAAGAAGGACAAAGAGGGAGAAAGAAAGAGAAGAAAGAAAGAGAAGAAAGAAAGAAAGAAAGAGAGAGAAAGAGAGAGAATGAGAAAGAGAGAAAGAGAGAGAAAGAGAGAGAAAGAGAGAGAGAAAGAAAGAAAGAAAAAGAAAGAAAAAGAAAGAAAG
>JAOQGH010000023.1:49200333-49293998 GCA_025769975.1 Gallinago jamesoni
AAGAAAGAAAGAAAGAAAGAAAGAAAGAAAGAAAGAAAGAAAGAAAGAAAGAAAGAAAAGAAAGAAAGAAAAAGAAAGGAAGAAAAGAAGAAAGAAAGAAAGGAAGAGAAAAAAAGAAGGTAAGAAATAAGAGAAAGAAAAGGGGAAGGGAGGAAGGGAGGAAAGGAGGAAGGAAGGAGGGAAGGAAAACTAATTCACAGAATGAGGAAAACAGACAGACAGAAAGAAACCACAGAGGAATGGAAATAGCCACATCATTGTGTTAGTCTCGTACATCCATTCCTCTTGGTTAAAACCGTATCTTGAGATTATTCTACCAAAAAAACCCCAGCCATGCAAAGTGAAAATCTATTCTTGAGATTTAAACAGTCTCCCCTGAAAAGTTCAAATAGGCACAGGAGCAGATAAACCCTTTGAAAAAGTCCCCCGAGGATGTCCCCTGCTTTTGCCCCAAGTATTAGGTTGTTTTTGTATTCTGATATTAGCAGAACAAACATTCTTAGCCAAAAAAGGAGAGAGTTTGCTTGGTCTCCTTTAGATGTTTCACTGAAACTACTAAATCCCCAAATGGGAGAAACTACTAACTAATCCGACCCCAAAAGGAGGGTCAGAATAAAGTTAGGAGAGAAATAGAGTAAAATAAAACAACTTCTAATTCATTTTTGTTGGCTTAAGCTGTAATCCACTTTACGTTCAACAGCTACGGGACGAAAAATTTCAAGCCACCTCTGAAGAAGAAAAAACCTGTTCCTTTCCCATAAAATGAGATATGCATATGAGTAATGAGAAGGGTCATTGTAGGAACACTTTAACATTTCAAGTCTGACCAGATACCTGGTCAGACGACTTAGTCTGCTCTGCAAGTGCAATCCAGGATTGGGGATGCCCTGCCCTCTGTGTCTCCAGGGGCGGCTGGTTTCTGGCACCTCTCACACACACACAGCATCTCCTTCATCACTGGTCCCCGGGGCACCACCAATCATCACCTACATGGCCAGGACAGCAGAGTGAAGCCTGGTCTTAAGGGGAATAGGTCAGGAACACAGCTTATCCTTGGTGACTTCAGGAGTAACAGGAAGGTTGAATAGCACAGGGGCACCCCGTGCCTGCTCTCTATTGGGGCATTTATGTCAGATGCTGCCGAGAGATGGAGTGGCTATTTCTGAATCAGTTTAACTATTCAGATACTGAACAAGGCAACTACAACAACAACGCATGGAAGCCCAACACATCTTGAGACTAGAAATCAGTATCAACAGTAAAGACATGCTGGACAATATAGATACTCTGTTGATTTCAATCTAAACTGAATATACAGCAAGATGTGACATGAATGGTAGTTTATCCTAAACTGTTACACTCCTACACTAACCTAGTGGGACAGAGCAGCTTTGCAGTGGATATTAATGGAATGTATGAACAGTTTCAAATACCCTGTAAATACGAAGCTAGCACTGTTACCTTTTTATCATTTTTCTTTGAGGGTTTCAATAATTTCAAGCAGAAGGCAACCTGAAAAGAATTCACAATTTATTCATTAAACAAAACTCAACAACCAAGGATTTATAAACCCAATTAGAGGGGTTTATGTGGTTGATGCAGGTGCCAGTATATAAAAGAGTTTCTGTGTACCTGGGAGTCAGGTCTCCTAATTACATACTTACACGAGCCATGATAGAAACCCCTAAGGGATGAGCTTTGGCAGCACTTTCAGGCAGTGCAATTTTTCCTGACGGTCATTCAGTCATTACCACTTTCTGAAATTTATTCCGTAATTATTCAGCTCAAACAAAGGTTAGGGGTTGGGCTTAGGTTTCAGAGGAGTGTAGACTGAGGAGCTGGGCTCAAACAACTAAGAGAGAGGCACACTGGAAAGTTGAGGTGTTGTAAAATAGCCAAAGCCCAAACAGAATGACTTATGGTTACTCCTCAATAGGTGATATGAAAATATCATTAAAGTAGGAGTTAGTTAGCCATAAGGTAAACCTTAGGGTTAAGGTTACCCTAACCCAAAACCCATCACAGGACTTCCTAGACATCTTTTCTCCTGCTGGCATCGGCCATCATCCTAGTGTATGCCTGCTTCCCTAAAGGGTGGTAATTGGTGGATTGTGTTATACAGGCACCAGATGTGAGAGCTGGATTTATTGCTGGCTTCTGCAAAGCAAGGTGAAAGTATGTGTTACCAGCTAGTTCTGAGGCCCGCAGGGATCATCTGTTCATAGTTAAAAGTAAGGTTATGGTATGAGTTAAGATCCCAGAAAACAAAAGATAAAGGCTAGGAAGACTATGTCCAGAATCAGGGTTAGGATGAAGACTCCTTGGTGGCTGCTCAGTTGTTATAAGGCTAGTTATTAAACCTTGTTAATGGCAAACATAAGATTGTGGTTTTATGAGAACAGTATGGAATAGCAGGCCCCAAAAGCAAGGATTACCGCTGAAATCCTACTAAGAGATTTTCACAACTGAAGTCAGTACTTTTTTTCTCAGCACTTTTTTCTGGGTGGTTAAGACCTGTCGCATGTTGTTTATGAAAGTGGATTTAGGATCGGTGGCAGAGGGCCTTAAAACTAGGTGTACTCTGAGAACCTGTGCAGAACCTTATCTGAGATTAGAATAAGGCGGCCAGTGAGAGATGGGCAGTTTATGGTTACTGTTGGGACTATACAGGCCCCTAAAAACAGTTTGGTAAAGGTATTTGCAGATTACTTTTCCATTATTTGTCAGAGATGGTTTTGGATGATTCATGCTTTTTAGGTGCTGCTATGGAAAGGCTGAGAGGAAAGGGTAGATAATAACAGGTAGAAAGCTAAGGGTAGGGTAGGCAAGCCCAAAACCAGTGTGCAAGGCTTTGGAAACCTCTGGCAGCCAAGTGAGGTGTCTGGCCCATTACCGCGTTGCCCATGCTGGCAGCAGGTCAGAGGAACTGTTGACATGTAACTTCATGGACTGGCTGTCACGTGAGCATGGGAGGATTTGGAGACGTTCCTGCTCCTGACTTGAGCCACACCTTCTTTTTTCCCACCTGGGTGTCTCCGGCGGCGTGCCAGGGCTTGGCACTGACAGGCGATGCCATGTGGCAGGAGGAGCAGGAGAAGCAGAGCTCCAGCTCTGCAGCACCGGGGTGAGGTTTGTGCTGCCCGGGCACGCTTCTGCTGGCGGGGAGGGAGGACAACTCCAGGCTGGCTCCGCTTGTGCAACCTCACAACCGGTGAGGAAATCAGCCAGTTTGGGTACGGAAGCTGTACGGACGCATTCATACAATATCAGGCGGCCACGTTTACCCGCCTGGGTGCAGCACGCATGATGTTCTGGCTCCAAGCTCGTTCCTCTTTGTCCTGTCACTGTGCTGGGGAGGAAGCAGCCAGAAGGCAATTGCAGAGAGTTTCCTGAATCAGAGAGGGCGTGGGGAGCCGGAGGATAGTACCAAGAAGCGAGGAGCTCTTAGTGATGCTGTGAGCTTGTGATAAACTAATATAAAAGAACAAGGTTTCCTATGGCTGGTCTTTCTGTGGTTTTTTCAAGGGAAAAGGAAAAAATAAGTCTTCATCTCTCAAAGAATCTCCATAACATGTTTTCTGTATTTGTTGGTTTAGAAGTGTTGTTTGCAAGTGGAAATGGGTTGCTGCCCTCTGCCTGCCTCCCACCAAGTCATGGAGAGGGGGAACCTGAGCCTTAATGAAGTACAGAGCAGCTGTCATCTTTCTTCACAAACCAGCCTCACTTATTTCCAAACTCTGATCCACTCTTGGTTATGTGCCATCTATCTGAGTTTTTGATCGTTAGCAGTCACCAATATTTTGTTCCCTATCTCCCTCTCCATGAGAAATCTCCATGAGTCCTGCTCAAAACCTTGCTTATTCAGACAGCTCCTATCTTCAGCCATGCTGAATGTGACAAGGTCTTCTCTCTCCTTGGGTTTCAGAGGCTCTTCAACTGTCTGTAGACCTACCCTTTCACCCTACCATGCATAGCAGGTGGCAGCTCTTACCTTGGGGACAGCAAAGTTTGTCCCCGGTGGAAATCTACCTTTGCTAAAAGCATTCTGCATCTTATTTCCCTCTTGGGCCAGTCATTGACGGCACAAACCCTAGCACCGAACCCAGCATCCGAAGAGAAAATACACTGCACCCGCCTGCTGGCAGCCCCAGCAGCTACCAGCATTAGGGCCACCACTCCTATGTAGAGCAAGACAATACAGGAAACAGTATTTCCATTTTACGTTTCATTTTATATATGTAAGACAATACAGGAAACCATTGGGGAGAGAATAGGATAAGAATGGAAGCAATAACTCGGCATATATGATTAACTAGTACGGGCAGTTTAGACCATTTTAGCTTTAGTTGTGCAAAGCAGAAGTACAGAATTAGAAAATATGAGATGCATGAGAGAGGTGAGTCAGAGCTTTCCATGATAAAAGTTGGAGGAAAAAGTCTGAGTGCCAAGTAGCCAAGTCCATGAATTAATTCAGTATTTTAAAATCAAAATTTCATTGTGAATATCACATTGTGGTTCTTCAGGGAAACCGTAGCCCAGTTTTCTCATGTCTCGTTTCTCCTTTATTGGATTGTACCTCCCACAGTGCACCATGGAACAGGACTCTGTAATACAATCCCCTTTTCTCTTGCTGTCCAACTGGGAGCCTGACTGACAGACGTGAACATCATCAACGGGACCAGGGCATCAAAACATCCTTTCAGAAGGGAAATACTTCTTTATACTTTAGGTTTTTTCCCATGGGTTGAATTTTTAAAATTAAGAATCGCAAGTAGCCGAACATTTTCCTTTGAGTAAAGTTTTTCTATTATTTTTAAACAACTGCTAATACTAATCGCTTTTCAAAGACAAAATATAGACTCAGAGATAATTTGTATTTTTCAAGGTGATCCGGCTTGAAGAAATGTAAAACAAGCTCATGCAGTAGGTTTACTGCTTAAAGCCAGAAGGTCACTGAATGAAAACACTGAACTGTCTCTCTCTTCTGTCAAGTGCATATACCTGAGGTGGGTTTAGAATCGTAAAATATCAAAGCTGTTATATTTGCTGCAAAAGGATATTTTCAAAGTGTAGCAGGAGTACAAAATAATGATTCTGAGGGCAGAAATCATGAGGCCTGTGTTTACTCTGTCTCAGACTTCCTCATCCTCATCAAAATTCCTCCTCTGCACAATGGGAATAACATGGGAGCACTGGGAGGATAACTTCAAATCTGAGAGATGCTTAGCTGGCATAGTGATAAAATATTAAAAGTACAAGGAATTCACCTACTCCTTCAATCTCACTAACACAATAAGAATGGAGTTTGATTCTATTACAGTAAAACCAAGCAGTCTTGGCTTTTCTTTTATTTTTCCACTTTTTCCAACTTACTCCTTTATACCTGTGACAGAAATGGGACAGGTTGCTCAGCGTGGTAAGTCATCACAAAGCCATGGAAATCAGCATCAGTAAATCAGGTAACAATTCAGCCCTTGCACATGAACTAAGGCTGCTCCAGAGGACTCTAAGTTCAGGATTTCTAGCTCCCACAGTGACGTGGTGGTACCTCTTGCCAAAGCTTCAGCATGAATATCTATATGGGCTGCATCATCAGTTTGCTTCCAAAAACTGTATTGGCTTGCCCTCTTCTATTTGTAGGCTGGTTTGGTCACAGCATTTGCTCTGCAGGGTTGAGATAACACAAAATGAGTTAGGTAGTGAATAACAACCAACTGAATTGCCAATTGAATTGCAGCTGGAGATAAAGAAACTGAAGTTCTGCATTTTTTAGGAATCCCACTTCTTCCTGTATCAAAACATCAGGCTCCTTCTTCCTCTGAGTTGGAGAGGTTAAAGACAGCACTGCATTCTCCTTCCCCTTAACAGGGACTTCCAGCAACTGTGTTCAGACTCACTGGAAGTCTAAGTCTTTTGTTAATAAAAAATATTTTCCACAGAATTTTGATGCTCCAGGGACTATATCTGCCTCTGTTTCTTGCTGAACACATTTCCTAGGACTATGTTTTTTCTTCCTTGTCATATTTTCCCTTTATCCTTTGATGTCAAGGACACGTGATTATCCTTGCCCTGTGAGCAGCACACCAGCAGTTCTGTGTGGCTCTTGGCCACGCAATATGTGCTGCTGGCCACAGTGGAGCCAGCCCCAGGAAGGGCTTCAGGACGTGCCCCAGGTGGGCAGTGGTGTCAGCTTGTGCACCCACGGTGGGATGGAGCAGGGCTAAGCTGGCTGTGTGGAGGGGAGCCAGGGTAGCACAGAAATGTTCAGGCTACCACCAGTCCTCTAGCTAACACTAGCTTGGGAAAAACCACGGGATATAGCCCTAGCAAGGAAGCACTTAACTGCGCTTTAAATGGTCAAGAGCCACTTAGGTTAAAAAGCTAGAAGGTTGGCAGCCATGCTTCATCTGTCCTCTTTCTCTGCCTCACTGTCCTATTTTTTTTTTCTCCCAGTTCCTGGCCTAATCTTTTAATACCGTGTATATAATACCATAATGCACCCACATTCCCACTGGCAGGAATATACATTCTCATTTAGGAGCAGAGTCTACACGCCTGACTCAAGGCATGCTTAATACCCATAGCAGATTGAGTTTTCTCCACCTACATTGCCATGAGGACTGTTCTGCTTTGGTAGAAAGAAATCCGGATTTGATCTGAGATGTATTCTCAGCAAAGCTATTTCCTTAGCACTCCTCCAAATACGGAATGATGGAAGAAGCTAAGGAGGTGTCAGTCACAGAGCTAGACAGCACCTCCTTGTCAGGCTGAATGTACCAACACTCCAGATGACTGTATAGTATAAAATATGCATAATGTTTATACACATACACATATCATGCCAAAATTAAACTTACTACTCTCCTGGGTGAAGAAAGGCTTGGTTTCTGGTGTTATTTTGGGGGGGAAAGGGATGGGGCAAGGATAAATCAGTAAGAGACTAGAATACAGTTGTAGGATATAGTGTAGAAACCCTGTTAGTTGGAAGGAAAAAAAAACAAAACAGGCAAAGGGTTTAGTAAAATAACTAGATGGACTGTTACCTCTTTCTTTCACTGGAAAGTTTTGGAGACATTGTGATGGCTGAGACCAAAACCAGAGATGTCTTTTGACACCATGTAGAGATCAAGTGCCATCCTTCAGAGCTGCCAGGTGACTCCAGGCACTGTGTCCTGAAACAGGCGCAGTGGAGTGACCGGCTGCCCCCTGCTTTTCCAGTAGATGATAGACTGGAATTAATACAGGAGTAGCAGAGCTGCAAAAGCACAGAGCAAGGAAATGGTCTCAAAGCAGTCAGGGGCTGGCCAGTGATCACCATTCTGGGCCAGCAGCCCCTCGTTGGCCCTGCAGACAAGGCACAGACATCCAGGACCGAGCCACCGTGGCATCTTTGGGTGAGCTGCCTGCCCTGCCTGCTACCGCCACGGCTTGCCTTGGTGCCAGGGACGATGCAGGTGAATGAATTTCTAAAGCTGGTGCTAAAGGGTCTACCAGCAGTTGTACCTTTGCACAGTGATGATGGGGGAGGTCATGGCACTCACCCTCTCCTGCCTCCATCGCTGACAATGATCTGTGTGTGATGAGGAGCTCCAGGAGAGCTGTGAAGACAGTGGCTGGTTACCCCAAGAGCCACACGCAGCACCATGTCAGGATGATGAGACGGTGGGGTTCATCTCTCATGTGGCAGAGGAATCACTGGAGTCCGTGTCTTTGGGATCATGGCCGGCAGTTTGAAGACTGTGCTGTGAGAGAGGAGGCAACATGGGAGGATGCTGGCCAGGAACTGTAAAGATGGATTTTTTGTTCCTATCACCTTTGATAGTCTCCATGGGCATCTACTAATCCTGTTGTGGCAGAATTAAATTTTGTGCTACAGCACAGATTTGTGAACCCAACAACAGGGAATGAGCCCCAGGCTACAGGGTGCTTCCTGATCCCAGCTAACCCGTTTTACAGGGGTTTCTTCCATCTTCTCAGCTACTTAATTGAGCTGGTATGCATACCTGAGGATGGGATCAGGGTGGAGCCTCTGAATACAAAGGGTTTGTGTGGGATACAAACCACTAACTCCTCCGAAAGGCAAGCTCAATTCAGCATGGCTTGAGCGCTTGGTATAAAACACACCACCTAAATGCAAGCCTGTGTTCGGGCACTTTATTCCATCATGGCTTCAATGCTTCAGTCTTCACATTTTTGTCAGCTGGGAAGAAACAGCTGAGGGGGTGGCACTGTCTGTCCCATCATTGCAAATGCAAATCTTTCTCGTGATGATCATTAAGCTGTAGGTGCAGGTTTCCTGAAGGCATGTCGTGCCAGGCAAAACAAAGCCAGGCCTTTCAAGCATTCATCCCCTTGTGCCAGTGGTAAAACAGACTTCCCCAGTGGAAACATGTGATTGAGTAAGCCTAATTATACCTTCTGGCTTCCAAGAACAGGCCTTTATGTTAATGCAACAGCAGATATATTTTCTGCCCTAACTCACAGCCAAGAGCACTCCCTGACTGCAGTAACCGGCACGATCTTCCAGAATGCTAATACCCATAATTTAGCTTGTTCCTCACATATCTCAAATACACCCGTGTATCACAGGCAGATCAACCCCCTTGTATCACTCTCGGACATGGCTGTTGTAGCACCACGAGACGAATTACATGTTTGTGCTTTGAAAAGCATTTCTTTCCGTACATCTTGCATAAGAGTCAAAATCCTTCTGGAATAGGCACAGGTGGCCCCTCCCTTCCAGGGTCATTTCTTTCTCATATGCCAAAGCCAAGCTGTTTCTGTCAGAGGAGGATTTGGAAACACTTCTGGGGAAAGGAGGGGAAGCATTTCCTTTTTGGGCCTCTGCCCTGGTCCCTTCTGCTCTTGGATAACTGCACAATCTGATGGATGTAGAAGCCAGAGATACCCTCCTGGGGCTAGGCGAAGGCCTGGGCTGCCAAATCGTCGATTGACAGCTGATTCGAAAACAAACAAACCTTAAAATAGTATTTCTGCCATCACATTGGCTTCAAACCTGCAGGCCTGTGTTGAATTGGACCAAGAAAAAGGAGCAGAATAAGCAGCAATAAAATGTCTGCTGTGCCTCCTTTGTCCTCCATATTACTCCAACATCCACAAATATTTTTTTTTCATTTCTTCTCTTCTTCCTTTATGCCCGTTTCTTGATTTTATTTTTTTTTTGCTCTGCATGTTCTGCAGCTCTCCCTTGAAATGTTAACTTCCTTCTTGTGACCACTTGGAAGTGCCAAACAAAGCTCGAGAGATTGGGAAAATGAAAAGAGAAGAATGATGGAAAGGGAAAAAAAAAATCCAAGGAAAAAAGCCATGTGACTTTTTCCTTTACTTCAGTAAAGCACAGACAGAGCCCTCAAAGCACAAGTAAAACTAGTGGAGAGCATGCTTCTTCGGTATCTCCCTGCAACACCCCATCATTGCATTTCTACCCAGCAGGTCTCCACACTCAGTCTATTCATAACCCGCTTCATGCCCTTCTGTCATGCCACCAGCAATGAGAGCACCTCTCTCTCTACACGCTCATTCCAAAATCACTCACTGGCTCCGGGGGGCTGTCCTTACCCCCTTTTACAGTGTGGTCCTTCTGTCTCAGGCAGAGGATTTATTTGTGTCCAGTTGTTTACATGAAGTCTGTATTTGGTACAAGTCTTCCAGGACACAGACATACACGTGGAACGGGGAATCTCAGAAGTTTCTTTGCTTTCCTAATTTAGGCAGAAAACTGTATCTCTTTAGATTCACTGAGCATTAAGGAAATGTTATCTTTTTGGAGGCTTTGTGCTGTCCTCCCAGTTATGACACCAACCCTGGAGCCTGCCCAAGCGCAGGGAGTGACCTGCCTCCACTTTGACTTTCACGCTTCCTCCCACATGGCTCCTCTGCAGACCATGGGACATCACTAACCTGCTTGGTGAAGAAGTCACAAGCTGGAATAGCTGGGTGTCACTGTTTGGGCTGGACTGGCCACTGAATGAATGACATGATGCTCTCTTCAACTGATGTCCCTTGGAAGAAAATAGGTTCTGTTTTACCTCAAACCAGGACATCAGGGTCCCCCTCACCATAAACATGGTGGTTGCCACCGAACATGTACAACTACTTGTTTTCCTCAAAAATAAGCATACTGGTATTATTCATCAAGATAAAAGTAATTATTCTGAAGCATGTAACTTAAACATTTTAGTTGCTGCAGCAGCTCCCATTGAAACCTTGAGCAAAGCTCGCCCTGTGGCTTGACTGGGAACAGATCTTATGGTTTTGTTCTGAAAAACTGAGGAAAACTGCCTGTGAAGCACTTTTTTTCTTTTTTTCCAGTTAGGAAATGACATGGTTACTGGATTTTTTTTCCCTCCAGTTACGAAATTACATGGTTAAATTCACACATTATCTAAAAGTGTCAGAGTGCTTTGGCTAAGCTGACAAGACCAGATCATAGAATCATAGAATGGTTTGGATTGGAAGGGACCTTAAAGATCCTTTTAAGGGACCTCAGTTCCAACCCTCCTGCCATGGGCAGGGACACCTCCCACTAGAGCAGGTTGCTCAAAGCCCCATACAGCCTGGCCTTGAACACCTCCAGGGATGGGGCATCCACAACTTCCCTGGGCAACCTGTTCCAGTGAATTCGTGGTTGCCCCATCCCTGGAATCATATTATATCCCATCATATCGCCTCTAGCATCATTGTGCATCCAGGCTGGGAATTAAATCATCAGAGGACTGCAGTTTCTGGAGAAGCTGGAAGAAGAATGGGCAGAAAATCCTGAATGCTTTTAGGAAGGAGTCTGATAAGCTTAAATATAGCATTTATATATATATATATATATAAAAATAATAATAATAACAACAAGAAATTGGCCATTGGAAAGTAAGAGCTCTCTTCTAGTTCTGCATTCACTTATTTCAGCAAATTAATGATCTCACTTCAGTTTAGTAAAAAAAAAAAATCAGCATATTCTCCTTTGCATCAGCTCTGCTCTGGGGAATTCAGGATTCGAGTGCTGTGTCTGCAGCAGTAATAAAGTCTGCTTATTTAGCTTTGATCTAGTTCATGGGTGTATGTGGGACTTTCCATTCCTGCACGGTGAGTGGAGCCTTCAGCATCCCATTTGTTTCATTTTGCAAGTCGTGCGAGCGAGAGAGTGGTCGGAGGGAGAAGAGAGCCATCTCCTGCGGTTCCCTGGAGAGCAGAGCAGCCTTGAACAGCTGCAAAAGCAGGTGAACCCCCTCGTGCCCGCGGTGCCCTCTTCAAGGGAGCCCAAAAAGCACGAGAGGCTGCCGCAAGGCTCATGTTCTGCCCTGGGAAGGGTGATACAGGGATGGTAGGTGTGGGCACTGCCAGCATAAAATAAAAGTCTTAGCAAACGCCTCCTGGCCTGCTTTGCTTGCAAAAAAAAAAAAAAAAAAATTTGAATTGTAGTAGTGGTTTGTATATTGTTTTAAATCAACGCCATCCAGTACTCAAATTTTTCTGAGTCTTGTTAATTCATGCAGTATACAAAGAAGTATTTAAACAGCTTAAGGGGGGTTTGCCATTTCATTCAAAACTCCAAGATCAAATGAAGCAGAATAAAGATTACATCCCGAACTTCAAACTAAAAATACTTTCTTTTTCTTTTTTTTTCACTTTTCACAGTCTCATTTTTAAAGACCGGTGGTAGGATTTTATTCTTCTTTATATACTTTTAAAATGCCCCTGGGCATTCCCTGTTAGCTCTCCAAAAGCAGACTGATAAGGCGGTGCTTTGCCTTTGTTGGCAGGAGATAGATAACCCAGGACACGCTGGGGAAGGTCACTGTGACAGAGCTGAGTACCCAGCCCTTCCTCACAGCAGAAGTATTGAGGCTGTGTCTCACGGCAAGGAGACACAGCCCCGGAGAGCACAAGCCTATGACACAACCAACCTCTTCCCCCTTTCTGTTGGATACAGAGAACGACTGAAATCAGCACAGCAGAGCTGAGGCCCCAGTGTTGCCCTTGCACATTGGTTAGATCTTCGGAGACAAATTACAACAAAGTTCATGACTCGTGGAAAATGTAGGCTCTTGTCCCACAAAGCATTGAGCATCGTCAGCTGTTATTACCATAAATCAGTTTTTGAAAAGGTAAAGAGAACTCTCCATATTTTATCTTTTTTTTCCAAAAATTGCCCCATTTTTGTGGTAAAAACTCTGTAGGTAAATGTCACTTTCAGTGTAAATTGGAAAGTTTGCTGCCTCTCTCTCTCCCCCTTGATGGCGGTGGTCCAGAGAACTTCTTGCCCCAGTGCCGGACCCCTGAGCCTTTCTCTTTCTCCCAGAGCCACAGCGCTTGGAGCATCCGCCATTTGCTGTCCCCTGCTGGGAGTGCACTGCTTCCTGCTGAGAGAACTGGCTGAGAATAATCCTCAAATATTTTAAATTGGCATCAGGATCAATATTGCTTCTTCAGTGTTACTAATGTTAATTATCTAGTCTTATTCTACTAAATCTGTTTATATTTCAACCTGCGGGTTTCCTTGTTTTTTCCCCGATTCCCCTTCCTGGGTGGGAAGGGGTGAGAGAATAATATTGTCTAAATGACAATAAATTGTTGTGGGTTCCTCAAACCATAAGACATGGGTCCTGGCTGGCTCTGGCACCTGTGGAGAGCTGGGTGCAGAGTGGGGCAACTGTGATGGTATTAGGCTTGCCCCAGGACTCCTGCTTGGAGATGAGAGACCTGTGACCACAGAGCAGCCTCCCTGAGCACCATCCCCACACTAGAAAAATTGTTGGAGCGAAGGAAATCCATACTTATGAAGAAAGATGCATTTATTTTTATACTTCAGAAGTAAGTGAGGAGAGGAGCAGGAAAGAAACGCTGACCCTTACAGCAGGTTGCCAGCTCCTCACCTCAGCTGCCCCAGCCCTCTTTCCCGTCTCTGGTGGGCTGGGTGGGCTTCGTTGCTGATGTGACAAACAAGAGGGTGAATGTTCCAAACCCTGATGGAGGCAGTAACCTTCAGCGAGGAGGAAGTGACGTGCAGGTGAAGGTGCCAAAATCTCCAGCCTTGGGCTAGAGCCCAGTTTCACCCTGCAGGTCAGCAGTAGCAAGCCCTTTCACGTCGCTTCCAGCTCCCAGTCACCTATTCCTGCCTGTCCCCTCCAAACACAACTTCTTCTCCCAGCCCTTCTCCCCAGCTAAGGAGAGGCAAAGCCCATCTCTCTCTTACCCTTGCTGACCCTGGGACCTGGTGGGGGCCAACAACTGGGAAGAAAGAGTAGGACCTTGTACTCTTGGGTTTGCCAGCAGTGGGGCTGCTAATCCTGGCAGGTGTGCCAGCAGTTCATGGCCACTGCTGTGGCACAAATACTGATATAAATAGCCAAGAGGCACGTACATCCTCCTTGGGAATAGCCTGCAGCCAGGGGAGGGAGCAGCACCTTGCAGAACAGCAGCCCTGCTCGGTGTGGTGTCCCTCAGCACAGCGACCCCACCGTGGGCCAGCAGCCACCCACAGGCACAAATGGTTCCTCCAGGTGCCTCCTCCAGCAAGTGGCACCGCTTGAAGCAGATGAGTAAAGCAGGCTGAGCTCAGCAGGGAGAGAGTGTGGAACTGGAGGTGCTGGCCAGACCATATTTTGAGACCCTATAAGGATGGTGATGGGTGCTGATGGGATTAGGAAGAGCTCTGGCTGCATTTCTGTCCCCCATCACCATGCGCTTCTCTTGTGCTAAGTTATGGTATATGTAGGATGTTCTTCAATGCAAACTGTGGAGCAAGAGCATCCCCCCCTCCACAGGGACACCCAGCCCGTCCCCCGGAGGCTGCCCAGCTGCTGGAGGCTGCAGGACCACAGGGGAGGCCCAGGAGCCCAGCCTGTCTCCTGTGGCATTGGTTCCCACGACCCAGTGGCCCCATGGAACAATTGCATCAAGCTGCTTCGGTCTCGCATCCCAGGGGAGGGGGCAGGTTCTGAGCGTGGCAGGCAGCTGTGGGAGCTTGTGGGTTTGCAAATCCTCGTATTTATGGAGGAACAGCAAAGTTTTGTGCCCAGGACAGATGAGTTCCTGTGGGTGAGGGAACGAGTGCCTGTTTTGGTGCTGCTGGCTGCACTTGTAAGCAAGGAGCTCGACAAACAATGAGAAATTACAGACAGTGTGACCTTCGGCAACCAGAAGCTGGAGGCAGAGCAGAAATTTCTAGCAGCATCTTTTAGAGCAAGCTCAGAACACACCCCGGCTCTGCCCTATCACCAGCACCAAGTTTTATGGGACAAATAAAATAGTCTGTATGACATCAGAACACAGAATGAGGACTGCTGACTGTTCTTCCACTGCTTAGAGACCCAGGTGAACTCCAGTGCTGTCAGTGAGCGGGACCAGCTCCAGACTTAGAATGGCTTCAGGATTTCCTCAGTTTGTGCGTCCCTGAATGGTGCTGAATAATCCATTTGCATTTTAAATACTGCTTTCCCCCCCCCCCATTTTTTTTTTTAACCTGGATGTGCTTCTTTCATGACACCGTGTGTTTCTCCTGTGGAGTAACCATTACCTCTAGCAGATTTCCATCTCACAGGTATTTTAAAAGCACGCCTAACTTACAGCACCAGCATGAGGTTCTTTGCTAACAGAGCTGCTGTTGCCATTTTCTTCTCAAGCCTGGCTGGAGAGGATCTTGTGTAGGTCTATGGGTCACCACACTTGCTCCAGAAACAGGAGAACCAGTGTCAGGCACTGGTTCCTGGAGGGATCCCTTGGCTGTCCTATGCAGGGAGGAGGGGCTGCAGGAGCCCCATCTCCACCTTGTCCTTGGTGAAACAGCAGCTCTGAGGAAAAAAACCTCAGGGTGACCATGATCCAGTAATGTGCCCTTGTGGCCAAGAAGGCCAATGGCATCCCGGAGTGCATCAAGAAGAGTGTGACCTGAGCAGCAGGTAAAGAGACCTCTACTCTGCCCTAGTGAGGTCACATATGGAGTACTGTGTCCAGTTCTGGGCTCCCCAGTTCAAGAAGGACAGGCCACTGCTGGAGAGAGAATATCAGAGGACCATTACAATACATAGGAGTATATAAGATTTTCTTCTATATGAAAAGAATACCTTGACTTTTAAGAGAGTTAAATGGCGCTCTCCTCCACTGCCAGCGCATATCTGAGGTATCACCACCGAAGCCACAAGAAGTAAGAGCATTAAGGAAAATTTAGAGATAGTTTTGCATTTATGGGTCCATAGAATTATTTAATTTTTTTTACATAACTGAAGTGTGGTGTTGGGTTTTTTTTTCCCAAAATTAATGATAAAAATTTCTCAGCAACAGCCTGGTGTGAGGGTGTTTTTTTTTGATCTGAGGTAATGCTGAGCTCCTCCATTGCAAGACTTGCACTCTGTAAGCTCAGCAACAGGAGGTACCCCCCGAGGCTTCCCACGAGAGGAGAGATCTTATCTCAAAAAAACACACATTTAATCTTGAGCATGTTAAAAAAAATAGTCACCACATCAGAAATATCAAACTGTTCTTGGAAATAGTTATATTCTAATCTGCAGCGCTCCATTCCCAGGGTTATACTTTTAATGTGCACCTTCACAACTTAAAAATTCTAACATCTTGTATCTCTGAGGGCTGGCATTATCCTTTCAGGCCCTACAGCTGAAGTACAAGTTTCTCCCAGCGCTGAGAGGCAGGTGTGCTGTAACTGCTGCCAAGGACGTTGCTGAGGTTTTATCCCCACCTTTGGGAGACTTGATTTTCTGAGCTGCCAGCCCTCCGAGCCCCTCGGCAACTTAGAGATGCTCCTTTCCAGCACCAGGGTTATGAGGCAGGTTCCACCACCTTGAATTGGCCTCACAAGAACCAGAAGTACACCCCTGCTCCCTGCCGAAGACACGCAGGAACAGGCATAACCTGAACTTCCCACTTCAGTTAATACCAATTCCCTAGTCTGGAGCAAAAAGTAGCCGCCGAGGTCGGAACAGCCAGATTGGCATGTTCAGGGAGATTTTTGTCTTGATCTACAGCTGCTCAGAAAAAAACTTGTAAATCTGTTCCCATAGCTAAAAGTTGCTGCTCTGATTTGTTAGACTAGCCCCCAGCTCACCCATTTCATGGGAATTGACCACCAGTACATCTGAATGATGTCTTTAAAAGGCTCTGGGCAGCGAGTGACCCTGGGTTATTACAGACAGGCAACTCGCTTCTGTAAATTCTCCCCCAGCAAGGAGATCAGGATACACTCAACCCGCTCTCATTTCCTCTTCGTGCATTTACTCAGCATGTAAACATGACCCATTCGTGGTGGGACTGTCTAGCAGATCTACAGCAATTGTTGTTTGTAAGTTCTCCCAGCACTGATACAGGAAAGCCAGGTCTCTGGATTCACTACACCACGTTCCCACACGAGGTATGCCTGTCCCTTGGAAAGGGAGAAGGCACAGTCAGTCAGACCCACGGGTGGTTTCTCAAAAAGGGGTGAAAGGATCTCTGTTTTCCTCCATGGGGAAGTGTGTTTCTCCATAGGGTGAGCCAAGACAGAGAGTAGCACTGCAAGGAACTAATTCATTATTTGTCTATGTGCCACTTGGAGAAAATGGGAGGAAGGGAGCAAAATTTAAAGGCAGAACAGACAATTTCTTTGTTCCTTCGAAGTGCATAAAAACTGCTGTACTTCTCAAAAGTAACAGCATCTACACCTTCACGATCCGCAGACTGTAGAGACTAGATGCAGGTGAGACTGCATCTCCCCACATTTAAGTAGCTAGCTGGATCCAGATCCCAGAGAACAAGGGCATTTTGTTTCCCAGACCATAAGCCAAGACTGTTTTTATGGGAAAATGCATGCTGCTGCAAGTAACTCCTGATGATGGTTTGCCCAAATCTACACAACACGCAGAGCCTGCGCTCTCCTTGACACTATGGGGGTCTCTCCTGATGCTAAAAGACCAAAAAAAAAAAAACCAACCAAAACCCAAACCATAAAAAAAAACAACAAAAACCCCAAACAAACAAATAAAAAAACTCCATTACAGAATAAACAGGGAGATACTTACACAGGTACTTAAAGGAACACTGTAAAATGAACCACATCACTGAAGGGGTTACCAGTAAAAAAAAAAAAACCACAAAAGAAAAAAAGAGAGGTAATCAAGAAGGCAGTTACTTGCTTCACTAAGAGCTGGTTTATGAAGCAAGAGCTGTAAACCACAGGCTGTGCAGAACTTGAGAACCACATGTGAAGATACGCTGCCCTTTTCTCCTAAAAAGCAGCAGAGCAGCACGCTGTCAGCAGCAGAGAGCACGTGAGCTTCAGGCACGCCGCAGCACCCTGCTGCTGCTCTCAGGGCAGGTTTTTCAGCAACCCCCTTTTTACAGTCAATTAAAGGCAGGTTCTCCCTATTAGATGACCCTAAGCCCCACCCAATTAGGTCTCATTGATTAAATCTAGGGAGCATTGTTTAGAAATCATGGAGTTGTTTTTAAGAAGAGAGGGAAATTCAAACGAAATGTTTCCGAAAACCAGAGTCCATGGGCTGACACAGAGGAACTGATCAACATCTCGTGATATTTTTGCATGAAGGAGCACTCTCATGCTGTGCACCAGAGGCAACCAGGAACGCATGAAACTCACCTCACCTGGGAACAGTCTGGGAACAGATTGGAAGCTGGTAAATTCCACTTATTTGTGTCTATCCGCAAGCTCCACTGCCACTGAAACTACCACTGCACGACACCGGCAGCACTGCCAATTATTTACTATTCCCCTGAATCCTTCATGAGCCCCAAGAGTGGTTTTCTCCATCAACTCTGCCCATTTTCATTTGGTAAACTGTGACATTTCCCCTGCTTTACAACTGAAGCTAAAAATAGCCCCTTTCATTTCATAACTTCCCATAACTTCATCAGCAATGTGTTTTACGCAGCAGCACAAGCACTGGGAACAAACTGGGATTATGAATGGCTGTGAAGAACCGACAGAGGACCAAAGTAAATTAGGCATTGAAAGAGCCATCCCTCCCTCTTCAGGAGAGGGCTATGCTGTGACAGCTTACAAAATACCACAAATTGGAAGCCAATGCATCCTCTTTAAAAACACATTAAAAAAAAAAGGCAGTTAAAAACATTATTCATGGCTTTTTTTTTTTCCCCCTCATAATTTATTCAATGAAATGAAACAAAACAGACAAACACAAAAAATGAGATCTGCATTTCCCATGTCTCATCTGGAAGGCAGTCCTTTACCATGAACTGCAAGGAGCTCCTCCAAGCACAAAGGCCAAGAGAGACCATAGTGCCACAATACCAGAGACTCTAAAGGGCAAGAATAATAAAAATGCTGTTAGGCTACTTACTTAGGACTTAATTTTAGGGCTCTTAAGAACTGAGATTCTTTACCAAACTGTGTCAGGCCAGAAATTTACCCTTCACGAACATCTCTGTCACAACCTCACAAGAGGGGTGCACTTTGAACATGGAATTCTTTCCTACTACTGAACTTTCAACTACGCTGTGGAATAAACACACCCATCCCACACCTCTCTCCTCAAACTTTTTCGAGCGAGCACTACAGCTCATTAACATAACCTTCCATCTGTTGTGATAGCACATAGTTTTGTGCCATCCCTAAGGTAACATTACCCAGTTAATCTAGAGTAAAGACCAGTTGCCCAGGGCTGAAAACCCACATGCAGCCACCCAGCAGAAGAACACTGCCAAAGAGGAGCAGGCTGCTGCTGTGATGGGGCCAGGCACCCCGAGAGGAATAGCCTCTCCCCCCTCCCCATTCCCCCGATCCCCAGGACTCACTGCAGCAGGCAGTTCACCCGTGGAGAGTGCCTCCAGTGGCGACGGATGGAAACCCGCAGGCGAGGGTGATGCTTATAATCCTGCAGGACAAGCCTGACACTGAAATGAAAGCAGATGCCATCAGCCAGGGCTTACAGGCTGCTCACAGCGTCCCACAGCTCCCGGGACAGGAACCTCTTTACCTAAGAGTTGTCACAGCAGAGGGAAGGTGTGATGAAGACTCCGATCAAAGAACCATAGAATGGGACCTTAAAGATTATCTAGTTCTAATTCCCCCCCTGCCATGGGCAGGGACACCTCCCCCTGGACCAGGTTGCTCAAAGCCCCGTCCAGTCAGGCCTTGAACTTCTCCAGGATTCTTCCTAATATCTAAATCTCAATCACGGGACAAAAAATTAAGACTTTCTGGTCACTTACTCTTTGAATTTGTTGGAGAGCAGAATGAACTGGTTCTTTGAAAGCCGTCTGACATCAAAGCGACAAAGAGGTTTAAACTCTTCGTAAATCTGCCTTTCATTCAGCCCTGGCCAGCCTCGGACATGGACGATCAAGGCAGGAGGATGTTTGCAAGGACTGTCTTCCCCAGAAAAATTCTGGAAGATGTACAACACTGAGACATATCTAAGTTTGGAGATACTATAGAAGCACTACTAATATAATCAGAAAATATGCAAACCATGACACAAATAATAAATCAGACAGGTTGTACAACAAAGCCATTGAAGTAAAATTATTTTTCTTTTGTCCCAAGACTCTTCTAAACATGAGTCATAAAAGTAAACTGTCACGATTACCACGGAGAAACCACCAGAGAAACAGCAACATAAACTGACCAATGCCATCTTTCAGGACAACAATATGAATATGTTTCACAAAGCAGAAATTCAACTTAATTGACCTTTCAAAATGGCAAATGTGTCATTCGGATGATGACAACTTCTGCCAAGGTGGGCCCAGCCACTGGCGGATTTTTCTCCTCTAACGAAGCTATCAACTGGGCTGCTGTCCTACACACACCCCCCCCCAAATGGTCACAGACCTGCAGTTTGTACTCACAATGCTTGAAACACCACCTCGGATGAGATTCACTTTGTTCAGGTACTTGTCTAACACAGTGAGATACTGAGAGAAAGAAGGATCAGCCTCCACTGCATCACTGCATTAGAAAACAAAACGTAACAAAGATTTGTTTCTCCAGTGCTGTAGAGTGTCTCTGGAGCACAGAGCTCCCAAAGCAGCTCTTTACGTAGTGACCAAGTAAGTATTTCAGATATTGGTATCTTCTATAGAAGTTGAAAAGCTGCAAGCAAAGGGAAGGGATTTGAAGGATGCCTCTTAGGAGCTTAACTGAAGGCACTGAATCACAGATTTCAAAAATGGAAACTAATGGAAAATTATCTGACCCTTACCCAAGTGAACTGAACTTGAGAGGGCTTGTTCAAGGAGAAAGGAGTCATGATGCCATTTCCCAACCTCTGAGCCACCGCATGGCCCCTGATTTAATTTTTTAAATGTCAGCTTTGACATAAAACTACTACTTTCAAATTTATAAAATAAAAATCTAATTAGAACCGTGACATTTCCAGTAACACTTTCTCTTATCCAAAAGGAAGGCCAGCCTGCAAAACAAAGTCAGCCAGAGCGAACCGATGACTGTTTTCCATAGAACTCATCCATGTAATGCAATTTTCAGTAAACATTTAAACATCACTCACTGTGTGGATCTGCACAGTAGCAAATGAGCTGACTTCAGAAGAACTGAAAGGAAGAATAATGAGGTGACATTAGAACAAAGCTAAAGAAACATAACTAACCAAATGGAAGGCAAAAACTCACTACAGGGCAGGTAAGTTACTAAAAGGAACAGACTGTCTGTACACAAACTACTATTTGTTAGCATCAGGAAAGGAATTGCCAAATCACAACACAAACTCTGAAGAAGTGTTTAAGAGGCATTTTACCTGAACCACAGAGAAATGCATCATAGCCTGCCTCGTGAGGAGATTTCTTCTCAGCTGTAAGTAGTGAACAAAATCAGGAAGGAGTAAACACCTTTAGCACGCTGTGGAAACTGCGCCTCTGTATAATCCTGACACCCAAAGGATCCACTGTTCTGCTTTGGACTTTCTTCCCCTCTCCCTCAGCTCTGTTTCCCTCCTCGCCCTGAAGCCTTTACACCCCATAGGAAGTCTATGCTTCTACCGTGCATTTTAAAATGATACCAACAAAAAGGCAGCAGTTACACAAATGGCTGTAAACCTTAACAAGATGCACATGGAAAAAAAAATAAATTATGAAGATCTAAACCAAATTGCGTTGTATACATTATTCATGGTATGGGAACCATTTCAAAACACAAAAGGCCCTGTGAGCTGCCACGGGAAGCCAGGAAACGTCTGCCTCGCAGCCAGTATCACACCATGTACTGAACACAGCACCACTAGCCCTCCACAAGCTGCCGAGCTCCTCCTACTTTCTGAGACCACCCTGCCATTAGCTCCCACTGTTTTCCATTTAGGACCAGTGCTTCCCACCTCCCCTTGGCCCTTCCGAGAGCTACCAACTCCTCGAAGCCTCAAGCCAAGCTCAGTTCAGCCCCAACTTAGTGCAAATGCCATTTGTGCTAGCAGCATGATGCCAACCTCCCCCTGCATCACCCTAAGCAGCTGCCAGGGACATGCAGAGCACATGATGACATTTTGGGAGCCCAGGCGTCGGGTCTGCACAAAAAGGTGTACCAGCAGCTCGGTGCAAATTCAGCAGACCCACCAGCATTCGCTCACACTTTGCATGTGGGCATCCACAGAGTAAACCAAAACCCTTTTAGGCTTTCCAAGTTTGAAGACTTGCTTAAGAACATACCGTATCTTGAGCAGTCACTCGCATGAGCTATCACTGGGCACGCTGAATCTTTGGGATTTAGGTTGCTGCGGATAACAAGTGGATGTGTAAGATTTTTGTCTTTCCCCATTATGAGACAAGTTACTGTTCTCTAGTGACCTGTGGCTTCGTTTCAGAAAAAGCTACTGAAGACTTTAAAATGAATTCTGTTAGTATTCTATGAAAAAGCTAAGACGCTTAGCTGAATACTATCTACTAGTTTTCTTCCTGAAAACTAATTCCTAAATACTTCCTCAGTCTCCTCCCCCAATCAAACCTAAGCAGCAACTCTGCTTCAACTGCAACAAAAAATTTGAACTAAAAAAAAAAAACAAAAAAAAAATAAAAAAATCAATGGAAAACTCCAAGGAAAGGGGTCAACTAGGTGGTTTTCTTTGATCAGGGAACTCTGGAAGACACATTAATAAACAGATACCCACGGAATGACTGACATAAAAGAAGAAATATAAAAACCCATGAGAATCTGCAGTCTGAAATTGCTAAAACAAACAAAAAACCCCCAAATCCCAGTACTGTTTTTATAAGCACTAATTTTGCATCTCTTTCTTGGGAGCAGGGGCGAGGGGAAAGAGGCGAAATTTTCCTTTTCTTACCAAAATTGACATTAAAACAATTTATTCACAGAAGTAGCATAAAGAAGAGAACTCTTCTACAACATCATGAGATATGATATCTCCTCGTGCTCCATTTGAACACTGTATTTGGTTACTGCTTTAGACTCGCTGCAGCTCTTTTTGGGAGCTGGTATTTGAAATTAGGGTTCATTGTCACTGACCACTGAGACTCACCCACTTCGTAACACAACATAAGCAACATAAAACTCTCAAGTGTACGTAAGATTCTCTGCAAGCCAAACTTGTGACCAATGAAGCAATAGTGGTACAATATGAGAAGTGACTTAGAACAAGTAATTACTTTATAAGAAAGAGGAGCAAATCATGGGCTCTTAAATTTAGAGCAAGAAACCAGCTGAAAAACATTTGAAAGGAGGGAAAATGTAAACATACGAAATGACTGACTTTGAAGTATCTTTCCTAAAAAAAACAAAGGGATTGCTGAAGGCTTTATAGCCTACCACTTACCTGCACAAAACCTCATACACCTCCAAAAGATTAGATACTCGAGGAAATGAACACTTCTATAAAAGAAAGACATGTTAAAAACCCAACCAAGACAGACCTCATGAGCTCATTTACTGGTACTGCTGATTCATTAAATGAGAGCAAACATCAGAATGTCTCAGGGCAACGAGAACTGGTCACAGATCTGTAACCACAGAGCACTGCAGGAAGATACCCTCTCTTCTGGGTGAAAGACAAGCTTTGACTCCAAACAAGACGACCTGTACATCTCACCTTCCAGATAGATTTTGTTACAGTCTTGGTGTCTATGAGGACAGGAAACAGGTTGTGAATGTTCCTTTTAAACTCCTCATAGCTTTCTGAAAACAAAACACATGTGAAGAAAGACATCGTAAAACAAAGGAAAAGCCAATGGTATTTCAAATGAATAAGAAAGAGACATGAAGTCAGAGGAACAACGCACTGCTACAGCAGTTAAAGCTCAGAAGAGGCAACTAGCCCTGCTGCTTGCTAAGCACTGTGGATGGCTGGGGTGGCAAATGACCACTGTGCTTACTGTCCCATCCCCGTGGCAAAGGCAGCAGCCTGAGGACAGCAGGTACGTACAGCATTACCTGGAAGGGGCTTGTAGAACTTGTCGTGAAGATGCATAAGGTCCATAAGCATGTTGTGTCCTACCAGGGGCTGTGGGAAGAATATAAACATAACAGTCCATTGGAGCACATTTTTGAAGAGTACTCAGACATAACCAATTTTAGGCATGCTCAGCAGCTGTAATCCAGTGGACAGCATCCACATACGCTCACCCAAAAGTCAGCCAGGCTGCACAGCTCACAGGAAGACTGTGCTTTCAGGAAAATTAGACTTGCAAACTCTCTGAGAAGGGTATTTTTGCAGCAGCATTCTAATTTGAGTGGACCTAAGGAGCTAGGTGGATCTCAGTTCAGCTGAACACTGGTACAATCTTCCAGTGATCAGATTTGTAGGCTCACAATGGAAGGGATAGCCTTCACCAGCACATCACCCATGGTCTTCTGAAGCTGAAATTCATTCAATAACGTACACACAAAAAGAATTTTCACAGATAATCAGACCAATGGTCCACAAAGTCCAATAAACCAGTCTGTCACATGCTGAAAAGCATAACTTGTCCAAAAGGGCAGTTTTCTTAGATGGTGACAAGGATTTTCAACATCGGAGACTCTTGCATTTTCTCAAGTGACATAAGAAACACGTTACAAAATGGGTTCTGTCACCCTCCCCCCGGCTGCACTTGGTTTGCAGGAGTAATCGAGAAGTAACACAGGGAGATCTAGCGTTTGGATCCATAGTTCTGCGCATGCATTGGGAGTGGGACCTGGTCAATAAGAAGATACAGTGTTTACCTCTTTTTCTAGCCATGACTGCAATATAAGAATTCATCTCAGTTTTACTGACTAGACACTGAGTGAATTATTTAATACAAATGACTACTTTATCATTTATCATCCCTCTACATCCAGGGTAGCAAATCAAAAAGACATCAAAACTGAGAGTAGGGATGAGGCATTTTACCTTCTTGGCTTTAACAAGTGTCTGGAAGAGGTTGGTGAAGCCCCGGGCAGACAGGAGAATGAGCTCCTTCCAGCAGTAGTCATTAGGAGAGTTCTCCAGAAGCTGACGATGTTGTGGACTCACTTTTTTCACCATTACCTGAAAAAATGGTCATTGGGTACCTCAGCCTCCCATGCTAGCTGTATGTACACTGCTTAATGGTGTTCAGCAATGCCAAGGACAAGTTCAGCTTCTAGGCTATGAAGGATGGAGAAACAGCACATCCCCTGGAGCCTCAGAACTGTCTCACTTCTCTTCCATGTGGAGATCAGCGCTCCAGTAACAAGAGACATGCTCTAAGGGTGTCTTATTAATGCTTCTCTTGTTAACAGCATAGTTTGTACCACAGCATTTTTGGAGCACAAATTAATTCCATTTAACTTGACACAATACACAAAGTTCATGGCACCAAAAACCAGAAACAAACATCAGCCACACAAACTGAGTCTCCAAAGGCTGTGCTTCAGGTAAGAAGGGTGGGTATGTCTGTGACTCTGATGACACTGGTTATCAGACCAGAAGCGGGGAGAAAAAAAACACCAACTACTTATAAGCAACTGACTGGTATCATATTCACATTTTGAGAAGTCCACAACCATAGGTTTAATTCCGAAAATATTCTGAATGTATAGGATTCTGAATGTATAGCAAATGTAAAGCAGCAAACCAGCAAGCCATATAACAGACAGACTAAAAGTCTTCAAGGCAACTACATTGCAAAAGTCAACAAAGCAAAGCCACAAATAAAGGCTAAAACCTGTACATTCTTGTGAAGGTATTGAAGGAGAGATCTGATAAAGTCTGGAGATACAGAAAAGGTCCCTCCAGAAGTGTCCCAAGGACAAGCATTTCCAGCTCAAGGTATTTTGCGGCTACAGGACAAACAGAAACCAAAGTTAATCAGTTTTCTGCATCCTTTTTCCTAGGATTCCACAATCAACACTTCCCAGAACATTCTTTTGCCTACTGTCTTCTCCTCTCCTGGGCCCTATCATTAAGGGTACAAACAACGTTTCAGAGACCCTGCAAGAATTCCAGTCCCATCTGGCTAGATAGAAATCCTCTTTTGAAAAGGCTCACATTTCCTTCTTACCTTCTTGTCTCCAAGAGGCTGTGTCCAAACATTTTGGAGAGCCTCTCTCAGAACCAACTGTATTTCAAAAACCTGATAGCCTGAGGAAAAAAAGAAAAACAAGAGTAGTAAAAATTTCAGAAGTGCAGATAAGCCTATTGAGGAAAACACATCTTTCCTAGACAAAAGGACTGATCAGATATTTCTCCCCCAGTGGACAGAAAGCATTCCTGAATGCATACTCTTGGTACATTACTATACATGATGACAGGAAAAAAACACAAATAAATCTAAACCAAAAAAATCCCAGAAGGTCACAGGGAGAATTTCAGGCAAATAAGCCTTTCTGAGGACACAGAGGAAAGGAAAAGACTAACTGAAACAATGATAGAAAAAGGCTACTACTCTGAAAGACTGTCTGTGGTTTTGGAAGGTTTCAGAGCAACACACCCAGAAGCCAAGCACAGATGAGAGGTATCTACACATTTTCCCACACAGTTGATGAGGCACTAACCCAGTCCTTTTCTGAGCAGCATGCAAAAAGACACCGTAATCAGTCTTACTGATTACTTAAATAAACACCTTACTTGTCACAAGTGCTCATCATTGCCATATCCTAATAAACTATCAGTATCATATTACCTACAGCTGACATAGCAGATACGTAACCCAGCACACTCCTCACCCCCTGTATTTCACACTCTGCAGAAAAAGCATCAACAGACAAAGCCTTAAATGCTTTCTGTCCTTCCTAACCTTTTCTGTATTTTATTCCCTGACCTAAAAGATTAATATTCGGTTTCTGTGATGAAACATACAGACTATTCTCTACTACAATTCCCTGCCCCTCAACTCCTCCAAAAAAGCACAAATTCCTCTGCTCTGCTACAGTGCTCACAAAAGCTAACACAGGTGATAAGTGACCTGTTTATCACCACTGGCATGTATACGTGTCTCCATGGGGCTCCTTGTTGCTCTACATGAGAAGGAACAAACTCTAAAAGGAGACCCGTCTTTCCCTTCTCCAAGGGGAAGAAAACAAAAACTGGATCTTCCAGGACCCACTGGAGAGGGACTCTTTATCAGGGAATGTAGTGACAGGATGAGGGGTAACAGTTTTAAATTGAAAGAGGGGAGATTTAGATTAGCTTCTAGGAAGAAATTCTTCACTGTGAGAGAGGTGAGACACTGGAACAGGTGGCCCAGGGAAGTTGTGGAAGTGTTCAAGGCCAGGCTGGACGGGGCTTTGAGCAACCTGGTCTAGTGGGAGGTGTCCCTGCTCATTGCAGGGAAGTTGGAACTGGATGATCTTTAAGGCCCCTTCCAACTCCAACCATTCTATGACTTAAGTCAAAAGTTATCCTGATCCAGAGCAACCACAAATTCTGCAGCTGCTGGTCTGAAGCAGCACAAAATGTAAGTCAGTTACCACAAAGCATGCTCCACTCAGACATCCACTCCCACTACAGAAAGGCCCATCATCCCAACGGAGCATAAAAGCAGAGCCCAGAGATGAATCCCTGACAGGAACTGAAGCGTAGACAGGGGTAAAGAGTTGTAAAGGCAGGATGGGTACAGATGCTTTCACTCTCAGGAGAGCAGTTTAACAGAACAGGCAGCAGAAGACAGTAGTAGCCCCACAGGTTCAGCAGAAGTGATGAAGCCTTTCAGGACCCACGGGTGCCTAAGGGAGGCATCCTGTTTCATACCACTCAGATCCTGCAGAATCATAGTCCCCTCTTCCTCTGCTGCAGCTATCCAACGGGTCACTTCATCAATAGCCTTCTTCAGCACATCCTTGTCCAGGGCACTAAAGCGGGATCAGGGGAAAGAGGCAGAGTGTGAGAAAACGCTCTTCACAGAGGGAGCCTTGTGCCTTGCTGTTGTCATGCAAAAGCATCGCTTCCTGACATTCGCCCAATTCTCCAGGTTGCATCCTGCAATCTCTGTCTTCCTTCAGACAGACCACAGCAAGCTGGAACAGCTCGTGGCGAGGCGTTCAGACCACCAGGCTTTAATATTTCTACAAACTGTGAACTGAGAGAAGGTGAGCTGTCAGTGCAGTCATTACTGAGGATCCACCTCTGAATAGCGCTCACCTGCTGACTTTCGAGTGACCTGCTAGGAGACGCTGGCTAAGGATCTTCTCCTGTACCTCATTCATGTATGGGATTCCATCTTTAAGGAACTGAGGGGGAGAAAAAAATGCCAGGTTGGTTACTCTCCCCTGGACTTTCTTGCAGCAAATCAAAGAATAGCAGGTTAGCCAGGTCCAAAACCTGCATATACTTGGAAGATGCTGGTGCTCCTCAGACTCAGAATATCCTCTTCAAAAATACAAATGGTAGGTAATCCAAGATGCATTCTTACATAAAGGCAGATATGTTTATGTATGGAGGAAATAAAACAATTTTTGTCAACTCTTAATAAATTTTTTTTGCTCTGCTTTTATCCTTCCTTTAATGAGACACTTCAAGTGTCAAGATATCACGGTGCTTCCTGTCCAAAACTGCTCAAGAATGCTCTTATGCAATGACAGTCTGAATTTTATGGGAAATGTGGCAATATGTAAGATGCAGGTAAAGAGAGAGACTTCCCCCGCTTTCATAGCTAGTGAAGACTCCAACTGGGGTCAGCTCATAGGAAACAGGTTTTCCTTTTATTTTTTTGAGGTGGGGAAATCCTTAGGCTAACAAAGATGTGGTTATTGACTCTGTAGCAGTTCACAAAAACCAGCACTCACTCTCCCTGTTGACAATGAACCACACAATGCACTCATACTTTACCCCAGAAATGTAGCATTTAGGGATATTATAATCCTAATTTCTGCTGTAATTGACGGACTTCCCCTGTTCTAGATTCCTGGCAGAGAGGTTACATACCTTATTGTAGTCAAAGCCATAATGAGAAAGGAACTGAATGCTAGATGCAGAGAGGGAGAATTCAACATCTGAAAGTCCCAACGTTGAGGGAAAGAGAAAAAAGTTGTATGAATGCACCACATACCTACAATGAAAAGAAAAATCTCTCTAGAAGGTAATTACAAGAAATAACTCCTCCCAAGAGAATTCTGCATAAAAACTCAACTGCACTGTCCTCACTGTAACAGAAAATGGCTTTACTTACTTGTTTGAATTTTCATTTGAAAATATTGCCAGCCCTGCAAGACAGAGAAATGCCCATTGAAATGGCAATGTTTAGCTGGACATCCAGGTACTGTGAAAATCAGAGAAGGGATGTGGGATCCCCTGATGCATGTTTTCCATTCCCTAATGCCACAGTACAAATCTGAAGAGCAACTGCCAGGCCACTCCACAGCTCCCCGAGAGCTGAACAGGGAGAAGCTTTTAGAGCTAAGTGGGAAAAGGAGTCAAGTGTGATTAAATAGCAAATAGATTGAGCAATGGGTAGGACAAAAATCTCCGATTATTCACAGACAGGTCTGTGGGTCCAACTACACTACAAAAGCATTTGGGAGGAGTTAGGCACCATGTAGGACTGAAACATGTTTTCTACTACTTAGGTTGGTTTTTTTTCCTATCAACCCCTGAGAAGTATATTAATACCTTACACAGCCCAAGACTTTGAACAGTATTTTAAATGGTTTTGGAGTTTGTTTCTTGACCTCCAACTAATTATTAACTGTCAATAGGCCTCCTCCACCATATAGGCCCTTTCTTGTGTTGAGCTTTTTATTATTTTAAGGAATATCAGAAATACTAGCATTCTAGCTTTCCTCTGGTGGTCCCCTTACACATTATATCAAATGACACAGCCTTGAACAGGAGCTGCTGCCACCTATTTCTCACTTGCATCCTCAGTTCTAAAAGCCCTGTATTTCTGCCTGCAATCTTTAAATAGGAACAACTTTCAGACCAGTAAAAAGCATATGGCCCACCTGACTTCACCTTATTTAAAATATTTAAAAGTTGATAGTGTTAAACTTCAGAGGGGGGCAAACAAACCTTACCACAGCAAACAAATGTCTCTGGAAGGAGGGAATTAAGCTCAGAGCGACCTGCAGGGCCCACCAGCTGGCCAAAGACAGACCTCGGAAGATGATTTTCTGCCTCAGACCAGCACTCACCGAGCTGAGCAACAGTGAAGCGCTGGACGCTCTGCCTGGCCTTCAGGTACCGCTCCGCCGGGGAATCAAACAGGCTATGGACAAAACTGGGATTGGGGGAAAAGGGGTAGAAAACAAGGGGTTTGGCAACACTCAGGTGGTGACAACACACAGCTCCAGCAGCAGCTCTCCCTCACGTCCAGCAGCTTTACCTGGGCTCCTCATTTTGCGGGGAAGTGAAATGCAAGCCCGTGAACTCCATATCAAGGGCTGCCGAGGGGGAAAAAAAACCACAGCAATATGAAGCAGGTGTATGCCTGGAAGACATATCCTCACCCTAACCCCTGTCAAACCCACTGGGCCTGCCTCACCCCGCCCTTTGCAGTAAGTCAGTCTGTCCGTATCCCCCATCACTCGCCTCCAGAGCCCCCGAGCCAGTACCGCAGAGAGGGCTCGGCTCATCCCCAGCCTCCGCGGCCTGTTTGAAAACCCCGCGCCCCCGCCCCGGCTGCGCCGCCATTACCCGCTCACATACACCTCAGCGCCCGCCGGGCAAGGCCCCGCCGCCTCCCTCAGGGCCGCCCTTCCTTTCCCCGGCGGCGGCTCACCTAGGAAGGCGGCTCGGCGGACGCGGACCCGCAGGCTCGGCAGGCACCGCTCGAAATCCGCCGCCCCCACCTCCATGGCCGGCCGGCCAGCCGCCGCGCTGCCCCCTGTCCCGTCCCGCCGCGCCTGCGCTGCACCGGCGAGCGGCAGGGTCTCGTCCTCCGGCTTTAAAAACCCATCGGAGGCCGAGGCTGAGGGGCGGGGACGCCAGGGTAACCGCCCGGCGGCGTGCGGGGGGGTCTGGAGAGCCCCACCGGGCCGGTAAGCTGGCGGCAATGGCCAGGCGGCGGACAGGGGCTGGGGGGTGTGCGCCTTCCCTCCCGGGTTTAAGAAATTAGAATGTAAGGGTCGCAAGAAAACTGCAAAGAGAAGTAAGGGCAACTCCCGTCTTTTCACCAAGTTTAGCACATAACTCTCTTTAAGAAAGTTCCCAACATTCACGTAAGTTGACTGGGCCTCTACATGGATCAAGCAGCTCAGAGAGGTCTGGTTAGAATAAACACAAGAATCAAATGCAAAAAACAAACACCCAGAATATACTTTAAAATTCTTGAATTTTTAAGTAATTACTGTTAGCCTGTCAGGTCAAACTATAACAGTTTATTCTAGCCTTAAAAGAAAGGCATTGAATACTTTTAAATCAAGAATGTGACACACTTCCACGCGTTTAAAAACATTTTATTATAAGATGCCATATTCCAGCTTTTTCCAGCTCTGGACCTTCACTGTGCCTGTACGCACCCCTGAAGAAGTCACCGTTGTTCCCTGGGAAGTTTTCCCAACGGTCTCCGTTTCACTGATAGATTCTCCGTGGCTCACGCAGAACGACACCACCCTCCTCCATTGCTTTTTGAAATTCCTGAATCTTGTTTAAAAGACAGAGAGAGAGAAATAAGTACAAAGAAGAGCCATCAGCACTGAAATATCAGCGGGGACATGTTACATGGAGGGGCAGAAGCTTACAGCCTCACTGAAACATAATGCCAGGATCCGCAGCTTGTAAAGAGTTACCCTTTTGATCATTGCAAGAAGGGATTGTCAAGCCACGTAAGAAAACTAATAGTGAAGAGGAGTAAAACTAATGCTTAAAAACACGCCATATGAGTGTCAGGAGATGGGTACTTGCCGAGTCACAACGATATTCCCAGGGTATCACAGCTTTAAAGTTCACAAAGTTGATTCCTGCTTCCAAACAGCGCTGTGCCATTACGCGGCCCAGGTTTTTGCAAGCTGATACTCCCTTGGGACTGTACAGGTGCCTCTTTATGGCCCACTCTCGGGTAGAGGCAGATACCACAACATCCCCATTACAGCGCTCAACAAAGGCTTCTACATAATGCTGTGTCCGCTCCAGCCGCAATCTGAGGGACGGAGAGAAAGAACACGGGATGTGATGTCTTTTCCAGGTCTAAAGAGAGAACACATTCACATGCTTAAATACATTAAGTGACTCACTTTAAATAAAACTGAATGTACTGGAGCTATTAATACAGTAATGATTTCTTAATATTCCTGTTTATTATCTTATCTAGGTTTTTGCTTACTTTATTAGAACATAAAATAAAAGTTAATTTTACCAGCTCAAGACTGAAATTCCAAGAGCAACACTTCACCAGTCGCGCAGGTGACAGTCCTCTGCTGCCTCACACCAGCACTGGCTCCAAACCAAGCACTGTACACCTGCACAGTGTGGTACAGGTGCTTATGGGCTAGATCAGGGAATCTGCTCCAGCAGAAATGTAACCTTACGTTTCTGTCTCTTAAAGGCTTCTGCTTACACAGCAGGTAACAGCTTGTCGGGATCAGCAAGTGGTGAAGCAGTACTTCATAAGCCATAACACATAACCACAGGGTGTTAGGAGAAACTATTTTCTATTGCACTGAAACAGTATCAGATTTTCAGGTATGAACAAACTGGATGTGGTCATCCCCTCAATAACAAAACAATAATTTCTAATCACCAGCTTAAACGGAATTTATTTTCTAGAGGACAAGAAATCAGCATTTTTAAAAAAAAAAAACTCAAACAAAATAAACCAACAAAACACAGCAAACTATTACGGTGCCCCAAATAAAACAACGAGGCACGGTCAGCACAGGCCTAGGAGAATCCTAAATTAAACAGTAGTTGCTTAAGCAACATTAGTGTCACATTAACAAAGACTTTCAACACATACGCTAACTTTCACGTGATGCCAGCCTACTGTTCTCTGACCACAGAAGATAGCTGTTAATTAAGAACAATGAAGGGAACAACTGATTCAACAACCTAAAGAATTTTGTAGAAATCCCACCTTGTGGGTTTGTAGGTAGTTTGGGACTTTTTTATTTATTTGGAGTCTTTATTTCTGCCCGTGACTTTCTGACTCACCTATGCCAGAATTCACGCTTTGGCCATGTTGTTTTCCAGCCACGCTCCTTCCTAGCCAGGGCCAACTGCTCCAAGTTCCGAGGATTTCTGTTAGTGAAGTCTGGAGCAACAATCTCATTTTCACTTGTGTCCACTTCAGTCTCAGTTTTGAGACTGGCTGTAGTTGATGCAAAACGAAGACCTTGAGGGAAAGCAGGAAATAAAACACCCTCAGAGTTAAATAAATAAATAAATAAATAGCACAGGCAGTAGAACGAATACAATATAAAATGATGCCGCTTGTAAAAGTTACCAGGGCAAAATAGCTTTTTCTTCTTTTTTTTTGTTTTTAAAATGCTAAATAAAACGATTACTAGAGCTCAACCTGTTTCTCCAATTTACGAAGTCAACTAAAGGCTAAAAATAAGAAATGTATTAACAGTGGTTCAAAACTCAAACATAAAATATAAACTCATAGGTGACTAAAAGATGCCTAGGAATAAGGGGTTACAAAATGCTGGAAATGAACTACACAAAGAAGCAATGGCAGCACTACCAAATAACAAGATAAAAATCCTCAATCTTGTCAAGCTGTTTGTCACTAATTAAGCTAACAAACACGAATTTGGAGTTAGGCTTCTGAACTCAGTCTGCCACACAACTTGGCAGGAACCTCTCACCAGAGTGACCGGCAGGGCCTTTCCTTGTCAGACTGCCCACCCGTCCCGCAGCCGCCCGAGCGGTCCTCATATGAGACCGGGGCCTGCACAGAGCCCCTGCCAAGATACTCGGCTGAGGAATAGCCCTAGGAGCGACCTTTCGCTTTTCGCAGCGGGAGAGGTAGGGCCGATCCCCGCGTTGGGAAATGCCGGCACGGCGAGCCGGAGAGGGGCTGCGCTTACCCGCTCCACATGCCTGGAGCCTGCCGGCCGCCAGCAACAGACAGCTGCGGCCGGTCAGCGCCATGGGGAGCCGATGCACGCCACGGCCCCAGACAGCTGTCACCTCCCCGCCGCTCAGGGGCACCTGGGCGCCGCCATCTTGGCAAGGCCGGAAGCCGGCCTGGGGCGGACTTCCGCCCACGGTTGAGTGACGTCAAGCGGAAATACCAACTTCCCCTACCCACTCCTGGCGCGGCTGCTGGGAGGGAACAGCTTTTATTACAAAGCAAAACGGGTTCTTTGGGGCTGCCGCCGCTGTATCAGGCACAAGGAGCGCCGGGAGGCGGATGACGCCACCGCCCATCCAGCTGCCTGCTCTTCGGCCTCTGCACGGCTCACCTGAGCTCTTACAAACCCCACACCACCCGGCAGGGCGTGATGAGCCCTAGCCCCAGGGACAGCCTCCGGCAGCACCGTGTCCCCTCCTCACCTCGAGCCGCGCCCCTAAGAGGCGCGGGCAGCAGCGCGCATGCGCGCCAGCCCCAGCCACCTTCTAGAAGCCGGTGGAAGCCTTCCCGCCCCTCCCCGCGCGTGGCGCCTTTGTTCGACCGCGCGCACCAATAGCGGCTCGAGGCTGGCCCGCGCCGCGCCCCTGGATTGGGCAGGCAGGGCTTAGCCCCGTCCCTCGCGCGTATGGAGCCGCCCCCTGTCCCTCCCACTCGCCTCTCTCCGAGGGGGGGTGTGCGCACCCACCATCCTTTGCGGTCCCTCTGGCCATTCCGCCGCTCCGCGCGCTGCCTACTCCCTGCGTCTCGCGCGGCGGCCGGGCGGGAAGATGGCGGCCATGGAGGGGCCCCTGGCGGTCTTCGGAGAGCGGACCAGCGGCGACACCATCCGCACGCAGAACGGTTAGGGCAGCGTGCTGCCGGTGGGGGGCTTGCGTGAGCGGCGGGATGGGGTGAGGTGGGGAGGCAGAAGGGAGGTAACATGGCGCAGCTGTTACTGCCGCCATGTGCTCACCCGCCTCAGCCCCCAGCTGGGGAGGGCCTCGCCCTGCCACCGGCTTCCCTCAGCCTCGGGACACTGGGAGCTGTTGGAGGGGCAGCTGCCGCCGGGACGGAGGACGGGTGGCACCGTTCATTCTCCGCAGCCTTCTTGAGGAGACATGGGGCTGGCGCCATCCCGCGCCGCTCCCAGACGTCTCGGTGGGGGGGGTGATTCCAAGTCGCCCCCAGGGGAGGGGGGCGGCTGCTGACAGGAACGGGTTTCCCAGAGAAGTTGTGGATGCCTCATCCCTGGAAGCGATCAAGGCTAGGGTGGATGGGGCCTTGAGCAACCTGCTCTAGTGGGAGGTGTCCCTGCCCATGGCAGGGGAGTTGGAACCAGGTGATCTTTAAGGTCTTTTTGAACTCTGACCATTCTGGATTTATATGATGGGCTCGTTTGCACCCCGAGCTCGTAGGGTGCGAGCAGGCGAGGCCTGTAGGCTGGCCGAGGGGGCTTGGTGTGGAATAGGCGTCTGGGGAAGCTTAGTGTTTCCTCAGCACAGGAAAATAACCTCCTTCAGGATGTGGGGACTGTCCTCAAGATGAGTGTCTTGAACTGTAGTTTTCAAAAACGTCCCGTATTTCTCAGGATTTTATCCCAAGTCTTGGGGATGTCTGCAAGTTCCTATACTGTTCTCAATTTCTGAGTAGGTAAAAGACAAAGGAAGAAGCTGGAGACCTGCTTCCTGATGATCGTGAGAGTCGTGCAGCTTATTACTTTACATTACATACAATTACATATTACTTTAAGCAAAACAGTTAGAATGAGAATTGCCTTGATTCTTGGTAATGGCGATTTTGATGATGTAATGGTTATTTGTTTCAGAAGGCTGCCATTACTTCTCCAAAGCAAAACAAAAAAAAACCCAAACTGTTATATCGTTTGGAGTTCAAAGTGGAAGTCTGACTTGCCACTATTCCCATTATACTACCACTTTTTCAATTTCCAGATTAAGTGGCTATGCTTGTGGGATAGAGAAAAACTTGCCACGGTCTGAAGGAAAAGGTTGATTGTATCTTTTTCCTATATGGAGTTGGCAGAACATCCCTTAAACAAGCTACTATGTTAGAGGTTTTCTGTTACTTAGGTAGTCACTAAAAGGTCACTTTTGACTTTCTTGACTTGGTTATAGAAGAAATATTTTGTTTTAGTCTCGAACATAAGCGGGGTAAAGAGATGCATTACTAATTGATACATGGCGATAGCATTGTTCTCTAGCTGCCTAGAACTGAGGAGTAAATGAAAGAGTGAAGTTTCATGTCATGACTTGCTGCTGCGAAAAGAAAGCGCTATCTACTTCTGCTAAGCTACCAACACTGCTCTTCTGACCTCAGTAGTGTGTTCTCCGTCTTATCAAGCCAGCAGAAAATGGTTGTGGTTGGTTAGCTATGCCAGGTTAGTTAGCTGAACCAGCTTGGAGAGAAGAGCAAAGTTGGCACAGATTGTATTTTTTAGTAGCAGCAAGCTATTACTAGCTTAGATAGGCTGAAACCTAATCCTGAATTAGATAGCGTTACCTCAAGTTTCTGAATCACGGGTTCGTAACACATTTTCTTGCCTTGAAGTTGGGAAGATAAAAAATGTTATCCTTTTATTTATTCAGTTACTGCTGCATCTGCTATTGCTAACATTGTGAAGAGTTCTCTTGGGCCAGTTGGTCTGGACAAGATGCTGGTGGATGATATTGGGGTAAGTAAGCTTCTTTTAAATTGTGTTAGAAGGACTTGTATTCTTGTGTAAAAGGAATGCATTCCTGTGTAAAAGCATACTTGTTGTGCTTCATAGGTCTCATGTCCACATACCTGTTTATTTCCATAACTGAGGAACAGTTCTGAGAGGTGTAGGAGAATTGTGGGCAAATTGAACATCGAGTAATGTATGCTACATCATTTTAATTCCACCTAGTAGTGTAGTTTATTTGGCAGAGTTGTCTCCTTTCTATGTTTAAGTTCTTGTTACCACTTGCAAGTATTGGTCAAGTTCACAGGAATTAAAGGTAGGCCTTGTGATTGTGATTACTTTTGTATCCTGGTCTCTAAATTAGAAGAATTAACAAAAAAGAATTCAAGTGATCCAATAACAATTTTAAACCCATATTCTCTGGCTCATATTTTAAAATATTTTGAGCAAATGAGGAAAGTTTGTGGTTTTAACAGGCGGCTGTAATAAAAGTGTATTAGAGGGTAGTCACCACACTACTACTAATCTGATATGTGCAAAAATGTTTGATGAGTTTCTGTAATGTAAAACTTCACTGATAAAAAGAAAGTGCAGATTCTGCACTGGTGACATTTTTGTTGTTGGAATGGGACTCCTGGTTGAAAAGAAGCAGTGAACATTTGGTATAACTAATTACTTTATGGGCATTTGCAAAGAATAGTGTTTCATTTGCATAAACATTATGAAGTGCAACAGCAAAAATGTAATAGAAATATGTTTAATACATTTGATTTCTGAAAATTAGGATGTGACCATTACAAATGATGGTGCAACCATTCTGAAACTGCTAGAAGTGGAACACCCTGCTGCAAAAGTTCTTTGTGAGCTGGCAGACCTGCAAGACAAAGAAGTTGGCGATGGGACAACCTCAGTGGTACGTAGACAGAGACACAAAAGTCAGTGTTTCATTATCAGAGTGCACCTTTTGATTTATCTTTTATGAATCTTGATGCAACGTGGATCAGTTATACAGAATGAAAGACCTTATAGTTGACTGAATATAAGCAGCTTTTATAAGTAGATTACAGAATAAAGCAATTACATTTGTGGTTTTTTGAAGATGCTAGTGTCTGTATACAGCTGGTGCTGTGGAATGGAATAGCTAAAGTGTCAGGACAATAAGGATGCTACGTGTCAAAAACTTGCCCAAGACTTTAGATGACTTGCAGGGGGCTGTGTGCAGAAACAGGCGCCTTTTACCTGATGTTAGATACTCTTTATAATTCCAGGTTGCAAGTACTTGTTGGCATTGAGTAGATGTTGGACAACTATTTGCAATTCTACTTTTTACTTAGTGGCAACAGGTAGTTATTTTTTTTGTATGGAATACATGGATTTAGTGTTTATATTTCAAACAGGTAATTATTGCTGCAGAACTTCTAAAAAATGCAGATGAGCTAGTGAAGCAGAAAATTCATCCTACCTCCATTATTGGTGGATACCGACTTGCTTGCAAGTAAGAAACTAATAGAGTTGAAGTTGCATTTTTTTTAAGGTACAATAACTGCATGCTTTTCATTTATTTCTGTATTTGTGACTGTGTTAATACAAACTTGGTGCAAAGTGTATATGGCATTTTTGGTTTGGGGGTGTATTTTTAGGTTTTTTGTTGGTTTGGGTTTTTATTTAGTTAGTTTGAATTTCTAGAGTCTCACATAAAAATGTCGCTTTAGTGTCCTAGAAGATTAATTGATTTTATCTCTATGTTCTTTGAGATAACACTTAAGAGGGCTGAAAACATTTAAGATTTTTGTCTTGTGTGGGTGGAATTCTTTACCAGTGTTTGTCTTTATTTTACAGGGAAGCAGTTCGCTACATCAATGAAAATCTTATCATTAACACAGATGAATTGGGCAGGGAGTGCCTAATTAATGCTGCTAAAACATCAATGTCCTCTAAAATTATAGGAATGTATCCTTTAACTTCATCGAGTTACTTAAGGGAGAGTGATTGGTTGGAGACCTTGGGTCAGTTTTCCTTTACAGCAGTTCTTATGAATGGGCTATAATATTCAAACTGTCCTTTTCATAGCAGGGGTGTGAAAAACTTTTCACAGATGTTACTGTCTGGCACGAGAAAACATGTTCAGACTTCCAAGTTCTTTAAACGTGGTTGGGCACATCACAATATCGTCATGTATTGTTTTCTTACTTAGTGAGACTAGACAAGAAGATGTGTGAGTGGAAGAACATGTTACAGAAGTCAAGTATCCGAGGAGTGAAACTAGAGAAGGGAAGATTGCATTTTACTTTGTAGTCATAGAAAAATGTGCATTTTTAGCCTTTGTGCTAATGAGGGAATGCAGATTGACCACAGGATAGGTATTTTTGTTAAGGAACAAAAGGGGCATAAAATGCAGGTATCTCACTAGCCTGTCCTAATTTTCTTAGCAATGTTTCAGCTTTAAGAATTACTTGTTCCTTTAAGGGATTGGTAAAACTAGCAGTTCCATACCTTTCTGGAGTTCTTTGGAAAAAGTTTTTGACTCCTAGTTTGAGCACTGTCAGCGACTTCTTTTTTTTCTTAAGTAGTTTTCTTCAGTTTCAACCTTAACAGCATGGCAGTGATGGTGATTTCTTTGCTAATATGGTGGTGGATGCTGCAATGGCGGTTAAGTACACAGACCAGAAGGGTCAGGCTCGGTATCCGATCAACTCAGTTAATGTTTTGAAGGCACATGGCCGCAGCCAAAAAGAGAGTATACTTGTGAACGGTTATGCTCTGAACTGCGTGGTGGGATCACAGGGTAAGAACATGCTATTTCATAAAGCTTTTGTGCGAACTCGGTCCTCTTAGTCTTTCTGTGTGGATCTTCTCACTTGACTGCATTAGTTGCAAAGCGTGTGGGTCTTCAATTCCGGAACCATTAAACAAGGAGGCAGAAAAACCCTTACCAGTTGGCTGTGGCTTCTAGACCTAGGGTCTGCCAGCTGGCAGTGACCCACAAAGTGCTACTGTAGTTTCCCTGGCTCACTATGGGCATGGTGACACTGTCATCTTCTGCAACACAAGCACCTCCCTTGTGAGGAGCCAATGTCAGGTCTGTAGGGAACCGTTACGCTTAGTAGAGCGGTGTTATGGTTAGGTAACCTGAGTGGTGCAAGGCTCATGGGTCAGCTTTGTGTGGTCATTCATGTTTGGGGACAGGGCCTGCAAAAAGGTAACACGCTATAGTAGAGATTTGTTAAGAGTTTTTCTGTACTAGGGCAGAACTGAAGATGGAGAAGCAATCTGAAATGTGCAAGTAGCCTTAGTTTTAATCTGTAATGCTGACTTGTTCTGTTAGCTTGATTTGACAAAATCCTCTTTCTTGTTGTCTCTCATCAGGTATGACCAAAAGGATAGTCAATGCAAAGATTGCATGCCTTGACTTCAGCCTGCAGAAAGCAAAAATGAAGCTTGGTGTTCAGGTTGTTATCTCGGACCCTGAGAAGCTGGACCAGATAAGGCAGAGGTATGTGGAATCTTGAGTAACTGGGGCAGTAAGTCAGTTTTTGAGAAATCCATGTATGTTTGTGCAATGGTTCCTTCTCTTATAGCTTTCACTTCATTCTTGCAGAGAGTCAGATATTACCAAAGAAAGAATCCAGAAGATTCTGGCCACTGGTGCCAATGTTATTCTCACCACTGGAGGCATTGATGATATGTGTCTGAAATACTTTGTTGATGCTGGTGCTATGGCAGTACGAAGAGTTGTAAAAAAGGACCTTAAGCGGATTGCTAAGGCATCTGGAGGTATCTGCCATGGGGTTTGTTTATTTATTTATTTATTTATTAAGAGCTGTTGTTAGGGTATTAGTAACTAATTTTCAGAACATGGCTTCTTAACATGCAAGCCATACCAGGAGAGGATGAGTAGAGCTGGATCACTCTTGTTAGGTTTTAACTTTACTGTTGCTTTTAAGCGACCGCTCTGTCAAAGCAGATGAATGCTGTAAGACTTGGCTGCTGAAGCGGGGGAAAAAAAAAATCTTTAGGAAGAATTCCTAAATCATTAAATATATACTGAAAAAAAAATCTGGTCCTAAACAGATTTTAACTACCAATTCTTAAATTTGCAAGAAACCATTTCTTCATGGTAAAGCACAGGAACTTGTTCTAGCTGTGGAAAAGTGCTGTAAAAGTTGAGCAAAAAGAGCAGTATCGATTATAAACTGCGGAGTATTAAATTGCTACCTGAGAATTAGAAGTGCTTTTGAATTTAAGAAAAATCTACTTATGCTGCTTTTCTTTCTGTTTTTTTCTGTCTGTATGCCTGTTTTGGGAAGTTAGCAAAAGCATATGCTGGACTTGAGTGCTAATTTCACTTTTTTCTTTGTTAAAGCAACCATATGTTCAACGCTTGCAAACCTTGAGGGTGAGGAGAGTTTTGAGGCGTTAATGCTGGGACAGGCAGAAGAGGTGATTCAAGAGAGAATCTGTGATGATGAGCTGATTCTAATCAAGAAGTAAGGATCCTTTTTAAAATGCTCATTTTAGTGTACACTTACTAAGTTGCAAATTCTTTAGGTTTCTCTAATGAGTAAGAAGAGCAACAGTTACTGTCCACGTGTGGCATTTTCCCTTGAAGTTTTTAGTATGCCTCTGCTGTCTGGTACCCTAAGACTTGAGTATTGGTTTGTTTAACAAGGACACACCTTGGATATTAACTTTTTTGCTCCTTCAATATCCCTTCTTAGTGTTCAACTTCCTGTGGCCTCGTTTGTGTGTGTGAATGAAATACTGACCATGGGACTTGTGTGGCAGCTATATGACTGCTTAACATTGTAATGTTGGCAGTCATTAGCTTGCCTGATGGCTATACAATGAGAACTTTGTTAATACCTAATGAATTTTCCTGTTACTTGATGGGAAGATATCTTCTCTGTCATACTTTTGTCAAGTAGCTTTCTCTAAGAGACTAAATTCAAACTAGTTTCTTGCATGTTAGAATGTAAATCTTGACTTACTAAGTTACAGTGTACAAATCCTGCAAGGGCGTGTAACAGTGTTAAGATTGTCTTTCAAACGTTGAATGAATCTGAACTTGGGCATAGAAGAAAAAATTCAGCAAGAATAGTTTTTAATTTGTATTTCATCCAACACAGCTGACTTCTGATTCCTTTTTTCCACTAGCACAAAGGCTCGTACTTCAGCATCAATTATCTTACGAGGAGCTAATGACTTCATGTGCGATGAAATGGAACGTTCTATACACGATGCTCTCTGTGTTGTTAAAAGGGTGTTGGAATCCAAGTCTGTTGTCCCAGGTGGTGGTGCTGTAGAGGCAGCACTTTCAATCTATCTTGAAAATTATGCAACCAGCATGGTAAGTCTTGCAATGGAGTGTCTTCGACTAGGACAATGTGAATTTTCAAGCATTTATTTTCTCCTACTAGAAATCGGTTCCATGGTTCATGAAAACCTAATCATCTTACAGAATGTAAGATGCTTTTATAAAACGGAGGAAATGAGTCACTTTTTCTGGTAGTTAGACTATATGGTCTTTGGCCTAAAAATAGGGTTTGTGTGTGAAAACCCCTACCTGCCACTGACATTCTTGATAACAGCTGTATTTTTCCCTCTTTTGTTGCAGCAATTGGTTTAAGAAATTTTTCTTCTTTCTAGGGATCACGTGAACAACTTGCAATAGCAGAATTTGCAAGATCCCTGTTAATAATTCCGAATACGCTGGCGGTAAATGCCGCTCAAGACGCGACAGATCTCGTTGCGAAGTTGAGAGCATTCCACAACGAGGCTCAAGTGAACCCAGATCGCAAAAACCTGAAATGGCAAGTATCTCTCTGGGGGAAGGCTTTTAAAAGTGAAGTGGGTTGGTGACTTGGATGAAAAATTGTTCTGCCAGTTTAATGAACCGTGATTTGCATGTCAAAAAAAAAAAAAGGGCGCAGGTAGTCACTGAGCTTTTCTCCTTCAGTCCTTCATATGTGTCACTGGAACCTGGGGGTACTTATCAGCACGCTCCCAGCTATATTTCTACTTTTTCCTACCACTCCATCTGAAAATATTCCTTCTTTTCAGGATTGGTCTTGACTTGATCAATGGAAAACCTCGTGATAACAAGCAAGCTGGTGTCTTTGAGCCAACCATGGTCAAAACCAAGAGCCTAAAGTTTGCAACGGAAGCTGCAATTACTATTCTTCGAATTGATGATCTTATTAAACTGCACCCTGAAACTAAAGAACAGAGAGGGTGCTATGAGGATGCAGTTCACTCTGGGGCACTTGAAGAATAACTTAGGTTTTATTTATGTTTGTCCAACTTACACTTCCCACTCTTGTAACTAAAGTGTTAATAAAACAAGTGGTTAAATGCTGCTGCTATTTTTTTGTAAACACATTAATTTGTGAAACTGAGGTTGGTCCTTCCATTGGGAACTTCAGTTCTAGTGCATGTTAACAAGCCGGATGGAGTAAGCTTATTTAATACTAGGCAAAACAAATGTAAATACCATGATTAGAGGTTTATTAGTGAACCATTTCAAAGCTAGTTAGAGCAAGGTGTTCATTCATCCCCTCTCATCTCTCAATGCACATGGCTATTCCCATTCCCCCTCCGATGCAGAGGGCAGCAACGCCTCGCTTTCCACCTGTTCGTTCCAGTGCGTGTAGAAGAGTAACAAGGATGCGGCAACCAGAGGCACCAAGGGGGTGGCCAAGAGCAATAGCTCCACCTTGGATATTAATCTAAAAAAAAAAAACAAAACCCAGAAGGTCAAGTTAAGAAATCTGTAACTAGCTTAGCTGAGTTTCAACATGAATGACTTCACTGGATCCAGTCCTTGGTTGCGAGTAAGCCTGAAACTGCTACCACCATTTCAAGGAGAAAGGGAACATGGATGCAACAAATGTTATAATTAGTATTTTTTCTGAAAGAAGCCCATCTTTATAAGGTGGTAATTGAGGTGAGTTCAGGAAGGGGAGAGTAATACCTGTGCTTTTTGCCATGGCCAGCATACAGTGGCCAATACAATTGCAGCACCAAGTTAATTACACGTGTGCTCAATCAAGCAGCCACCTGGATTTGGATACCAACCCGCTATCCCGGAGCTGCAGCCTGTGGAGCCAGGAAGGACAGTGCCCTCCAGCAGAGCAGCCTGGGGAATGCCTGCCAGGGGTTGGGAATGCCTGCCAGGGGTTGGGAACACCACCCTTTGCTTAAGGCAAAGTGACTGCAAAAGGACTCTTCTCACCTCTCCGGCATACAATCCACATGCAGAGAACGGAACAAATTTGAATTACAGGAGGCAAATTAATTAATGGCCTCAGATACATTCATTACCTTTTCTGGATTTACTTTCAGTTCTTTTGCTATTGCAACAGATAGCGATGCAAAAGCTTCGTTAATTTCAAACAGGTCAACTTGTTCCAGGGTCCAGCTGGCTTTCTCAATCTGAGAAAACAAAACAAACAGTCTTCATTATCTTTCAGGTTTTCCTCATTGGAGGAAGCTTTTCACAAGAAGCGACTACTGCTAAGTTGTAGGAAATGAATTTTCATAGCCAGGGTTGATGACAGAATTCTTTAAGAAAACAGAATTTTGGTGATGGCAAAATTCAGTACAACGTGCTGGTTGCTCTTAAAAAATCTTGACTAATTTCATAGTCCTGAGGTGGTGGTTCAATTGCAGCAATCAAACTGCATGCAGTGCCCTTAACAGAACAAGTGGTGTTTCCAGAAGTGGGTTTTGACAAATCAAAAGCAAGTTTTCTGGGACATAAGTGATGCCATTAGAGATCGTCTGCTTAATGCAGATATTTATACGGGAAATAGTGAAGTGACCATTAGTGATGGGTGTCAAGTGCAACTCATCCAGTCTTTCCTGCCTTTAAGTTGAAAGTTGCCCTTTTCACAGGTTTGGCTCCTGCTTTCACTTGAGAAACTGCAGTGGTGCAATCACCTGCTTGGGTAAAGGCTCAGGCATGTTCCACACATTGCATTTTTACTTCCACTCACTCTGTTTCTAACAGCAATGCTTTATCAGCAGAGTCACCAGCAATGGTGTTTCACAACCAGCTAGCCAGGCTGCTGTATCCCCAAGACTACAGTCAACGAGGAGGGCCTCTTTCTAACTAGATCCTATAGAGACAGCATGGAAACCACTCACCTTCTGGGAAAAGTCTTATCTTGTAAACATTTACTATGTTGTTGCAACACTAAAATGCACGGCCTGGTCATTCTCTCACTGTAAAGTGCTACTATGATACTCTGAAGATGAGACTTTCACGGAGGGTGTGAAGTGTTTGATAACATACATTACAAAGTTTACATTAGGAAGCATTGTGCCCTTTTTCAGAGTATAAAATTACAGGTACTGTTAAATACATCTTGTCTGTTCTACAACTTAAACTGAAAAGGTATACTGTATATACATTTATAGCATTCTTGATTTAAAAGGACAGTGTGAGATCTGATGAGAAAAAGCTTCAGCATTGCAGTTCTGATTTTCCCATTGAAAGCCACCAAGCTTGGGCGAGTTCAACTTAGGCTTCTGCTTTGCCAGGACATTTCAGAGATAAGGCCTTTACAAAGTAAAAATAAAATTATGAAAGAATACTAAAGCAAATCTTATCAGCTGTCTTAAGAGCTTTTTTCCATGCTCAGATTCAGCCGATAATCAGCTGGGGTTGCGATGGGATATCTCGGGGTGTTTTACTTGAGACCCTCGTTGCGTGGACTGAACACAGAGCGCACCGGTGGGTGCGGTAACAGTCAGAGCACGTTAGATGTGGTTCCTGAGTGCACCTTCTGGTTTAGTCTCATCTGCAAGGAACCCAGTTTGCATGCTCCAAGCCTTTTCGGGGGGCAAACCAAAACACAACGGGCATCATCACACTTCCTAATGCAGATGCACCCCCCGGCCCTGCTCTCTGTGTTGTACCGTTGTAGGTACAAGCAGGCAACTATCTGAAAACTAACCTGGCCAGACACAGCATCAGAACCATATTCTGGCAGGACCAAATCATCCCCAAGTTAGATTAGTATACACATCTGTGAAACTAGATTTTTAGCTTCCTAGGTTATTTAAGCTGCCTTTCACAAACCTGTGACTAGTTTATGTTCTGAACTCCATTCATACACCTAAACATTTATATTTTTTTTTCCCAACGAGCAGGTGCTAGATTGGTAGCACTAGAAATCTTAATCTTATATAGTCTCTGCTGTTTTAAATCTCGTTTTCGCTTTTAGTTTATTTTTTCTACTAAGTTTTCCTTAGAATATGGAAAAACAAAGGCATGGCCAGAAAATGAAAAGAGATTACAAGCAAGAGGTTTTAAACAGTAGATACATAGATAGATAAATAATTACTTACAGCTTTCTTTATTGCTGAAATGGGCCCTACTCCCATTATAGATGGATCTATACCTGTCTGAGCCCAAGATACAATCCGAGCCAAAGGCGTAATACCTCTCCTAGCAGCTTCCGATTTCTTCATTAGAATTACAGCTGCAGCTCCATCATTTATACCTGTGGAATGACAAACAACTTTTACGTATTTGTGGGGTTTTATGACTTTTACTGTACCACATTGCCTAAGTTTACAATCTAGATAAAACAAAAGTTGCAAATGTTTTGTTGGTTTAGGTCAGTATAGTTCAGATCAGCCAAGTCTGATCTTTGCCACAAACAAAGTGGGTAAGATATCTATACAGCTCTAAGTGTGACATGTTTGTGATTTCTATCACAAGTATCTAATCTAAATCTAGGATTTAGACTAGGTATCAGGAAGAAATTCTTTACTGTGAGGGTGATGAGGCACTGGAACAGGTTGCCCAGGAAAGTTGTAGATGCCCCATCCCTGGAAGTGTTCAAGGCCAGGCTGGATGGGGCTTTGAGCAACCTGCTCTAGTGGGAGGTGTCCCTGCCCATGGCAGAGAGAGTGGGACTAGATGATCTTTAAGGTCCCTTCCAACCGAAACCGTTCTATGATTCTATTCTAAAAGTAGCAGGTGGAAAAGTTGGGAGACAAGCTCAAGAAAGAGCACATCAGATTTATTAGGCAGCCTTTGAAAGAGGCAGCACAAAGACCCAAGGAAGAAGTTTCAAAGCTGCCTGTGGTGGGAAAGTTAGTCCCACAGAAGTAACATTTCCAAACATGAATTGTTAAATTTTCCTTTGTCCAGCAGTATTAGAAACCACTACACAGCTGGTTTTAGAAAGAGAGCATGTAGTTTCTCTCTGTTCCTATTAAATATTGCTGTTATTGTCCAAACACCTGTATTGCTTCATAGAAAGCAAGCAAGCAAAAGAAAACTGATCAGTGAGGAAATCCTCCACCCCAGTTGTATTCGAGTTCTACTTGTGCTGTCAAACACATTGCCATTTTTTCTGCAAAATTTATTCGGCAGCAACCACACGGCACCCAACCCCTCGCAGAGACCCTGCCTCGAGCCACAAGCAGCTACTGTTCTTTCCCATGGCAGTTTTAGCAGGAATGACCAACCTGAAGCATTGGCTGCTGTTACCGTCCCAGTTCCGTCCGTCAGGAAACAGGGCTTTAACTTTGCCATTGTTTCCAAGTTGCTCCCATGTCGAGGGTGTTCATCTGTCTTAACTTCTATGGGGCCTGAAAAAGAGCGTTATACTCGGGAAGGTCTAATCACGCACACTTTGAACAGAAAACTGGCACAAACAACAGGCTAATGGGGAACACCTGCCATATTCCTTTAACCACCAGTTTCCAACTCAGTCCAATTTGCTAAAGCTCCTTCCAGCTGCTGCTAGCAGGCTGGACAGCTGGGTTTCCAAGACAAACACTAACAACTACAATACTGTCTAACTGTACAAAAGCAGATCTTGTTCTTGCAAAAAGTGGTCAAGCGTCATTAACTATTATTGTCAAAACTGGTATCAGGAAAGCCCTTCATTGGTTTGTAACCAGCCTAATGCCAGAACTTTTCCCACGGGGTCTGTTCAATGCAAACGGTGTACAAATGATTCTTGATTTCTGTTTGGAAAATTCAGTTTTTGCATCCACCTCACAAGGAGCTGGGGCATTTCCCTGCTCCAGAAACAGACTTTTGGCTCAAGCACCGTAATAGGTCTGTTTATATCCCTAACAGACCTAAAGAGAAATATACCTAATATATGTAACGTGACCCAGTTAATTAACTAGTTTGCCTAGATAGTAATTACATCCCCAGTAAACCAGATAGTAATAGTATTTGCAGAGAGCTATGCTTAGATATTCCCCATTTGCACTGTTTCTCTCTTATTTCAAAAAATAACTACTGGAAGTTGAAAAAGAGAGCAAAAGGCTACATGCTTACAGTACAGCTTACAGAAAAAGGCTGAACAACTGGGAAACCATCCACTGACCATAGCAGAAAACACATTTTGCTTTAAAATCAGCTCTCATTCTCTATTCACACTTACCTTTTTTTGAAGGTACAAGAACAGGAACAATTTCTTTTGTAAAATAGCCAGCTTTCTGTGCTGCCTCTGCCCTGTTTTGTGACTGTACAGCAAGCTGGTCTTGTTCCCCTCTGCTGACTTGCCATTGATTGGCCACATTTTCAGCTGAAATAGGAACAAAATGAAAATTGCTATGAGGACATGCTAAAATTCTACATTGTAAAATTGTGAGCACAAAGGTAGTCATTAATGACTGCTGTAGCAAGCAGCTAGGCTTCTTGAGCACTGATTTACTTGTTTCATTTGCTCATGATTATTTTCTTTTGAGGGTGAAAATTTCTGTGCGGGATGTTATATCAAGTTAAATGCAAACACAAGCAGGATTTTCTAGTTTATCACTTCTGTGGATTATTACCCTCCAATCTCTCTACACCTGCTTCAGAGCAGGGAACAGTTCTGAAGTTAGTCTGTTTCATAAGCAGGGTCTGAAAAGGCAGTTGGCTGACTATCCCGTCTAGGGTGCAATAACCTGAAGTTGCAGAACCATGTGTGCACTTTACATAATTCTACATTGCAAATCTTTGCTGCTGAATGCTTCAGTTATGTACAAGGATTATTTTGTTCATTTTTGCTGAAATTAGATTAAATTGCTCGGATGCAAAAGATGCAGTGAATTTAGCTCAGACGGAAAAAATACCCCACCAAAACACAGTAGCTCTAAAAACAAAGCAGAAAATGCCTTAAATACCTTTCAATATTAGGGATTTCTTTCTTTTCCATGACTACCATTTAAGGACAGATTGAAACACCTTATTTGAAAGTCCAGATTTCTGAAATTTCCTGTAGGTGAATTCCCCCCCCGCCCCCGGCTTCCCAGTTAACCCTTTCATTTTTTGGACTGTCACTGCTTACCTGTTATACCCATATGATATTGATAAAAAGCATCTGTAAGACCATCAAGGATTATAGTGTCCTGCAAGGAAGCCTCTCCCATTTTCACCCCAGATCGCATGTGAATGACATGAGGAGCCTGCAAGAAAGTGTTTCGAAATGAGTTACCTGTTTTCTCTCTCCAGTGCACAAAACAGCCAGACAACTGAAAAGACAGATCCCTGACTTGCAGCTGCAGGCAGCTACCCCAGATCCCGGCAATCTCCCCAGCTGCCTGCTCCTACTCTCCCCTCTGGACCCAGCCAGCAGATTGCCAAGCAGCAAGCGTTTTCTCTCCACTGATCAAATCAATAGTCCCGGGAGCTATATGGTCATGGGTCCCCCATCCGACCAGTCTGCTCTGGGTGGTTCCTGATTGCATTTCGCTACCAATGAACATCAGCATCACTCTCACTACCAACAGAGAGCGAGCCCCGGCAGAAGAGCCCACTCCCTTATCAGGCATAAGATCAGCAGCCCAGAGCCATTCCCCCACACAGCCTTGGGCTGAAAACCTTGAAATGAAAGCCCTTTGCTTCCTTTCCAAGCTCAAATTGCTTGGTGAACAATAACGTTTACAGTTATTCCTTCATCAGGTTTCTTGCAACCAAAAAAAAACCTGTCTATTGTCAGCTGTCACAATCAAATAATTCACAACAGAGCTAGATGGAAATTAAAATGGAATTTTAAATGTGGTGTGTGTTTGTATGGCACCTTTTTAGTAGCTACGTTGGTTTTTTTTTAAAGATAAATTGTAAATTCAATCTCAATTCAATCAAGTGCAGAAACTGAAGCTACTCTTTCAATCTGCCTCCAGAGCATGAGCCTAGAAACACAGTGTTTCAACACGACTTGACGCTGTGTGCTCCCCCTAAGTCAGCGCAACGCGAGTGCAATCGCCTGCTTTACCTTGCTCATACTCTCCATGCCCCCTGCGACCACGATGCTGGAGTCTCCCGTCAGGATGGACTGAGCAGCCAGACACACCGCTTTCAAGCCTGACCCGCAGATCATCTGGCAGCTCCAGGCGGGCACCGAGTAAGGGATTCCCGCAGCAACGCTCGCCTGCCGGACGGGGTTCTGGCCAGCACCTGCAGGAACAGGCAGCCTTTTTCCTTCGTCTGTTCTTAAAGAACAAACGTCAGCCTTGTCACTTGTCACAACAGGCATCCCAATTCCACCAAAATTTAGAGCTTGCTCCTATTTTCGGTTGAAAATAGGAAGAGAAGTTCCCAGCGGCAATCTGTAAACGGGAGCTTGGTTACCTCTCTCATTTATATTGCTGATCAATAAAATACCTGCAAGAACAGAGACTTGCTGCTGATAGCTTTATATCTGCAATTCTGCTTTTGATGGCAGGTCAGATGAAACACCGACTTTAAATCAGCACTAGCCTGTTGTATGTGTGTAAGATGAGAGCTTATTTCAATTGCTACTCGCTGGAGGGTTTCCTTCTGACATGTCCCATACATCATGAACAGATAACTTTGCCTAGAAGTTCCTACAGAAATCAAAAGCACAATGATGCAAGCGCGTGCAGTTCTGAAAGCTTCCATTCTTTGTTGTAATCCTGATGGAGAGAATAAGAGTGCTATATTCAAATAAAACATTCTTCATCTGCATCTCCCCAGGCCAAAGTAATGCCAGCTCTTTGTATGCAAAGAAATGGATAAGGAGAGCACATTGTTCAGGAAGCTAAAAATATACAGGAATATGGATCAGCTTTAACTTAGACAAAAATACTTATTTCCTTTATTTTCTTCCTCCACCTTTAAAATACAAACTTCTCCTATGACTCTGCTGATTAAACATTACCCTGGAAAAAGCAGGTGGCCTTCAAAACAAACAATTCCCTATCAGCTGCATTTTCATGAAATCAGAATATTTGTCTCCAAGCAAGAGGCATCACAGAGCTTGCAGGCTGGCCTTGCAGACAAACACAAATGTGGGCATCGCTCCTAAAATCTCAGGGGTATCATTAGCTATGATGTTAAATTGACAAGAGGAGGTGACCAAGGCGGGAGGAAGGATGCTGTAACAAAGAAAAGAAACTGACTTTCACGGATACACTGTTAGATACTTTGGGGATTTAAAAACAAAACAAAACAAAGCAAAAAACCAAAAAACAAAACCCAAACTATCCCACCCAGCACATCCTTCCCCAAAACCCGGCCCCGGGTTTGGTCACCCGGAGCAGCGCCCGGGGTGCGGTTCCAGCGCCCCGTTAACGAACCACGTTTTTCTTAAGGGCCAGGAACAACGTTCCCAGAGACGAAGCGGAGCCCCCTCGGCGGGGCGGGGCGGCTCGGCCGGGAGGAGGGATCCCCACCGCCCATACCTGCGGTCAGGACCTGCCCCAGGATCACCTCCGACACCTCGGCGGGGGCCAGCCCGGCCCTCCGCAGCACCTCCCGGATCACAGCGGCCCCCAGTTCGTGCGCCGGCAGGGCCGACAGGCCGCCGTTGAAGGAACCTGGGCAGACACAGAGAGAGAGAGGGAGAGGGCTCAGCACCGGGAACGGGGCGGGGGATGGACACACACACACCCAGCCCGGCCCCTCACCGACGGCGGTCCTGGCGGCGGAGACGAAGACGACGGGGTCGGCGCTCATGGCGGCGGCGGCGGCGGGCGCGGAGCGGGGCGGCAGCGGGGAGCGGGAGCGGCGGCTGAGAGGGAGAGCGGAGCCGGTAGCCGGGCCGCCCCTCGCGTGGTGCCGGTCCCGCCCCTCACCCGGCGGGGAGGGCTGGGCCGCTGCCGGCAGGAGGGTGGTTCGAGGCCGGGCGCTGGGGAGGGAGGCCGGGCGCTGGGGAGGGAGGGCGGGCCGGTCGGGAGGCACTCCCCCTTCCCGGGCCCCGACCGACGGCGGGGTGAGGGTGTCCTCTTGCCGCCTCCCGCCCGCAGGCCGTCGAGAGAGCGGCCCTAAGGACAACCGCTGGGCGCTCCCCGTCCCGCCGGTGCACCCGGGGCCTAGTCCGCGCCTCCTGCCAACCACCGCCGGGGCTCCCGGGCCGCCTCTGCGAGTGGCGAGTGCTGGGAGCGCAACGGCGGGGGAGGGCCCCCGGTGCCGGGCTGTGAGGAGAGGAGGCTGCCATGGCGGCAAGCTTCGGCAGGGAGGGCTGGCAGGAAGGGTTCTCCGTGGGGAAGCGTAGCCCAGGGATGTGGGGCGGGGAGCAACGAGATTAAGAGGTCTGGAGGAAGAAGGGTCGGATTAAAGGGAGGAACCACGAGCGTAAATCGAAGGAAGGACGGACGGACCGAAATGAACTAACCCGTGCGTCTCACAGCCCCCATCTGCAGTCCCTGCTCGCCCCCCTCCCCGCCCGCCGCAGCACTGCACTGAAGTTGCGGCTGAAGGCCAGGAAGATGATTAGAAAACATGCTCCTACCTTCACTACAGTACCAACAAAGTTGGGAGATAAATTTTTTTAATCCATTTAGTAAGATTTTGGGGGGGTTGGGGAGTGAATAAGGGCAAATTAAGTCCCAGAAAAGCGAGTGGTCTGCAGTGACCAACAGCGACAAACACCCACGGCGGTTGCGTGAGCCACCACAGGCAGGATGCAGGACCAACCGCAAAACCACAGATGAAAGGCAAAGAACAAATTTAATCTCGATAACTCACAGACCGGGGGATCTCTGAAGAGCACCCGGGCAGAGGGATCCAAGTGGGAACGCAGAGCAAGAGAGTCTCTCATAGCAAGAGTCCTTATTAGCAAGCAAGAGGAGAGAGCTGCTTGTTCCAAGTTGCTTGTCCAAACTTGCTGCTCTCGCCTGTACTTCCAAGATTCAAGCAAGTGTAGTTTTACACTGTGCTTTGATCTTCTCTGATGGCTGGGCATGAATCTCAGGCATGTTCAATAAGGTGCCTGTAAGTCCATCGCAGGGGTACGTTTTCTAAATGCAGACATTCTACTTGTCAAGCACACAGGACTAACCAATGATTTTAAGGTGATATATGTGTTTTCCAGCATCCCGTGTGCCAGTCACTTCAGCGTGTCTGGAGTCTCAAACCACCTCACGGATCTTCCATTAGTTTCCCACAACAGTGGATGCACCCGTACACCTGTGATCACATTCTGCACGTTGGCTAACCTGAACTCGGCGGTATTAAATCTGTGCACCTAAAATGTGTCTGAATGCTCCGGGTGGAAACACTGAGCACCAGGAGCAATACAACACCCATGTTGGATTCCTCGGGCTCCTACCAGTCACTGTTCTTGCTTTACGATGTAAAAAGCTACAGCATCACTAGATAGGAAAAAAAACACCACTTCAACTATGGAAAGCAAGGCTGTTAGCCTAGACTTCACCAGTAATTATGTTAAACCACACTGGTCAGAGTAACTCAGACACTCAAAATAAGTTTCTCCTCTTAGATATTTCGGGCTGACTGAAGGATAAGGCCAAAGGAGGGAACCGCGTGTTGTAAGATTTCTTCAATTACTTTGGAGTTTCCAGCCTTTGGCAAGAGAAGAATCCCCTCAGATATCTTCAGGATAGGAAATCTCTGGAAAATCCCATGATTGTGTGGACTGACCTATAGCAGCCTCCTAAGGATGCATTAATTGGCAACAGGCAGATGCTACAGCCTTTCTTTAATGATGCTGTGCACTCAGGGCAGCTGGTAACACTAACAAACACCTCACATTAAATCTGGAAGGGAAAAACATGTTTGGTGTCTTTTCAAAAGACTCATCAGTAAGTAATGAGTAGATCTACCATACAAGCAAAACTCAGGAATATATGATTTTACGCAATACAGAATCGTTGTTTTAGAAAAATATTGTACAGCTCCAGAGCAACCCTGTAAGACTGAATGTAGTCCCTGCACCTTTTCAAAACGCAGTAGAGAATGAGCAATATAGAAGCATGAGAGCAGCACCAAGTAACCTAGTTTATGAACTGTACCACATACCAATACAACATTCTTAATGTAATATTTAACTGATTACAATTTAAGGTCATCAATGCAAATACAAAATCAATAATGTAAGATGAGCTCAGCTTAACACTAAATGTTAGCAGGTGTGCAAACTCCAAAAGCCACAATACACCTGAAGTTAAGCCCTGCAGAGAGGATTCCCTTGTATTTAAAACTTTACAATTATCGCTATAAATACTTAATAGAGCATAAAGTGAGGCTTCAGCCCCTTCCCTGCCCACACTTCACCTTTAATGCACTAACAGACGGAAGGAGTTTGAATGTGAAGCAGCTCCAGCCGATCTGTTGCGCCTTTGCTTTCGGATGCAAACAGCAGAACTGGTTTGTAACCTCAGCGTGAGCGATGGACCGGGCTGCCATGTTGGGCCACTCTGGAACGACAGAGATGGACGAGTTTTACCTTGGTATCTTTATCGGACAATGCTGTTTCACCCTGCTTGGACGGTGGCCAGGATTGAGATCCAAATGCATAAAAGGGACACGGAAAGGAACAAAGTAACGCAGTAATTGCACAAAGGCAAATAATTATGAAACATGTATGGTACAAATCAAAGTTAAGTTATTTAAATGTAGAAAAAAAAAACTTATTAAACACGACTAGGCAGCTGGGCTTTTAAATTCAGTGTAGTTAATGAGCAGCATAATACTGAAGAGCAAACTACTGCCATATGCTGGTACATTTTACCATTTCTTGGAAATGTAAGCTCCGGGAAATTAAGTAAATCAGTAAAAATTAGGACATCAATTCAAACAGAGCGTTCACTTGCTGTTAGTAAAAGAATAAAGCTATGTTGCGCAAAGGTTATTACCTTTCTATGAACACAATGAAGTGGACTTGTGCCTTACGTGAAATAGTCAGTGCAAATATTTTGGCATTTTCTTTGGTAATGGCAGCTCAGTTTTATCAGAAACAGACTAAAATTTAGAGTACTTCAGCGTTCATTAAACTATTCTTCTGCTAAAAAATATTTCCTAAATTTAACCTTTACAGAGATCAGTGTTTTTACCAAAATGTGAAACCCTTGCTTTTTACCATAAATCTGACACCTGTTTGGTGAATATTTACAAAATACTTTTGTTGGGAATACAAGTTTGATAAAAACTGAGCTGCACCTTTTACAGGCAAAATAAGCATCATTTCTTGAAAACCAGACCCTTGGGAAAGGTTTGGGAAAGATCTGAGGGAGCCTTTCCCTTTCTCTACATACTGTGACATCATGTCAGGTTATACAGGGCACTTGGGAAGCTGTTTTCCTAGCGAGGAAAAGATTTACATTTTCTAGAATTCCTCAAACTCCAACTTGACTGAATGGGTCCTTGGAAATCAAGTTCCTAATAGGCAAAAAAATGTTCTTGGCTGTGTTATGAGCAATCTGTGTTTTCCTTGAATCTGTTTTTGTCAGGGAAAGTTCATAATCTAATCAGTGCTTAATAAAAAATGCTGCCTTCCCCGCAGACAGAAAAACCTTTGCATTACTAAAACCATCATGGCCATTCCATGGCTTAAAGAATGGGTAAATACCTGTGTTTATATCCTTAGACCTGTACTTCCAACACAAACTTGCAGTATTTATCAAGCATCCCAAAACTGAATTTGACTGGAGTCACAACTTGGCTGTAGTTGTGTCCTACCTGATTATCATTCAGGGGATGTTCTTCAGGAGAGGCTCTGGAGTTCCCTCACAGCTGTAGTCAGTCCCATTAACAGGAACAACATTCCAGACCAGTTCACAGGTGTGTGGGAGCATCGCAAGTGCTGTTGGTTGGAGGCAAGCATTGCAAACCTAATTGGCTCTGTGGAGCTGTACACTATCATACTGCTGATTTTATATGCTCTCACAGTCTTTTATGTGTATATATATAAATATATATATTTATATATAAATATATAACAACTACTGGTAATTAAAAGTTAAGTCCTTATAAGAGCTTTCTGAAGCTTTAATTACTTCTGGCTTTAAAAATGGAAATAAAATATGTGACAATTCCAGTAAGACCCTTAAAAACATCTTATCGGGGGATATATAGAAACCATTAAACCTGCAACCTAGTATTCAGGAAACTTCTGTAAGAGAGGGAGATCTTACGGATGTCAAATTTGGGGGTTTTGCTCCCCAGATCTTTACCTAGTCATTACCTGACGGACCTCTCTGTATCACTTTCTTCACGATGCAGCAGCCCATATGTTATACTGTCCTCCCTGTGGGCCACAGCAGCCTTTCCTAGTGACACCCCCCTTCTGCTCCAGCAGCAGATGTACCGCTGCTTTGCTGTCTTCCTCCATCTCACATCCTTGCAAGCCAAGGACATCCCTTGCAAGAGCTGATTAGCCTTTCTGTAGTCCCTGATATTTTGAGGCGCTTCCAAACGCTAAGGGACATCACAGTGCTGTCAACATTGGGTTTTTTTCTTCTGAACAATGTTTCATCTAATTTTTTCCCCATTCCCCAGCTTTTCTGCCATGCAGACTACCACTTAATAAGTCTTTTATACCAGGATATAGTTTCCCTCGTGTTTCCCAATCTTACGAGTGCTGCAGTGTCTGTGCTGTTGCTGCTGTGTGGCTGGGCCCACCCAAGGGGTGAAAAGGAAACCCTGCACTGATAAAAACAATTATGAGCTTTGCCATTAATGGATAATTAAGTTAACGAACAACACACTGTCATTGAAAAAGCCTACAACTGGATGAGGCCATATGAATGGATGGGTGAGGGAGGTGATTCTGCTCCTCAACTCTGCTCTAGCGAGACCCCCCCTCGACCTGGAGTACTGTGCACAGCCCTGGAGCACCCAGCATAAGGACATGGACCTTTTGGGGCGAGTCCAGAGGAGGGCCACAAAGTTGATCAGAGGGCTGGAGCATGTTTCCTATGAAGACAGCTGAGAGGGTTGGGGTTGTTCAGCCTGGAAAAGAGATGGCTCTGGGAAGATCTTATAGTGGCCTTCCAGTACCTGAAGGGGGCTACAAGAGAGATGGGGAGGGACTCTTTATGAGGGAGTGGAGCAGTAGTACAAACAAGGGGTAATGATTTAAACGGAAAGGTAGATTTAGATTAGGTATCAGGATGAAATTTTTCACTGTAAGAGTGGTGAGACACTGGAACAGGCTGCCCAGAGAAGCTGTGGATGTCTTGCCCCTGGAAGTGTTCAAGACCAGGTTGGATAGTTCTTTGAGCAACGTGGTCTAGTGGGAGGTGTCCCTGCCCATGGCAGGGGGGTTGGAATGAAATGGTCTTTAAGGTCCCTTCCAACCCAGACCATTCTATGAAAACAAACAAAAAAAGCCCTGTTTCCCCAAGCAGGCCCTGGAGGTGGAAGGGGCACCAGGAGGAGGGTGGGGGTGTTGGGGAGCAGGGGTTCACCACAATGACAATGGCTGCATCAGAACCCACTTCTTATTCTTTTAACCAACTTTGCCATCAAAGCCAAACCTCAAAGAGGGAGTTTGCAGCAATTGTACCATACAATTCAGATGATCTCTGAAACAGATAAAACACTATATGCTTAATTAAAATGGTTATCTCTACCTTAAACATATTTATTTATTGTGTTAATTAAAGCAGGCTGTCCTGCCCACAGGTTCATAATCTGGTTCCTGTTTCATCTTATCATTATAGATGATTGAACACATGAATTTTGCTTTCTTGTTGGTGCTTGGACTCATCATTACGTGTCCTCTCACCTGAGGACACACAGTGCTGCTGGGGATTATTTTATAGCACCTATTACTTTAAAAGCAAATTTATTCCTGTTATCTTGGTGTAACACAACCCAATGCAGGTGTCAACATGTTTATTCCAGTAGCACCAAAAAATCCCATATTAGTTCTCATTGTGTTAGGTGATGTGCAAAGAGAATAAAAGACTATTTCAGCTAAATGTCCTCCTCCCAGAAGTATCAGAGGACTGGTTAACAAATTGCTGTTCTTATTTTCTCCAACAAAAAAATTTAAGTGTAGGCTGATAGCACATGTGTGAATTTGAAGGAACAGAGAGGAGGCCAAAATAAAAAGCTCTGCATATTGATTCCTTGTACCTCTAGATGTCTCTGGCTGCCTGCCTCTTGCTCAGCTAGGATTTTCTCCACAAATGTAATCTACATTTGTAAAGAGAAATTTTAAATAACTAAATGCTGACAAGAGGCAAAACAAAAAATATGCAGGAATATTTTCTACATGCTCAGGAACACAAACAACAGGCACCGGTGGAAGGTTTAAGATCCTGCACCTTATGGTCTATCTGAGCTAGACCTTTATCTGTGCTATTAAAAAAAAAACAACACAAGGGAGGCCTGGTTTCTGAACATAATAAAGAGTAGCCAAACTCCAGACAAAAATATCAGGAGATCTTGTGTTTAAATCACCACTTACATATAGAAAACATTAAGCAATTTCTACAGAGAATAGAAATATGCAGAACAGAAATTGCCTGAAGTACAACTCTGCCTCCCTTTTACATGGAAAAAGTTTCAATTTCTTGTCCTACTTGGCTTATAAGCATTTTTAGTATTGTAATGTTTACATTTATGCATGAGGAAATCAAGTAAATTTGCTACATTAATGTTCATATTAAGGACTACTCTGGTATTTCAGTGCCTTGTCCATGCTGCCATATCCTGTAGTGGCTTCATCTGTTAATTAGCATATTGAAAGCCTAAAACAAGTACCTGCAAGGTATTTTCAGAAGAAACCAGAGGCAGGAGCAGGAAACCCACAGCAGTAAACGCAGCATATCTTTTTCAGTTTAAAAATAAGAAAAGAGGTCAAACGAATTAATTCTCACCCTCTGACCAATTACATCATGCTTACCCTTGTTTGGGTAACCACGCCAAATCACTTGTAGCATAGAATGGTCTTCAAAATATTTTAAGTGCTCACTGAAAATCTGTTTTTATATTTATTTATATTATATTATCTGTGGGGATTTGTACTTTGAAATCTATTCTGTAGCTAATGTTGTTTCTGCTAACAGTAATGGAGTCAAGAAAGCACATTTCTGGAGCATCTTCAAGAGCAGTGTTGAGTGACAATCACCTGCACAACCTTGCTGACAGGCTAATTTAGCCTACAAAGGCTTTATGAGTTTGCTGGAAAGAGGGGAATGTATTTACTTGTCCTAATAACATTGCTTGGGAAACCATAACAAGGGAGTTCAATTTTAAAGTAGCGGCTCAGTGTTAAGCTCCAATTAGGGCAACAGTAAGCTTTACTCTTTATTTTTCCCCAAATGCTGAAACTGAACACTGATTTCTTTGGAAGCTGCTGGAACAGGGTAAAGGGTAATGGCTTCAAGCTGGATTAGATTAGGTATCAGGAAGAAATTCTTTACAGTGAGGTTGGTGAGACACTGGAACAGGTTTCCCAGAGAAGCTGCGGATGCCCCATCCGTAGAGGTGTTCAAGGCCAGGCTGGATGGGGCTTTGAGCAACCTGGTCCAGTGGGAGGTGTCCCTGCCCACGGCAGGGGGGTTGGAAGCCCATTATCTTTAAGGTCCCTTCCAGTCCAAACCATTCTTTAAATACAACTTTTTTTTTTTTTTTTCCATTGCTGCTTGACAGCACTGACGTTGCACCCACCTCACCGAACTCAGGTCAGCAGAATGAACACAATCGCTCTCCGAGCTGGCAGACGGGGCAGAAAGCCCAACAAGTCAGGCGGGAAGAGCCGGCGCCCATCTTGCCTGTTATTAACCGCTGCGCGCGCTTTTCCTTTCGGAAATGCCATCTTTCCCGTCAGCCTCCCACGGGGGGCGCCAAGCACCTTTCCCAGGCGGCGGCGCCGCACATTCCCTCACCCTCCCCTCCCCGGGACCCCTCATCAGCCGGTTTCACGGGGGAGGCAGCGGTAGCTGAAGACCGTGAGGCGGAACGGCGCGCGCCCGCCCTCCCACTGAGAAGACATAAACCGACCTCCTGGCCGCCGTCCCTCGCGCAGCGCCCGTATCCTTCCGCCCGCCCCAAGGTGCTCCGCGGCTGGCTAGCTGCCCCGCCCCCACCCCTCCGTCGGTTTAACCGTCAGGCTTTAAAATCGATGTTCAAATAACTCAAGGAAACAGTCGTGGCGCCAAGGCGTCCCCTGCCCCCGCCGCCTATCCCGCGGGGCGAAGCTTCCTATGGGCAGACCGGGGCCCCGCTGCCGGTCTCCCCATACCGCGGAGTTCGCGTGCCGCGCCGGCTGCGCGCGCAGCTCCCCCGCACCTCAGGCGGGGCGGGTGGGCGGGGCGGCCGGGCGCTCATTTCCTCCTTGGGCGCCATTTTGTAGCGCAGAGAATCCGCAAATAAAGAGCAGGCGGGAACGGCGCGCCAGGGAGCCCGGGCGAAGGGGGGGACGCGGCGGTGATCCCGGCTGCGGAGCGGCGGTCCCTGTAGAGCCGGCTGCGAGTGGCAGAGGTGGCGGCGGGCGTGAGCGGCGGCGTTTCGCCCTCCATGTGACGGGTGCGGCCCAGGCAACTAGTGCGCTGGGAGAGCGAGGCCCTCCACCGGGAGGTGAGTGGCCGCGGTGCGCTTCTCCTCCTACCCCTTGCCGCCCCTCTTCCCCGGCACCGCTGCTTTCCCCCGTCGCGGGAGGTAGCGGGGCCTGCGGGGGGACACCAGGCACCTCGCCGTCCCGGGGCGCCAAACCGCGGTGGTGGTGGCGGCTCCATCCCTCACCCCGAGCGGGGGGAGGAGCGGAAGCACTTAGAGCCATTTTGTGCAAGGCCCCGAGCCCGGCCTGGCTGCTCGGCTGGGATCCTCCTCCTCCTCCTCCCCGGGCCTTCGGCAGCCGCCACACCCGGGCACGGCTACGGCCGCTGCCGCCCCCCTGCCCCGGGTATCGGAGACGCGTTTGTTTCATCCTGTGTGGAAACCGGGGGAGGGTGGCCCGGCCCGGTGGGGCGGGGAGGGCAGTGCCCGAGCTCGGGGGGGGGCGGCGGGGTCTGTCAAACGCCGGCGGCGAGGCGGGCGGGAGGGCGGCGGGCTGCAGCTGTGCCTGACCGGCGGGGTCTCGGCGCAGGAGGCGGGGCTGCGCGGGCGGGCCTCGCCGTTCGGCGGGGAATGGGACCCGGCTTCGGACCCCGGTTGCGGAGGGGAGTGCAGGAGTGTGAAGTCTGCCCAGTCGGGTTATTGTTACGAAGCTTTTTTTTTTAAAAAAAAAAAATATTGTGGGAGCATGGAGATTATGTCGGGGTTTTCCCCACGGAGCTCGTTTTCATATCTTTAAAATAACTGGTAGTTACTTCAGGTATGACTAGTAAAGCAGCATACCTGATATTATTCAATTACTTAGTTTCTTAGGGTTTTTTTTAATCTGTAAAATCTGTGCTTTCTAAACATTTTAGTAGAAGGTATACAGACTACTGGAGTTTCCAAAATTAAAACCCACTTTTCCCATTTCAGTTCTCTTCACGTTTAAATTGCCATAAAAGCCTAAGGCTTGATGAGATTACATAAAAATTCCTTTAGTGCCCGTGACAGTGTTATTTTAAGTATGGAATATGGTCTTATGTTGCTCGTTGCCAGGAGCAGATATGCAGAAGTGGCATGTAGCAGCCATCATTTCCCCCAAACTATGAAAGTGCTTAGTTAGGATAGTATAGTTAAGCTGTTCATCTTATAAATGACAAAATATAATTGTGTTAATTCTAGTCACTTATACAGGAGCATTCTCTTTTTGTTGTAGAAAATAGCACTTCATCATGCTTTTGCAAAATATTTCTGGTCTGTGTAGGAGAGAGATCATCTCCTCTTAGAGCAGAGTGAAGTCATGAGAAGCACCTTTTGCTGCACAGTACTTGAAAAGTTACTGCATTAAATTCAAAGAATGAACATTTCACTTGTAATTTTATTGTCTGTAGCATACAGACTGGTGTGTTGATGAACAGAAAGCAGATCATTGTGACAACTGATGTAGTCAGCGTGATGCTCTTAATGTTTCTGAAAAACACTGGGCAAAATGGTAGAAATGTATAGCAGTAACAAATATCTAAGATTTTGGTAATTTACTGTATGTGCCCAAAAAGCTGCTGCATGGGAGTAGTGAGGGTGAAATTCACAGATACAGAAAGAACGCTAGTGTTTATCTGTAGATGTGATCAACCTAGCTTTTCCAAAATAACATGTAGAATATTTTTAGCTAGTGTGGTGGTTTTTTTTTTTTTAGTGTACGGTTCTGTCACTACTTGTGATGAAAGGGGACAGTAAGACAGTTAACTTCTGTAATGCAGTGGCCTGTAACCTCAGTCTTCAGCACTTTCCTGCCCTCATCTGAAAACCAGGGGAGGCTTTGTAAATGGTGGTGTGCTGCCTGTAGAGGTTAGAGTAGCCAGATCTGCTGTTGCCTTAGAGAACCGGGTGCTGGAATCTTGGGCAAGGTCTGGAGATGCAAGGTAGACTACCCTTAGATGGAGCATCAGTCTTTGATTTCTTTCAGTCATGATTGTGGCAGCGGTCAAGTGTTTACAGTTGTTATATGCTGCTCTAGGGTTCAGAAGCCAAGTCCTTGGGGAAGCTCACCTTTTTTGGTGTTCATATGCTTCTGGGACTTTTCTGAGGAACACACAAATAATGGCTTGACATCATCTGTGCACAATTTCATCAGTGTTAGATGTATTTCTGTGGAACATCCGAAAAGCATGTTTCTATCTGTCAAGAACTTAAATGTTGCTGAGATCTTTAAGGCTAGTTCCAAACACTGAAGGAGTAAAAGATTCTAAAAATCTTTTGGAAAATTCTCGTGGGAGAGGTAGGCAGTGTAAATAAAGGGGTTATGAGTGTTTCCCCTGTGATTTCAAGTTACTCCATGCTATTTTGGTTTTCTGAGTTGGGCACCGGCAGTTTGTACTGACAGCATCGTACGCTTGAATGTATTTAAGGTATGGTTTTGGTAGAACAATCTCACATAAGGAGCTGCATCCAAGAAGTTAAAGCAAAATGCTTGAGTAACTTATGTGTGAGAGGGAGGGTGGTGGGAGTGGGGGGACTTCTTAGGCAAGGGAAGGGCTTAAGTTGCCTGTGTTACTAAGACTAGGAAGAGGAAGCTGCCATTCATCAGTGAGATGCATCTACTGAATGTTTTTGGAAACCTTTCCTTGGGTTCTAATGCCAGCTTTTATTTTATGAAAGGCTTGGAAATTGTTTCATCTTTTACTGTGCTTGACATGTCGGGTAGTTTTGGTTTGGCTTTGTGTGTGGTGTTTTTTTTTTTACCCAGGACTTTGATGGAGTGCTGTGTATTTGTCAATGATTAGTGTAGTTTGAAGAGACTCTAACACGTTTGACCTGGGTTTGTCTTATTGACAAACAAGTCTAGGATTTGTTTTTCTTGGGATCTGGAAAAGTTAAATGAGTTCATTTGGTGTCATTGTGTCTAAGGTAGTCTGTAAAAGACTTTTTTTAGAAGATAAAATCTTTTAAATACATAAGATCATTGTTTTTGTGAAGCCAAGTGTTCCCAACCAAGGAGTTGACACATCCATTTCCTGGTATATGTGCATTGCAGCAGCTTTACAAGCTTGTCAAATCTTAATATTATATGCAACTCTTCTGTTGGAAAGCATATTGCAAAGATGCATGCCTCTAGCAAACCTTGCATTTGTTGTTACTTGTATGTGTATAATCTTTGGAGACTTTTTAAAAAAATATGTAATAGTAGTTGTAGAAAATACTATATATTATCCTTTTGAGATAAGGAAGCATGTCCCATAACTCAAGGAAGTGTGAATATTTAACCTAGCACAAAGCAGTCCTATTATGCTACATATACACAAGAGAAATTAAATTTGATAGTGTATTAGAGTCATTTATTTGACATCTTACTTTTCCTAAAACTATTCACAAGGGTTTTAAAAAACTACTTAATACTTCCTGTTTATTGGAATCTTAAAAGTGAGAGAGTAAGTACTTGGAAGAACATGAATAACACAAACATTAGTGGCAATGTTCACAAATGATCTGCTTTTTATTCTAAAGAGATACTGAAGTAGTAGTATAAATTGCTTTCTTCAGACCCATATCATCCTCTGTCAAAAAATATGGTCTTAAATAGATGTAGGCACATACGAAATGTTTGATCTAAACAAATATGGGCAAAATTGGATCATTTTGCTTAGTTAAGTAGGAAGAATTGGTTACTGGTGGGCTTTTTTGACATCTAAAGGAAGTTTTGGTTGACTTTTAGAAAATATGTTTCTGTTGACCTTATTTAGATTACAGCAGCAAACCTGTAGTCTTTTGTACTCTGGCTGTGCATTGTGTGCAACCACCATTTCAGTAGTCTAATATTACAAATTTAAAAAAAAAAGGCTGGAAGTATAAGTTTCTGACTTCTGCAGTATTTCTGTGCACTAGTAACTGTACTAAATAAAACTTCATTTCTTCCTTCCCCATCAGAGTTCACAATGACGAATGAAGAACCTCTCCCAAAAAAGGTATGTTTAAAAAGATTTGTAGCTTCCCTCCCCCCCTCTGCCATGTAATCATGACAGCTTAATAAGTTGTGCTTTTCCTTTTGCTCCATAGGTTCGCCTTAGTGAAGCAGATTTTAAGGTTTTACCTAGAGATGAACTCATCCTAAGGTAAAGTAAAAAGCAGTTTTTCTGCCTCAATGTTGTGAAATTTTAATGGAAGATGTGTGACCTCCCTCTTCCACTGTTTCTAACAGCTGTGTTCTAAAAAACTATTTTATTCTTTTCATGATACATCTCTTTTTGTAAAGTTCTTACCTTGTCTCAAATATTTTTATATGTAGTTGGGGGAAAAACACTTCTTCCAAAGACGCAAAATAGCAAGTTATTTTAAACATCAGAAAAATGTCTACTCTTCACTCCTACAGTAAGTTTTAGGTTTTCTTAGTTCGTGCAGTCATCTCTTCAGGATGTCAGATATTAACAGAAGAATGTTAAAATGAATTTTTTATTATGTGCAATTTGCATAAACAAGAGCCTGGCCATCTTTTTTCACCTTTGGAAAGCTAAGTGTCACCATGGAAAAAATAACAGGCTGTCCTGTCACGCAGACCACCTGTTTAAAGAAACTGACCCAAGCCACTTCTCTGTACCTGCATGTCCTGATTTGTAAGCGAGGAGCTAACTAAACCAGGCATCTGTGGGTCATTTGTTTATCTGCTAGAGTAGTTTGTGTGTGCATTTTGGTAAACTTTTATCTCTTGACTTTTTGCACACTGTTATTAGCATTGTTGGGGTCTTTGAAGTTAAATATTACTATTTCGTAGGAAAAAAGCTAAACAGTGTAGAAAAATGAGAGTACAAGTGCAACACTTAATATATATGATCAGCAACTCCCTATTCTGGGCAAACTGTCCTACCAGCTACTTCCAGGGTGACAGTTCTTTTCAGGAGAGTCAATGTAGTCTGGCTCCATATGTTCAGAACTGATTTCTGGCTTCTTCCAAGTATCTGGTGTTTTGGGTAGTAAAGGATAATGTACTTAAACAGTAGGAAAAAATGCATCTGTGATGTCAAGTGGTTTAGGCTGTGTGAACCTTTTTGTAAAAATTTCCATAGTCAATATTATCCCTGGGAATAGCAAACTCCTAAGTCTGTAAAGCTGTGCCCTTACTTGCAACTCTAAAATTCCTGTCAAGTATCAAAGTATACATTCTGTGCCACTTGCTTTCTGATTCATATTGTGAAAATAATAGAAAAGGCTTCAGCTGTTACCAGTTTCTGTAGCTTGCAATGACATGGACCTGTGCAAAGCATTTAACATGTTCAGCATGACATCCTTGTCTCTAAATTGGAGAGACATGGATTTGACGGATATGCCACGTGATTGCTCACAAGGAGCTGTGGTCAATGATCCAATGTTCAAGTGGACACCGGTGATGAGTGGCATTCCTCAGTGGGCAGTATTAGGACCAGTGCTATTTGACATCTTTGTTGGAGATGTGGACAGTGGGATCGAGTGCATCCTCAGCAAGTTTGCCAACAACACCAGGCTATGTGGCTGGAGGGAAAGGATGCCATCCAGAGGGACCTTGAAAGTTGGGCCTGTGTGAAGTTCATTAAGTTCAACAAAGCCAGGTGCAAGGTCCTGCATGTGGGTCAAGGCAATCCTAAGCACAAACTCACGCTGGGCAGAGAATTGAGAGCAGCCCTGCCAAGAAGAACTTGAGGGTGTTGGTTGATGAGAAGCTCAATGTGAGCTCACAGCTCAGAAAGCCAGCAGTTCTGCCCCTCCACTTTGCTCTGGTGAGACCCCAGCTGGAATACTGCATCCAGCTTTGGAATACAAAGGATAAGAAGGACATGGACCTGTTGGAGCAAGTCCAGAGGAGGGCCACAAAGAGGATCAGAGGGCTGGAGCACCCTTCCTATGAAGACAGGCTGAGAGAGTTCTGGTTGTTCGGCCTGGAGAAGAGAAGGCTCCGAGGAGACCTTATAGCCCCTTCCAGTATCTAAAGGAGGCCTACAGGAGAGAAGGGGAGAGACTCTTTGTCAGGGAGTGTAGTGATAGGACGAAGGGTAACAGTTTTAAATTGAAAGAGGGTGGATTTAGATTAGATATTAGGAAGACATTCTTTACTGTGAGGGTGGTGAGACACTGAAACAGGTTTCCTGGAGAAGTTGTGGATGCCCTATCCCTGGAAGTGTTAAAGCCTAGGCTGGATGGGGCTTTGAGTAACCTGGTCTAGTGGGAGGTGTCCCTGCCCATGGCAGGAGGGTTGGAACGAAATGATCTTTAAGGTCCTTTCCAACTCAGACCATTTTATGATTCTGTTAGTTGCTATCATGGAAGAGATTATTTTCCTGCATATATTCAAGCAAGAATGTGATAGAGTACACCCAAGGAGGTATAAAGTACATCAGCAGCTAAACTGTGTTAAGGTCCCTTCCAACTAACCATTCTATAAAGAGACAGGAGGGAATTTGTTAATGACAGCTGTGTTACTATTGAGTTGTCATCGTCTTAGTGTAGACAAAGCAATTTCTGTGCTCAAAAAGGCCACATATTTGATTTAAGGAGGATGTCCTTTATACCCAGAAGTGGAAACTTTAATACTATTTTGGTTATGTCCTTTATATTTCTTGCATTAAGCAGTGCTATGAACGTTGTTTTTTTTCTTTGAATGGGGAGCATATTTAATGGACTTAGAATAAATTCACATTTAATTGTGATGTCATGTAAAACTAGCAATAACAACACGAGTTGCTGACTTTGTGGGTTGGAATGAAATATAACACTATTAGATGTATTTCATATAAAGGCATCTCTTCTGCTTTTCTAAAAGCATGTGTTGATGGTTACTGGGTTGTCTTAAGATTTGGAATGTGGGTTTTTTCAGTCCAAAAAGCATTTGAGGCAAATGCTTTTTAAGATACAGGCATCTGTCATCTGCTTTTGGTCTTTTAGGTAATAAGTCATCATTGCTGTACAATTGCACTGATAAAAATACATATGTAGAAAATACTGATTATTTTTTGTCAGTTCCCATGCCATGAAACACCATGCGAAGTACATAATTTAGGTTTGTTCATTTTAACTTTTCCTGTTGACTAACGTGAACAGGATTACCAAGAAGCCTTTCAGTCTGGCCTTTAGGAGTTTCTCCTTGTGTCATTACTTGTTGCTGCGGACTCATCTCCTTCATCTTCCCCTGCCCCTCTTTAATGCAGTAGCTAGTTAGCATAACTGTTTAGGGGCTTCTGTGAAGAAAGAAGAGCCAGGAACATGGTAACAAAGCACTCTGTGGATTATAGCTAAAAAGCTGATCAGGATTGCTCTGGTTGTTTAGCCTAGTGGTTATTCTTTAAAACACTGAGGCACCCTGATTTATACAAGCAATTCTGAGGAAATAGAGTTCTTTTACTGAACTTGAATCAACATGGACTTAGGGTCACTTGTTTTTGGAAAGGCTTTGGTGCAGCACTGTGTGCCCTACCCCATAAGTGCTTATCATTTATTCTTGGAAAAAGTAAACCCCCAAAGCTCAACATCAAAAATGGGTGCTCCAAGAAAAATAGTAGTATTTGAAACTGTAGAGCCTTAAAAGTCTGCTTAACATTTTTAGAGATTGAAGGGAATTAACTAACCTACATAATACTACTCAGTTACCTTCCAGATCTTGTGAGACTGTAAGTGATGCCTTAAACGTAAAGTGGATGCAGGGCTGTCTTCCTAGTTCTGTTTATAGCTCTGTCTCTGTTCTTTAGTGCCTTTCCAAGTAGCACTTCAGTGAAGCTTTTCAGGTTGTCACTGTTCAGCCATCAGGTTACTGACACAAACTACTAAACAGATCAAGAATGGAAGCTGAACTGATTGGAGAAAGAAGTTGGCTTTTCGCTTTTGTCTTTTTTCCTAGTCAACTTCACTGATGGGCTGCTTGAGTCCCCAGCAGGTGTACCAGAAGGCACAATATGGGCCAAGGAGATCAAGCCAACTCACGTTTGCTTAAACCAATGCATCTGCTAGATTACATGTGTGAAGAGAAGTACTATGTCTTTCCTGCACCTTGAGAAGAAAGGCTTCAGACTTAAGGTCTGGCCAGCAAGTTCCTGTAAATCACTGGTTTATTTAAAGAAGCTTTTGCAAGCATGTACAAATTCTTAACTTAAAGCTGAATTTTTATGTCGCTCTTCTAGGTGTTGATTTTACCTATGTCCATTAAAAAAAAAAAAGGTTAAACTAATGCACGTATGTATAGGTGAAACCTGGTAGAAGGGATATATCATCTTCAGTTGGGGCAAACAAGTTTCCTAGAGGGGAATGCTTTACTCCTGTAGTTGAGGATGTGGTAGTCGCAATCTTCATATTTTAATTCTGACCTAATTGAGGAGGGGGGAGGCCAGGAGCAGGGCAAGAGAAAAATATTTGTTTGTATCACTGCTGATTTTTTTGTACGTGTTTTTTTTACTGAACTTAAGAATCTTTTGGGGGGCAAAAATCTTTCCCCTGAAGAGCCTGTACAGTGAACTACCTGGAAAATGTTTGAAGTGTGTAATTTTTAGTAATACGATTTATATTTAATCTTTAATAGTTTATCAGAGGTGGTTAACATGTTCTGGTGGTTTTTGGGAAGTTGCATGTTTTTATGCAGAGGATTACAATATTTCTGGATACAGTTAGCATTGAAGTTTCTAACTGAATCTGAAATAAAGACCTACTCTGTGATATATGGTGGCATCTGTGAGTTGACTTTTTCTAACAATTTCTTGATAGCATTAGGGCCTAATGGAGGCTTTTTTCTTGTGCATGATTTGTTGGTGGGGTTTGTTGTGTGTGTTTGTTTTTATTTGTTAGGGTTTTTTTTTTAACTTGTAGTTCTGAACTCTTGGACTGTACTGGAGTTGTGCTTGGTGGCTGAGATTTCTAGGTGATATTACGTCCGCTGCTGGATTAGCCTGAGCTTCTGCTGTCTAGTTTCAGTGTGGCGCAGCTGAGATTCCATCAATGAGCAAAGGCATCTTTATACCATTCCACAAACTTGCTGTCCTTGTTGCCTCTTTTAAGCTCTGTGTGAAAAGTTTGCATGTGAGATTCATGTAATGGGAATGTGGGCTCACCTCAGCCTTGCATGTTAGCAGCTGGGAGTCCATGTTACTGAAAAAAAAGGTATAGAAGGAAAACTGTTATGCATAGAGATTTGGTTGTACAATGTAAGACCAAAGTTGTGCATCTGGAAATACTCCCCTTCTGTTGTTCAGGGAAAAACAGATTTTCTCTAAAAATGGTTTATTTAGAGAATGGTGTTACAGACTTAAACGCCATTTATGTGTATGTAGTCATTTGAGACCTAGCAATATAAAGTTTTACACCTGTCCTGTTTGATCATAGTAGCATTTGGTCTTCTCTACCAGTGTAGACTTAATAAACAGATAAGAGTTAACAGTGTTCAGAGTCAGAGCACTAAAAATACTGCCCAATGGTCTTCAGCGTCTGTGTGTTTTTTCTTTTGAAATGTTTTATTCTGTTAATAGCTTCTTACCTTTTTTATTTTCATTTGCTTAAAGTCAGAAGCTGCAACTTTGATCTTTGAAAAGCTGAAGTTACAGAATTCTACTTTAATTCCCTCTGCTAATGACCTGTGCAGCTAGTGTAAAAAAGGGAAAATGATTCGTGTGAAATAAGATGGGAAGACAGTATTTAGGAAAATAGTTATTAAAGGCACTGAACAGGAAAAGTTACAAGAGGAGACTTAAGAATTTAGAAATTATTAAAGTCTTAAGTCAGTTAATAGACACTTTAAGTGAAAACTAAATTGTCAGGGCCAACAAACAAGACAGTTTTAAAAATACTTAAAAGTAGTCAAAGCACGTAAGTATTAAAAAGGTATCTTTTTCTTTTAACTTGGTTTCAGGAATGTTTTTGCGAAACTGCTTTGTTGATATATTTGGTAAATATTTTGACATGTTAGTCCTCAGGATTATTGAGATCACTACAAAAACAAAACAGAATGCAAGCTTTATTGAAAAGGAAACAGTTCCCTTTCTGGTATAACTGGTATAACAACTTAACCTAGATTGCGAATTCTAGTGTATTGTAATACACTTCTGCTTGTCTTGTTGTTCACTTGGTAACAGACTTAATGCTGTCTTTCTATTATGGTTTCTGTTACAGGATTTTGTTTGGATTGTTCTGCTTTGAGAATGATAGGTATTTTAGGTACTTTACACAAATAACTAAGTAATAACTGTTTGATTCCAATATTTGTCCAAAATATTACAGCAAGTTTTAAGATGCCAGCTTTACGTGTTGTAATGCACAGCTACCTTTTTATCCTTCTGAAATGCAAAATGGATTTAACTCTTTTCATGTTTACAAGCCTCTTTAAAACTGGAATTGTGTCTTATGCAATTGTGTAATTTCCCTCTTACATTTTCTGACTATTGTATGAATGTATCCTCTGAAAGTTTAGGAGTGAGATGGCTTGATTTAATGAACTGAACTTCAGAAAATTTTTTTTTTTTGTCTCTGCAATAGGTGGAAGCAGTATGAAGCATATGTGCAAGCTCTGGAGGGCAAGTACACCGACCTTAATTGTAAGTTAGCCAAATTTCAAAATGGTACGAGTTACCTGAATGTTTGTATAAAGCACAGTGTTCAAGTAATGTCTGTGCTTTCTAAAACTGGTAGAAATAAGAGATAATAATCTATGTTAGTTATCTGTCAGAAAAAAAAGTCCCTGTTTTATCTAGTGTAAATTTTCAGCCTTTCCCAACTTTCTTACACAGCATCTAAAAAGTCTGGTTTTGCATCTTTAGGACCATCTGTCCATAGACTGCTGGGGGGGGGGAAGTCTCAAACACCACAAATAGGTGTATTTTCAGTACTTTTCCTTTAGAAAGGAAATGTTATCCTCTGCCAAAACACTCCATGAATATTTGTGCCTTCAGTATTCTCACAGGATTGTAAGCCACACGGGAAGGAAAATGATTTGTAGAGGTAAAGGTCTAAAATGAGTCCTCAATCAATGTTTGATGTGAGTAGGCAAATTAATTGATTGTCGGTCTTATGTGGTCTTTAAAACTTGGTCTGTACTTGAGTCTTCCAAAAGAGAACATGGGAAAAATATCTTACTGTCAAATGGGAAAAGCTAGATACATTCTGGAAGTGACTGAATTGCTTTTAATTGCTAAAATCACTTTTAAAAATAACTTTTTAAATCACTTTTAAAATTGTGTTGGCAGCTGGAGATGGGCTCTTTCCTGTTTTCCACTCATGTTTTCAGTCTAAGTACTTAAACTTAGTACTACGGAGTCTGAAGGGTGTTTTTCTGTCAGTCCAAGCAGATGTCCTCTCTCTTTTTTCTGTTACACCCTCTTCTCCTGCCACCCCATAATGTTTGAGTTCTGGAGAGACTAAAATATAGAAAAAGCAAACAGTTGATTTCTTTCTAATCTCAAACTGTCCTAGCGTAGGCAAGTTGTTTTAGCATTCCTAGTTTCTCAATTTTGTAAACACTAATGTAAGCTGTAGTAATTGTTATTACTGAATTATTGGCACAGAGTTATCTAGAAATAATTGTCCTGAGGCAATTTATGATGTTCTTGGTTTACATTCACAGTAGATCATTCTCAAGTAATTAGAAACAAAATACCAATTATTCCAACCTTCCATCATTTTATAGATGAAAAGTAGCAGAGTGAATATATACTATTTGTATCAGGCTGCTTACATGTGTTCCTGTTTTGAGTAATTTGGAAATGTGCTGTGCTATCTTCTCTCATCTTTCATATGTAAGCTTTAATAAATGTTCAAAGATCAGAATAATTCTAGTTGTGAGTGAACTGCCATTTCTGGAGTTCTTAAATGTCTTACTGATATCTCAGAATTTTGAGACCAGTTTGAGGATTGACCACAAATGGCACTGTTTTACAGACTGCATCATTTTTGCCAGGGTAGAGTCCCCCCCGCCACCCCACCTCAGCATTTCTTATAGATACCAGGACAGTTCCGACTTCATGAGTTTCAGGCTGCAAGTAGCAGTAGTATCTGTTCAAGCAGTCAATGTAAACGTTATTTCCTATATAAACATGGAAACAGTTTCAAAAGTTTACTAAGCCTTAAGAAAGGATCAGAAAGATGTATTTAAAACCAACTGTTGTCAAGCTTTTCTAATATTTAATGATAATTTGATTTTTCTTATTTATGCTTATTGTAGTTATGCTTATATTCATGACACTCTTGCTGTTGATTAATTTGGTTTTTAGACTCTTTCAGCTGTATTAAAAAACTGTTCATGAGAGGATGCTATAAAACATCCTTTTTGTGTGTTACTACTTGTATTAGCTAATGATGTCACGGGACTGAGAGAATCTGAAGAGAAGTTGAAACAGCAACAGCAAGAGTCTGCCCGAAGAGAAAATATTCTGGTGATGAGGCTGGCAACTAAGGAACAGGAGATGCAAGAGTGTACTGTAAGTATTTAAAGAGGATAACAGTTTTCAGACTCTTATAAAGATACCAGCTTTTGAGCCAGTACCTACATGCTATCTTTTCTGTATATCTATAGCAACACATTTTCTGTGCTTAAAGAAAGGACAGGCAATGAATTAGTAAACATTACTTCTTAAAATTTACTTTTTTAATATTAGTTAATTCAGCGAATTTTCAGCATCGGTTGTGCTTGGAAGGGCTTTTGCTTCAGAACCAAGCTAATACTTGCACAATCAGCTATGCATATTTACCAAAAATATTACTTCTGATTCTCATTGGATGCAGGAACAAATTGAACCTTCAGAAAAGATTGAGTTGACTGGGTTTCATTTAGGAGATTTTAGGCTGATATTACATTGAATTTAGGTAAGATATTTGTAAGCTGCTACATCCATTTGGGTAGGTAGGGGGAGGAGCTACTGACTGTTTCAGAGAGAGTTCTTCTGAAGTTTGGCAGATGTGCTTCTCAGGGTTTCTGGTGTTTTTTGTACTTAAATACCTTTTTTGTTGTTGTTTCTGTTTCTTTCCGCTTTATTCCTGTAAGTTTTCTGTGACTTTGTTTTCTTCTGTGTTTAGTTTTAGTTTCTTGAAAATATATTCTACCACTGTTGGACTTTTGATCTCTTTTGGATTACCTTATTAACATAATTTTCCCCTGCTGCATTAATTTGGCAGCTCCTGAGAGAAAATGGTAAAAAGCTTATAGCTAGTTTCTGTAATGTAATTACAGAAATTCTGTAATGTTTTGAAAACTACAAGGTCTGTACAAAACTCATGACTAGTTTTGTAGATTTCTTTTTTTAATTTCTTTTAGCCTGCCTCTTTTTTTCTTTAGGCTTTCAGAGCTGTCAGACTAATGTGACACCTAACTGTATACATTATTTTCACAGCTCTTAAGACCATAAGATGAATTTAGTTTGTAGTAAACACTGGTATGAAGAGGAAAAAAAGGGGTAAAGATTATTTTGCAGGGGCAAAAAGTGAATCTCAGACTCATTGAAGTTGGAAAGCACTTGCAGTTTGTCTGGTCCAGCCAGCCTGCTCAGAGCAGCAGCAGTTGGACCAGGTTACCGAGGACTCTGTACAGTTGGGTATTGAGTGTCTCCTCGAATGGAGACTCCAAAACCTCTCTGGGTGATGTGTGCCAGCGTTCAACCCCTGTCACAGCAGCAAACATTTTCTTATGTTAAAGTGGATTTTCCCTCTGTTTCAGTTTGTGCCCACTGCCTTCTGTGCTTTCAGTGGGCACCACTGAGTCTGGCACCACCGTCTTTACTTCCCCTCCTACCCCCCCACCCCGAGGTATTTATGCACATTGGTAAGATCCCCCTCAACCTTCCCTTCTCCGGGCTGAACAGCCCTAGTGTGCTCAGGCTCTGCTTGTATGACAGATGCCTTAAACCCTCAATCATCTTCATGGCCTTTCGTTGGCCTCACCCTAAAATGACTGTCTCCCCTATACTGGGGAGCCCAGAGCTGGTCCCAGTACTCCAGATGTCCCACCAGTGCAGAGTGGAGAGGAAGGATCATCTCTTTCAACCTGTTGGCAGCACTCCTCCTAATGCAGCCAGGATGCCAATGAAGATCTGTTCTGGTGCTATACCACACCACTTCCCTAGTAGTAAGACTACTATATTGCTCCTGCTTCTCTTGTTAGTTTTACTGATAAATTCTACTATAAGGGACAGCAGTAATAAGGTACTTTTTCTTTTGAACTTCTGAGAATGTAGCTGAAACAATAAATACTAATAAAAAAAAAAAGAAATGTAAATTTTTCACCAAAGCCAAAATTGTGTGTACTGTTTTCACTCTTTTTCATCCCCATTTCTAAAAGAATGAGTTAGACAGAAATAGCAGGTATTTAAGATGATGAGTTTTGGTAAGATCATGAAGACTATAGGCTTTTTGGCTGAACGTTGTTGATGTTCATAGCTGTGATAAACAGGCTTTCCAGAATATTTGTTTAGAAGAACTTCTGAAGAGCGTTCATTAATTTCAGTGTACTAAGAAAAAAAAAAAGGAAAATAGGAGAGGGAGGGGAGATGGGAGAACCCACCAAAAAGAAACAAAAAAACACACGAAGTGGCTTATTTTTCCAGGTATTGGCACGTGAGTAACATCAAGGATGTGTAATCTCCATAGTGCATGGAGACAGGAAGATGCATCCTTGAAGGAAGCAAAGGAAAAGCTATAATGGAGACATTGGCACCTTAAAGTGTTTTCAAGCTTAAATGCATATAGTCTCAAGAAGCTCTGGAGGACTACTTGGCTTTGTGTTATTAGGTAGTATTTTTTTTCAAATGAAGTAACAGTAGTGAAATAAATACTGTTGGATAGGATGCAACATGAAGGTATAGGTTGCTAAATCAATAAATGAACCAAAGCCATTCACCATATGATAATTAACTTGACATGTCTAATTTGTAGTCCATGAAAGAACTTCTCTTTATTTTTAGCATAGCTAACAATTTTTTTTATAATCCATATTTACATGTAAAATATGGCAGTGACAGTTATTTATATGGAAGCATTTAATGTTTCCTATCACACCTTAATTAGAGAAACAGTATCTGTGGTGTCAAGTTTCTTGAAAACTGCAGATGAATATTTACCATGTAATGCTTATTGTTCATATCACTCTTGATGTATTTTCGGGACATGTTTTATACTTACAAATGTAACATGTTCAGGTCACATTCAAATGGATAAAAACTTAAAGATACTGCACCATATTCAAGTGGTCATATTTGACAGACATGAGTGATTTTTCTGATTCCTTATGTGTAAGACACCTTTCTAGTTAAAATATACTAGCTTTGTTTTTAAATAAGGTGTGATAGATTTTTATCTTAGTTTCTGTTTTAATTTGCACCTTTCTTTTAAAAAGATAAAACACAACAAAACATGCTTCAACTTATAAAAGTCACTGTCTTGCGTGCGTGTGTGTCAGAGTAGCAGCATCATTGTCTTGATTCTGTTTCACTACTCTTTTAGAAGAAACAAGATGGTAGTTGGGTGTGTAGCTCCATTCTCCCTCATGCTCCGTGCTGAGTCTAGCAGCAGAATACATGGGTTTCTTTTTACTCTGGGCTTACTCAGAGTCTGGTGTTGCAAACGTGCTCTACGTGGTTCAGGGTGGTGATCTAAGGGGCGATTGAAGTTTAGGTATTTAATGCCTTGTGTGCCTTATGGTCAGCAGCAGCGTCCTTGAGCTCCCTGCCCCGTAGATGGAGCGACCCCCCAAAGAGATTGTTAGGGAAGTGCAGGTAAGGTATTGGCTGTTGTTTCTCCATACAGTGTTATTTCTGGTAGAGGTGGTGATGAAGTTAGTGCTACTTCAGGGAACGATCTTAACCCCCTCTCAAGCTACTGCACAGCCTCTGTAGGTCAATAAGTGGACAGGCATTTGGAAATATTTGCTACTCAAATAGGTTTTCCATGGAACAGATAACAATGAGTGGAAGCTTCCTATGGGTGCAGTTGGGCTAGAGTACCTAGATGGTCATTACTCCTAATAACCTACTTGTGGTTTAAGTTACAGGTCTGTTTTTTCCCTTCTTCATTATCCATTTTTTTCCCTTCCTGTTCCCATCTTATAAGAAGGATATATAGTTGTACTTAGATTGCTTGCATTTCCTGTTAGACACTTGTTCTGTTTTGTTGCCGTGTCAGAGGAACTGTTCTTTGTGGTATCCTTGTACAACTTCAGCTGAAAGGATTCAAGTGCTTCCAAGAACATATGAGAAGCAAAAGGGTTGAAAATGTTATTGTCTGTCCTGGGTTGAGCAACACAGGGCTAACTTCTCTTCTAATGCTTGGGAGAACTCTGCTTTCAGAAGAGTCTAGTGTCTGAATTTGTGGAAATACTTACTTTATAGTCATCTATGCTCTGTGGGATCCAACGTCTTGGTGGTTTTGAACCTTGCCAGGTGCGAGGATTAGGAGGAGCGAGGCCTGGGAACTTGACCCAAGCTGGTCAGCAGGGTTATTTTTTTACCATGAACATCACATTCAATATAAATTAGAAAGTTTGCTCTGTCTCTCTCTCCCTTGATGGCGGTGGTCCAGAGAACTTCTTGCCCCAGTGCCAGACCCCTAAGCCTTTCCCTTTCTCCTAGAGCTGCAGCGCTCGCAGTCTCTGGCACTTGCTGTCCACTGCTGGGAGTGCACAGCTTCCTGCTGATAGAATTGGCTGAGTGTAATCCTTTTGTGTCTTATATTGTATCAGGATCAATATTGGTTCTATTTCAACCCTCGTGTTTCCTTGTTTTTCCCCTATTCCCTCTCCCAGGTGGGGAGGGGTCACTGGATGATAGAATAATTGTTTAAACAATAACAAATTGTTACATATTTTCTCAATACTGCCTTAATAAAAAAATAAAAATCCATCCAAACAAAACCCCACTCAGCCTGATGTCCTCTAAATAGACTACTTTCAGTGTTCTCCTGCCTTTGGGTTAGAGCAGAGGGAAAGCTGATACCAAGGTTTTTTTTTTATTTGCGAAAATTCATCCCTATTTGTCCAGATAGGCTCTTGAAAAATTCCAGTTAGCATGTGCTTCCGTGTTTGGGAGTATGACTAGCCAGGAGGCTTTTCAGGCCTTAGAGTGCATGTCCTGGGGTCTGGCATTGGACATGACTCTTCCTGTATATTCAGCTCTAGCCTAAGTTGGCCCTTATGCTCCCCACCCCTTACCTCCTGGAGTATCAACAGGAGGACAGACTGGAGTACCAGAAGGTGGTTAGAGGGAGCAAGAATGGGAGGCTTGGAGCAGCTTGGTGAACGGAGTAAGGAAAGTAGAAAGAATGGAGAAAGGAGCAGGAAGGTGAATGGAGTAAGGAAAAGTAGACAGAAGGATTAAGTGGTATGGGCTTGTTTTGCAGTGAGTCACATTGAAGGGAGGTTGCTGGGTGTGGGTGGATGAAAAGCCTGAGAAGTGAGAACTCTGGAGTTGCAATTGCAGAAAGCACTTGTGGAGGGATGGAGAATTTGAGTTGGAAAAACTGGAGGAATAAATGGTTTGGGGAGGGGGAATGAGCAAGAGTTGTTCAGCTTGACTAAATTCTCCTGTGCTACTGTTCAGGTGATATGTGAAGCCTGTGCAAGTGCTCTCTGCTTGGCCAAGACCCAAATGAGATTCTTAAAGACATGGGACAAAATCAGCTGGGTCCTTTTGAGTGTTTCAGTGTTTTAGTGTGTTCCTGCCACGAGTGAGGAGCAGGTGACAGCAATTCTTTGTCCTGCTGATCCAAAGAATCTGTTACAGTTCTTAGGCTGGCAGTAGAAGAGGGAGGGAACTGGGTCTAGGTAAGACAAGGAACATGGTCTTTTTTTTTTTTCCTCAATGATGCCTGCCTAAAAATAGGTTGGGAACCATGTTGCTGTAGCGTAATTATTCTCGGATCAGTTGCCAGCTGGAGGGTCTGTGTGTGCGCAGGCATCTGTTAAAGTAGCTGTTTCACCCTCTACCACTGCCAGCCCTCGCAAAGAATTGTCAAGTTGTCAAAATATTTCCAGTAGTGCAAGCAACAGAAGATTTAGTGGATAGAAAAGATAAATCAATAGAAATTAATTAAATCTTTATTCAGGGAGCAATATTTGGTGCGTTCAGTGAGGCAAAGGACCTGCGGGGGTAAAATGCCATCCAAGAAATGGATGAAATTTGGACTTCCTGTTTCTAAATAATGTTTGTAAGTGGGTTTTGGAATGCTTTATTTCTTTAAAATATGGAGTGCTTTATTCCTTTTTGGACACATAAAAGTTTGTTTGTTTAAAACTTAAAAGTATGATGTGTATTTTATTTTTTTTTAGAGTAGCTAAATATTTTTATTTCAATAATACCAAATTAATGTGGTGTGAATGGAAATATTTCAGTTATTTCAATACCTTCAAAATCACTTGAAATAAAATCGAAGAATTGTTGTTACTTAATATATAAATTAAAACATGTTGTCCTCAATCAAGAGGTGACCGAAGTCACTACTGCACGTTTTTAAGGTAAAAAGAGTGTTTGTACTTCTCCTTTCTCTTCACTATTGCTGTGTAAAGACCCTGTAAGAGTCTTTACTATATACAGTTATATACAGGAAGTGATTTTGACTCTGCTGCTTGTCCCCAGGAAAACAAAGTGGGGAGGGAGACTCCCCCTCTCTTTTGCTGGTGATGCCTTGCACTGTTTATCCTTAGAACTCTTGCTATGAAGTCTGTGAGATTGTGTGTGCAACAGGAGGCAGACCCCACAACTTTCAATCGCTGTTTCTTTTTAATCTCGGGTCATTTTGTTCGCCTCTTGCTGATGAAGTGTGTAATACAGGGAGTGTAGTAAATTTAACTTGAGAATGAACACTGTGTGTAGGCTGATGTGATATTAGTGCTTACCTAGATTCTAAACACGTACTCTTTAGTATGCTTTAAGATTGTTGTGATGGGATTAAAATGTAAGAATCTTTCAAAAAAGTTGATCCTATTTAAATACGTACAAGTTTTGTTGAATGCTGTATTTAAAAGAAATAGTCTCACTGTTCACAATTAATACTTCTGAAATTTTGACTGTATTGTAAGTCTTCTGGGTTATAAATTATAAAATTGTAACTCTTCTGGGTTGTTATTACAAGAGAATCAAATCCAACCAAAATCTGTTTAATTGATGTTAATATTTCTAAATTTTGTTTAAAAAATAAATATGCCAATTTGAAACATTTGCAAAAAACATTAGAAGTTTGTAAAAAAACTTTTTAGTAGTTTTTAAAATACAAATATTTAAATATACATTTTTATTCTTTTTTTCCCCAAAAGACTACAGGCAGATATAAAAAAGGAGAGCATTCTAGTGCTCTGGTCATTGCTCTGGCACATGTCAACTGACATGTAGAAAACAATTTGAAGCAAAGAGAGGAAAAAAAGGAAAAAATTGGCCTTGAAAGTTTAAGCTTGGCGAGTGGTGGGATGGGGGATTGGGTGAATATGCACATTGATAGGGTGCAGATGGGCAAAAGTTATTTGTATCCTGTCTTTTAAAGGTTATACTGTTGAAAGAAGGCAAGTTTCCTTGCTGTTATCTTTGGAATAACTATTTTTGTGTCTAAAGGACTTCAAAATTTTGTTTAATGTTGGGTGAATAATGGTCTTTTTTCTTATTTTATGCAGAATCAGATTCAGTACCTCAAGCAAGTCCAGCAGCCTAGTGTTGCCCAACTGCGATCAACAATGGTGGACCCAGCCATCAACTTGTTTTTCCTAAAAATGAAAGGTGAACTGGAACAGACTAAAGACAAACTGGAACAAGCCCAAAATGAACTGAGTGCCTGGAAATTTACGCCTGATAGGTAAACAAAACAAATACTCCCCAGTCAAGACTTCCCTGACAGTCCCACTACGAGAATGCTATGGTGGGACAGCCAAGTACTCGTTTCCGCACCAAGACTCAGACGTTTTGAGGCAAAAGCCACATTCTTATACTGTCCAGCTTGTAATGCTTAATGTAAAACTTATCAGATGAACCTTGTGTTTCAGCTTTTTTCTCCCCCTTTGCTTCAGAGGCCTGACGGCGTCGGACTATTCTGAAGAAATGGCCATCTTCGAAAAAAAAATCTTTTCTAGAACATGTAGACATTTGCAAAATTGTTCTATTTGAAGAAAATAGAGGGAGAAACAGAAGTCTTAAGTCTGTGGCACACTGTGTCTACAGACAGTTTGGAGGAGAGAGAACCTAGAGATTATAAATCACGAATTGAACATGTAAAATTCCCGTAAAATGTAGAAGTGGAATATGCTTCGCTCTTAACCTTGAGCCTAGTGACTTAGAGACACTGTAAGTCAGTTTTGCCAATAAGACTGTGGACTTCCTGCTTGTTCACTGAACTGCTGGGTCAAAACTCGATGAGGTGAATTTTGTGTTAAAGAGTTTACTTGCTAACCAGTTTTGAATAGCCACGAGAGTGCTATTTGATATCACAACAGTGGTAGTCTACACATTTGACTGTTTAGCCTTTGGGCTCTCTAGCACTTGACGGAGCCTTAAGTCAATGTTGCTAAATAACGAACTGTTTTCTGGATGGTTGGTAATACTGTGGACGCCTCAAAATTAGGACTGTACGAAAATGTACGTTCTATCTAATTGCAGGTTTAAAATTGTTGGAAGCAATATATATTTGATCACAACTAGCATGTATAAGAAAATCTGGTTGTGATAAGTATTTCACTGCATGTTTTCATGCAGAAATGAGAATTTTCCATCTTCTATACTAAGAACTGATCTCAAGTGCTTAATTCAGAAGGCACACAATGGCAACTGTCTTCAGTGTTGGTGGGGTGTTTTTATTCCTTTGTACACCTGGTTTTTTTTTGTATTGCACTTCTATATAAAATGTGCCTTGAAATAGTTGTAATATATAGCTCAAGGAACACTACTGGTTATACTGTTGTATTGTGAAGCTCCTGGGATGAACGAGAACTGAACAGGTTGTTATTTCTGCATTGTCTCGTTCTCTGAAAACAAAGTCAGTATTTTAACAAACCAAAAAAACTTAAATGCATGCACTTTCCTTGGTGGAATCAGTGAAGGAGCCTTTGCTACTCTATTGATGCCTCTGTTCTGTTGTCCCAAGTTACTTCTAAGAGTAGCGATCTGGGACAGTTGGGAGTGGCATGTCTGAGGTGTGTAAAGCGAAATGCAGATTTGGTGTAGCGTTTGTGTGTTTATTTTTTTTTTTCCTTAGTGATTTGAGTTCTATTCAGTAATCTGAGGTTTTGATTTTCAAAACAGTTGGGCAACATTTTATGACTCAGTCTGATCATAGAGAATTCAGTTTTAAAAAAAGACATCCAGCTGTCATAGAAGGTGATGTATCCTAACTGTTTCGATGACTTCTATTAAGATGGCATTACATATTTTTTAACTTGGAAGTATCTTAACTGTTTATGCTTCATATGATTTATATGGGATTGAAGAGTAGTGTACTTATGCAGGTTTATTTTTTTTGCATGAGTAATGACTTAACAGCAAAAGAAAAACCTACAGAAAAACTTTACCTTTTTAAAAGAGATACATCTGGGATGATTTTGCTATAGCAGTATCTAAGATTTTAATGATCTAGCATCAAAACAGAGGTAAGACTTACATTCATAAATTGTTAACGTGTTACCAAGCCATTTGTAAAGCTCACTATAATGTGCAGATAGAGGCATGCCATGCAGATTGTTTGTTTAATTTAGAGTTCAAAAAAGTACTGAATACGTTTAGATACAGGTTGGTTAAGTCATCAGGCTCTAAATGCTTGTGTACAGCTGAGGAGAGTCAAGTTAACTTCCCACTTCCTTTCAAGCAAAAGTGTCAGAAGAAAATGTTATTTCTGTAGCTACAACGTACCCTAATATGCACCATAAAAATTTCAAGTCAGTGGTATGAGTGTGCAAAATTCATATATGCAGTAGATGGGATACAGAAAATTTGATTTATTTCCTGATAAATGATTGAGGCTGTCTTCATTAACTGCCTTAAGATAATACTGATTTTATTTCTGGAAAGGTAAAGAAATGGTGACTTGTGAAATAGTTAAAGGATTTCTCATTCCCTTTGCATTCTGTCTCCCCTCCCTCCTTTTAATTGCTTTAATTGTCCATCCTTGTATGCAACTACTCTTATTTCATGGCATTGGACCTAGTTTTCGAAAGAGATGATGCTACTATTTCAATCCCCAACTGGTGTTTTTAGGGTAATGTGTTAACTGCAACCCTAAGTGGTCTGAGTTCTGGGCTTTAACCTTGGCTAAGGCTGTACAGCGTAATGATTGCTGATGTCTGAAGGGAGAAATAAAAGGGACATATAATCAAAGGAATGGCTATGCTGAGCCATTTCAACCATCATTAAAACATAGACTATACACTTGGATTAAAAATTAGTAGAAATGTCACTTGCAGTAAGCCTAGTACAACAAACACTAGTCTTCTGAAGTTTAACCACTTACATTCTTACAGGTTTTGTTGCATGTATGTTCAAGAGGATTTGTGAAAACAATGCCAAACTTAGTTTTACAGCTACTAGGAGTTATTTTTAAAATTGCTGGATTTTAAATTCTTGCATGTGTTGTCTTTTTTGTAAATTGCACGGGGAAGTTACTTGGTGGCGTACTAGTTCAGAACATCTGGAAAAAATTTTATGGGAAGAAATAGCATTATAGGTAACTATGCAAATTTCTATACAGGTAATAAATACTTTACATTTTGGCAGGAGTTAACATGAAGAAATTAATGGGATTCTAAAATTGTCCCAATTCCAAGGTAACTGGTACTTGCTTATTCTACAGTTGACATTGTTTTGTGAAGAGAAAAGCGTTAAACAACTTAAGCACTGTGAACTTCTTCAACTTGTAGTGATGATGAACACAGTAACAGAAACTTGCAAGTGGCTAAAAATCATTGCGTGTCTGCCTAATAACTTTTGGGATATGTCACATTGGTTATCTCCAAAGCGGAGATTCTGCTTTACACAGAATGAACATCTCTAAGGAAACTTGCATCTTAAGTGTGCGACTTGGACTGTATTAGGTCAGCACAATTTAAGCTCCAAGGACCTGGCATTGGACATCACATCAAGAAAGAAAACAGGTTGCTGCCTTGAGCAGAGTTTCAGGCTTCCAGGACTTTACACAGCCAGATTCCTTCTGGAGCAGCCCATCTGAAAGATTTGGGAGAGTCAGTCGGAAAATGTTAAATGGGCAGAGCTGGCAGAACTTAAGTTGTCTTAGACTTGAATGCTTAAAAGGTAGTTGATAAGGAAATTATTACTTTAAATTCTTTTTGTTTTGGGTATTTTGGTTGCAGGAGAGAACCGTGGCTGTGAACTGTAGCAGAAATTTCCTGTTCTACTTTTTTAATCCTCAGAATTTCTTTCAGTCTTTATCACTTGTTTAAAAGCAAACAAACAAAAAAATTAAGCGACCCTATTGGTCTTGAAAAGTAATGCAAGTCCTGCCAATGAATTAAAAATAAACCTGTTCAAGTTTGGGTGGGTTTTGGGGGATTTTTTGGGGGGGGAGGGGTAGAGCTTACACTTCTGTAGCAAAGAGGACAGCTTCACTGTGATGCTGAGCCTGTTAAAAGGAAAACTGTTTGTGGTTGCTACCCTGACTTTGGCAGACCAAGAGTCTTAAAGGACTCTCATTTTCTTCTTTTTATGGAGTCAGCTGTATTGCCTATATATTAATTTGCATACTACTTCCTATAATGCTTTACAATGCAGTTTTTATCGTGAAGATTAAAGATGTGTGGATACCCAGTTAGTAAAAAAAAACACCTTGTCAGTTCAAAACGTTTTTTTTTTTCTGCCTCTTTCCCACTTCTTTCAAAAACTGGACATCCCCATGATCATTACTTATGATCTGAAATCTGTCACTCTAAAGGAGGTAGATTAATAATACACTCCTTCCTTAATTTCCTGCCAATTTTTAACTATGTTTCACTTCCTCGTCACCATGCAAGATGTGCTTAGTGAAAGCTGACCATAGAAATCATGAATCAGACTGTGTACATAATTCAAATATATTGAGTTGAAAAACCGACATTTTAATTTTTTTAAGCAAGAGTATGTGGACAGCATTCAAAAAATGTCTAAGCCTCTTAAAGAAAAATGGATGTTGCTGAAAAAAGAACATAAGATTTAATATTTTTCCCCAATCAATTTTTTTCTCTTCATCCAAATTTAATTATTAAATTTTGCTCGTACAATACATGAAGAAGGTTTTTATATATAATTCAGTTTACACATGTAATTTTTATGCTGTACTTGATCTTTTGAATTACAAGGCACATCTTTAATCAAGTATTTAACTCCATTGAGAATTAGCACATGCAAGGCTGTGCATACTGATAATCCAGATGTTGATATCAAAAAAAGAACAATATGCTTATTCGTATTTGCAGTAATAAAACTTGCCTTCCACTTTATGGGACAGCGACAGAAGATCAACTGGCATTGGAACAGCACGTGGTAACTATAGGGAGACTTTCTGCTATGACAATTATGTTGAGGCATAATGTTCCTTGAATTGTGACATGCAGAAATTGCATCTCCTTTTTGTCTGTAATTGTGATTGAGGAAGATTACTGAAGGTTTTATATTCTTTTTGTGATAGATGGCTCTTTCCTTTGCAGCCAAACAGGCAAAAAGTTAATGGCGAAGTGTCGAATGCTTATCCAGGAGAATCAAGAGCTTGGAAGGCAGCTGTCCCAAGGACGTATTGCACAACTTGAGGCAGAGTTGGCTTTACAGAAGAAATATAGTGAGGAACTTAAAAGCAGTCAGGATGGTAAGGGATTTTTTTAAGAAAATGGAAGTTGCCTTGCACTTCTGCTAGTTTAATTTTCTGATGATACACATACTGTGAAACCATCTTTGCCAGAACAAAGGATTAAGTAAAATATGACAACTGTAAGTCTTCACTGGTAACCTTAATTAAAAATAATAATAAAATGATTACAAACTTTCTTTGGGGGACTGTTGGGATTTGCAGCTCCGGTAATGCAGTGTTTGAATTTGAAATTGCCAGACTTCATACTGTAGGTCTTGCTATTTGGTAGGGAATGTTTAGACTGAATATTTTACTGGCGAATTGGTAAGATGAAAGCTGTTAATGTTGCATGAAGCTAAGCATGCACTGAGAACAGAATGTTTGTTAACTCTGACTTATTTGGAAACTTTTTAAAAAATCAACAACTTTTTAACAATGCCTAAGAATAAGAAAAATAGATTTTTTGCTCAGATAACTCAGATGAACTAAAATATTTCATTATTGTAATTTTACAGCATGGTAAACCTAAATTGAAATTACATGTAGACTCTGACCTCTTGCATAACTTAAATGGAGGGGAAAATGCAAATTTAAAAAAAAATGTCTTCAGTTGAAAGTTCTGCATAGAACTAGTGTTTTTTGGTAAAATGTTAGTTTAGCTTGTCTGATTATTAGAGTAAGTCTTAGGACATGAGCTATTTTAGAAATCACATAAACCTGGATAAATTTTAGGTTTACAGCTGAAGTCTATAAGATCTAAGCGTAACATATCATGTATTTATAAGGATAGTTTTCCTCCTCCGTCCACCATGGGATCATATTTTTGAGAAAGTAACAGTATAAAATAATACATAACTACAGTTCTTAAGGTGACTGATTCTTTCTGTAATGACATGTTGTTGGAAGAGTTACCCTTTTCCTTCTTAAATACTGTTTAGATAGTGCACTCTTAAATTTATCAAATTCATAATTGAAGCAAGCATGGACATTCTTTAAAAATTTCTGCTCTTGAATTCAGTGTAGTAAAGTAAGCTCCAGAACTGAGATGCGTTCTTACCTTCTTATTGCTTCTTCCCTATAATTCTGCAATAGCAGTTTTCCTAATGATTTTTTTTTCCATGGCAAGAAACACTTGAATTTTTGCAATAACAAGCAGTTTGCATTGTATTTGCTCCGCCATATCAATAGCGTGGAGTCAATTGAAGACTAAGGCAGTCAGTGTTTCTTTTACTGTTTTCAGGTCAAATGTCTTTTGCTGATTGTAAAAACCTTTTTCTTGGTGCACAGCTATTACAACACCCTGTGGAATTAGTTAGTTTTGTTTACAAAACTTACAAGAAAGTAATCTTTTTTTAGTGTCCCGTTATGGAGGATTTAAAGGATTAAAAGCAGTAAGAACTGAAACTTTCTTTAAATGTGACTAAAATTTGTCACTGAATAGACTTTTGTAATTATTCAGCTCTATTTTACACATATGTAGTTCATGGTCACTTGTAACAGTATTTCTGTTAAGGTTTTGGACTTGAAGAAAAGCAGATACAAAAGATCTTGCAAAATACTAATTGTTGGAGTCGAGCTCTTCACCTAGTATATTTTTTTTTTGCTAGAAACTAATTTATATATTCTAAGTAGCAGTATAAAAAGTATGTAGGTGATAGTTAAGCATTTCCTCCTTCAGAGGCAGAGTATCAACCGCAATGCATACCTGATGGCTGAAAAATAGTGTTGAAAACTTCCAATGTAAAATATTAAGTTACAGGATTTTATTTGTGTGTGTGTGTGTGTCTGAGATTCAAGCTATATATGGGCTATTAAGTCTTTGCAACAAATGTGTTTTCTTTATATAGAATTGAATGACTTCATCATCCAGCTTGATGAGGAGGTAGAGGGTATGCAGAGTACCATTCTAGTTCTCCAGCAGCAGTTGAAGGAGACTCGCCAGCAGTTGGCGCAGTACCAGCAGCAGCAGTCCCAGGCCTCCAACCCAGGTACCAGCAGGACTCCGTCTTCTGAGCCCACAGACCAGGGAGAGGCCGTGGGCAAAGACTGCAGCCGCCTGGCAAACGGACCAAGCAATGGTAGCTCCTCCCATCAGCGGACGTCTGGGCCTGGATTTTATAGGGAGGGTAGCGGCACAGAAGATGATTTCCCGGCTTCTCCAGGGAATGGTAATAAGCTGTCCAACCACTCTGAAGATAGAACTGGTAGAGGAGGTGGTAGCTACATAAACCAACTCAGTACGGGGTATGAAAGTGTAGACTCTCCCACTGGCAGTGAAAACTCTCTCACGCACCACTCAAATGACACAGACTCCAATCATGATCCTCAAGAGGAGAAAACAGTGAGCGTGAAAGGTAACAGAACTGTGGGTTCTCGTCATGTCCAGAATGGTTTGGACTCCAGTGTAAATGTGCAGGGTTCAGTTTTGTAACATTTTTCTGCAACATTTTTATACAGTGTCATTTAAATTGGGAGAGGATACTGTCCAGAAGCTGTTTAAATTAGTGCATACTTGTCACGATTTTGCCTTTTTGTGGGTTTCTTTTTGCTTCAATACCTCTGCCACTTCAGAAATTTTAACAGTTAATTTTGTTGAATGTTGCTAAAAGGACGTTTGTGTAGTTCAAGTTATTTTTATATGAGTTAATGTGAAGTTGAAATGGAAATTTATTTCCATAAAGTATAACATAAATGATATCTGTACAAATCTGTGTATATCTAGAACCTGTGCTGTGTAAGGGCATTCTTACTCATACTGTTATACTTACACCACCTTCAAGATTTGTCATAATAGCTGTGGGTTTATGACTGCTAAGTTTGCCCAGTACAGTAGTTTTATCACTAAAAGATGGACTTACTGAAGGAGTCCTGTAGTAGTTTCAGTGTTAATTACAGTTTTTCCCACCATACATCTGTGCATTTTCTCCTTAGGTGACCGAATGTTTATGAATTGTGTGCATAGTTACTCAGTTTTTAAGAACTGTTGTATCCTGTTTATGCATATTGCTCTGTGACTCCAATATTATCTTCCCTGTACTGACCAAACCTAAATAAAAACTTTTAATAATGTAATTTCCTCATTGTTCTGCGTTGACTTACATGGCTTATTTGTATGCGGTGTGTTTATAGTACTTGTTTAGGGGTTTTTTTATTGACTTTGTTCCTGTGTCAATTTTGTTTGATACAGCTTATGCCAAATACTTGAAGTTACACGTGTGTTCTATCATACTATCAGGCTGGTCTGAACTACAGGTTTTATCCTTATTGGCAGATAAAGGGGGGAGGGGGGAAGGGGAGAGTTAATAAAAGTAAGCCTTAAAGTTGGAACCTGGCTTTTATAAAGATTAATAAAAAGCTAGAACTCTCCAACAGGTAAATACGCAAGTTAAACTACAGAACTTCAAGGAGTTAGTCATTCAGCCTCTTAAACCAGATACAACTCCTATTGTTTTTTAAATGCCTGCCAGGGGGTACTGAATTCTTCACAGGTGCAGAGAAACTAAAAATCACCCTTAATTAAGCATACTTTTATTGTTCACTAGCAATAAGTTTGGAATTTTCTTAGAACGGAACTTGTGGTGGTTGTTTTCTATCTACTAGTTTAGGGGTAGTAGCACATATGCAAGGAGATGAAAAAGCATTGGCTTATAACCACTGTTCAAAGCAAAAATGGAAGTACTTAGCAGTATACTTTTAGGTAGACTTAAGTCCAGTTTAAACATTTTTCTACCTGTGAATCTTGTAATTACCAGATAACTAATAAAATTGTCTTATATGTAGCCACTAAAACAATAGCATATAGCTTATAACTTTGCAATTTACTGTGAAAACATTGAGACTCTTGTTTTGAAAGCAGTATTTCCCCAAAATTCTAGAACATACTTGAATTTATTTCAAATTTAAAGTGACATATTATATGACAATTAGCATCTGCAGTAGTATTGTCCAAGACAAATGGATGTAATTAAAATGGATGTAAAATCTTCCTAGCTGCTGTCATCTGTGTTAGAGACATGCTAGTCCATGTATCACTGCTATTTTTATACCATAGGGTCCACCTAAATGTATTAAAACCACTTTGCAGTTGTCACTGGAAGCATAAATGCCATTGGGGATCCCTCGGTTTTTTTGGAACTTATTTTAGCCCTCATTGCCTGAAAAATAGCAGTTACTAGTTGAGTCCATGAAAGGGAAGTATCTATACAAAGAAGTACCCGCACCTGGCACCCAAATTAATTTCTAGGTTACAAAAATCCCTGGTAATCTAAATCTGTAGTTGTTGGTGACTTGTATTTGGTGTTAGTATAATATTGCTTGATTATTCATTCGTAGCATGTGTATACATACATCCCAGATCCTGTACGTTGTACAATATAATATCTGTAAGAAGCTTAAAATGCTCATAATAGATTATAACAAAGTATAGACCGTTAAAAGACCTTTTGGGAAATATATGGTCATGCTTGAAATCTCAGTCTGAAATATGAAAGCAACTCATACCAAGAAAATGGTAGACATCTTTTTGCCTAGTGTAAGGAATTAAAAGGATATAAAATATCTTTGGAGATAGCACAATTAATAACAAATACTCTACGGTTAAAAAAAAAAAGCATAGCTTTTAGGTGGTGACAATTTCCTACCTAAATCTGTGTCCTCATAGTCAGTGACTATAGGACATGGATGTCTTAAAGCCTCCTATAAAGATTATCATTTTCTCAAGAGTGTGTGGTACTTAATTTTTAAATAGTAAAAGGAAAAAAAAAAAAGCTTAGCCAAAGAGCTTAAAAAAATAATCAGAAATACAAATTATACCCTCAGACTAGAAGTTAGCTTAACTGGTTGAAGGAATGTAATTTTAAGGTGAGTTCTTTCTCTGCTAAGAGGGTATCTTCTAAATAAGCAGGCTGGGCTGTTTTATTTGTTTAATGATTTAATTTTGAAAAAAAAGAAAAAAACTGCACCAGCTAATAACAAAATGCATCACATAACTGACTTGCTTTCTTGGAATAGCAACGCATTGCTGAATTGCAGTATAATAATACACAGATAAATGCTAAATCCAGTAATATTCGTGTTCTTGCCTGGCTGTCGATGACAATATTATGATAATTAATAAACCTGAGTGTAGTTGGTTCGTGTAGTTGGTGACATTTTATGGATCTTCCTCTTTAAAATTAGGTACTGCCTAAATCTTGCTGTATATATTTTCAGCATTCGAGAAGGGGGGAAAACCTTGTTTCCAAACACCCTCTTGATTTCAGACAATTGACCTTTTATCCTACCCGTGGATAAAAGCGGTTATTTTTTTTTCACTGCTCGGATTTCAGGCGAGTACCGCTGGCTGATGGAGGAAAGTACATTTAAAAAAAAAAAAAAGAAATAATTTGTAGAGAGAAAAGAGCTTAAAAAAAATCATTTGTAAGGGCAGGTGTTTCTCTGCTTGCTAGGGGCTGCTCTTGGGCGGCTCCGCCTCAGCCGCTGAGGCGGGCAAGGCCCGGCACCAACATGGCGGCGAAGCTCAGCCCCCTCAGCTGCCCGGCACCAACATGGCGGCGAAGCTCAGCCCCCTCAGCTGCCCGCCCTCGGCACCGCCCGTCCCGCCTCCGGCCCCCGCCCTAGCGGAGCTGGGGCAGGAGCCGGCGGCGAGGCGGGCGGCGCCGAGGGCGGGCAAAGCCGCGGTTGCGCCGTCGGTGTATCGCCCGGCCGCCAGACCCCCGCCATGTTGTGCCGCCTGGCCTCAGCTGGCAGGTGAGAGCCGCGGCGCGGAGTCGGGGTGGTGGTGGTGGGGGGGAGCGCCTTATGTCGGTCAGAGCCCCGCGGCTTGAGGCGGCGGACGGGCTGCCCTCCGCGGTCGAGCGGGAGGGGGAGAGAAGGAGGAAGAAGAAACGGTGGGGATCGCCCCCCTCCTCGCCCCCTCAGCGTCTCCCCGCCATTTCGGGTGGTGCTGCCAGATCCCTCTTATCTTCGCTACCCAGGGTTGCCGCGCTCGGCCCCCCCCCTCGGGGCCCTGAGGGTTTTGCTCGTGTTTTTTTTTGTCCCTGGTTTATGCCAAGGTCACCGGTGGAACATAAAAAGGCCTCAGAGGTTGACCTTCCTGCCGGCCCGGCCGTTCTCCTTTCGTTGTCGTGTCTCATGACGAGCGCGAGGTGTTAAAATGGGGAAGGGTAACCAGGACCTGGGTGGATTTCTGTGGTGGAGATGGCGGCTGCCCAACCATCAGGCAGCGTCTGGTTTTCTGGTACCCGCCATAGGGACAGGGAAGCACATGCGGTGGCCTTAAAGCCAGAGAGGTTCAGTTCTGCGAACCTGGTGACTTTGAGGGGTTTTCAGTCTTTTTATTTCCTGGTACAGGAACCCTGTGGGTAGTGAGGGAAGGATGTTTCAGGGACATCTTGGCTGCTGCTGTTAATGAATAAAGATGAGGTGAAACTTTGTCAACATGTTACTGCTAGTTCTCCATTTCTACCGCCACCTTGCCCTTGCCTGCATGCATGGGAGGGCTTGGGGGGGCTTGGTTTGAGAAGTGACAGCTTTAAATTGCAAAGCCCTGTATCTGTGACCTTTACATGAATTCATCTTTGCAATTAAGCTACAGGGAGTGTTTGCTTTGAGCTCTTGAAAAATGGAAATTTGACTTCTTTACCTAACATATCACCCCATGTACTTAAAGCAGGTAATCATAACAGTTAAGGTTTCAGTCAGCTTCAATGGTGAAGCCCAGGTACTTCTTTCTGGTTTTTTTTTTCTCTTCTAGGAGCAGTGCCAAGTTGACAGCACCATTGGGGTGCTTGGTCTCTAGGCAAAAGCACACTCTTCCTGACTTGCCGTATGACTATGGCGCTCTGGAACCTCATATTAATGCAGAGATCATGCAGCTGCACCACAGCAAGCATCATGCCACCTACGTGAACAACCTGAACGTGGCAGAGGAGAAATACAAAGAGGCACTGGCAAAAGGTCTGTATATCCACAGTCAACAGAGGAGGTAGAAGCTAGTTGATGTAGGTGATACAGGAGAAAAAAATGGATAGCCTTTTGTTCCAGGGGAAATAGTTTCTTTTAAAAGTTTTGTATTTTCTAATTCAAGTTTTCTTTTTTTTCTTTAATAAAGTTAAATGTTTTTAGGAACAAGCTTTCATTGTAGGCTTCAGTGGTGCTGATAATTGGAAAATAGGTGTAACTAAAAAGCATGAATTACGTTCTCTGTAGTACTGTAAAGCTAGAAGAAAATTCATTGATTTTTAGGGATTTAGGCCCTGTTTACATTAGTAACTTGAACCAAAGACTCTGTCAATAGGAAACCTCAATCATTTCACTAAACAAATACTTTGTAATGAAAGCTTAGTAACAAACTTGCATAAAGTAAAATTTGTACACCTTGATGGTTTTCACACCAGATGCTCTGTTAATTGCTGTGGAATACTCTTAGTTGCCTATACATGGAGGTAAGACAAATGTGCAGCTAATGTCTCTGAGACTTAATGAAGAAATCTGAATTTTGCTGCTAGATGTGCCACTGGATCAGATTGAAGGGTCACATAGGTTGCATGGCAGTGTGAGACACAAAATATACATCAAGCCATCGTGGAATTTTTTGTTGAGATCTCAAATTGAATTTTCAGGTATACTGACTTGTATGAAAACTTTACAGTTTTTCTTGCAGGGCTACACTGAACCGCATTAAATGCTTTTTCCAAGTCTTTTATCAGTTTCTCAGTTGGACTGATGAAAGTATGTGAGATAACATGTATTTTCTGAGTTGTGTTCTGTCATGATGATCTTTCTAAAGAGCATCAATTTAAGAAGTGGTTACTTTATAGACTCACTTCTTCATGATTGCCAGGGGGCTTCATAGTGTGATCTAACTGCTTGGGCTTGGATGAACATGAGAATTGTCAGTATCTGAGTAAACTTGAACCCTGTAGCCCTCGTGTGTGTGCTTGAATATAGGGAATGTTCGTTACCTATGAAAGTTTAGAGAATTTTGAGTGTCTAAGTAAGCCTAAAAGTAACTTCTTCAGTCTAAATTAATGAACTAATGAGATTCAGTTAAGAATCAGGCAAACAAGATTGGCTCCTGCCAATGTACTGCCAGTGATGGATCCAGGAAACTAGTATTCCAGAGACTGACTTAATGAATGCAAAAAGAATTAAGGAGGGAACCTGAACTAAAGAAGTTGGTATATCTGCTGCTGATGTTACTTATGCTGTTTAATTATCAAGGCTTCAGGCACTAGTGGAGGAAGAATTTCTGTTTAGCAGGAACATTTGCAGTGTTGTGGATCCTTTGAGGTATGTTAAAAAAATACTATTCTTTGATAGGCTTTTATTGCTTGCTGTTGGAAATGGTGTATGCAGAGGTAGAGGTTAACCTTTTCCTAAGGATTTTGCAGGCATTATTTTATACTGGTGATGGTCATGCACATCAAAGCAGACAAATATTTGCTTGTGATATTTGTGTCTGTGTTTTTGTTTGGCTTTTTTGCCCATAATTGGAATCTGTGTATACTATGTGTAGTGTTTTGACCCTCACTAGAAAAACTTCTAAGACAGAATTTAGGAAAGAGCAAAGTCTGAGCTGCCACCTCATTCTGTCAGTATTGTCATTCTTTTTCCATATTTAAAAACTGAGCACAATGAAAAATCTCTCTGCACTGCATTTCGGTGTTGAGTTACGCGGCACGTCTCATCACTATCTAATATCTCTTCTGGGTAACTGAACCTTGTCAATGGCTTTTGTTCAGCAATAGAAAGTATTCTTTTCAAATCGTCTTTACCATCTTCACCTATATACATGCTTAGAAAAGTGAAAAGCTGTCCTGAGTCAAGTTCCCTTGACTACATTTTCAGGTCGTTTGAAAGTCCATATGTGCTTCTGTGATAGGGTGCAGCACAGGACTGTTACTTGGTCAGCATAAGTTGGTTCTGATTACTGGTTCATCAAAATGTGCGGGATTGGCTAATTAAAGGATCACAGAATCACCTAGGTTGGAAGGGACCTTTTAAGATCATCTAGTCCAACCAATAAAAAAAAAAAACCAACAAAAAACCCACCACCCACACCACACAAAACACCACCCAACACTAATGCGTATCTGCAAGCACCATATCAACTCATCTCTTGAATACCTCCAGGGATGGTGCCTCAACCACCTCCCTGGGCAGCCCATTCCAATGCCTGATAAC
>JAOQGH010000023.1:49294098-49310047 GCA_025769975.1 Gallinago jamesoni
GCCTCTCTACAGCCTCCTTTCAGGGAGTTGTAGAGAGCGATGAGGTCTCCCCTCAGTCTCCTCTTCCCCAGACTGAAGAACCCCAGCTCCCTCAACCTCTCCTCATAGGGCTTGTGCTCCAGACTCTTCACCAGCTTCGTTGCCCTTCTCTGGACCTGCTCCAGCACCTCAATGTGGATATAACTTGAAACTTATTTTCAGTGAAAACTTATGCCAACCAGCATTTTCCCAGCTCTGTTCTGACAGTCAGGTGAGTGAGCTGTGGTGCTTTGGTTACTGCTTTTACGAGGAAACAGATGACTCTGGGTACAGTGAGAAGCTGAGCTGACTAGTCTCCGGAGCACCTCTAAGCTGCCCATCTTGGTTTACTGAATTGCTCTATGTGGCTGTGTTGAGGAGTGTGGTAAGTTGGAGAAAACAAATTCCAAGATACTTTTGTTGTAACTTAAGGGCAAGTTAATTTTTTTCCTGTTGTCCTTTCCGGTGCAAAGTTCAGCAGGACTGATCTGACAGCACCACAAATACTGTGTTTTAAGTACAATGGTCAAATGCTATCTCTGGTTCCTAGTGGTCCTGGGGAATAGATTCTTCTAAGGAATGGTGGAATAAACAGTGATAAAGACATCCCGGGTTATTTTTTGATTTCTGGCTTGTGGTAAGTTGTCTGCTCTGGATGAACTTAAAAGTGTCATGAAGGCATGCAAAGTTCATGGAAAATATCCCAAAGGTACCATTTGAGTGGTTACAAGATGTGTCTTATCCTTAAGTTGATACCTGAGTTTAGCAAATAGTATTTGTACTCACTGCATTGGATGCTTTGTTCCAATCCTGTACCCGTCTGGTTTGGTTGCTCTGGGTAGCAGTAGGAATGGAGATGCAGAGATCATGTTAGTCACAAACTGTTTTTTAACTTACAGATATTTTTCTAAATGAGAAAAAAATTAAAGTATATTGCATGTGAAAGTGAATTTGTGTAGGGATGACATTATTCTTAAGAAAAGTTTATAGAAAACTTTAGTTTCTGTATCTTAAGGAAATTTTTACTCAGTGATCACTTCCAGCAAAGCTGAAAAGCCATGGGAGTGTGACTGAGCACTACTGTGATTCATTGTAGCAAGACATTGAATTCTGTATTTTTGGGGGACTATTTTATTTTTATGAAGCTTACCAAGGCTGTTCTAGTTTCTGAAGGGTATTTAAAAGACTTGTAGGTGTGGCAGTTAGGGACATGGTTTGGTGGTGGACTTGGCATTGTTAGGTTTACAGTTGAACTCCATGATCTTAAAGGTCTTTTCTGACCTAAATGATTCTGTGATTCTACTAGGACGAGATGCTGAGAATCTGGAATCCTGTATTAAACCCTTAATAACAAGTGTGCTACTGCTTTGTGGCTTGCCTTCACATCTGTGTTAAAATGACTCATTTATTGCTATCAGAAGGCTTTTGCCACTCATTCTTAAAGTGGAGGAAACACTGCCCCTACTGACTTATTAGAGAGTGAATTGGAGTGATGGAAAAAGCTTCAAAAACCTATGAAATGTTTCAATTCTTTTAAAAGCCAGAATAGCATTCAAAACACTTGTATTGAAATGGTACAACACCATTTAGAGGCCCAGGGCATCAGTGAATTCTTTAAGGAATATGACATTTTGTGGAGAGGGAAGAAGTACAGGGCTGTCTGATCTTGATTTCTGATGCAGGGTTCTGTAATGTGGAGTGAAATGATCTGGGTAACTATCTCTTCCTGCAAGTACAAAAAATACCCAAAACAAACCAAGAAATAGGAGGGAGAAGAACATTTTGTTTGTGTACATGCTTACTTTACTAATCAACTTTCTCTGAAACATAGACTCTTCGCTTGTAAATTGTTTAAGAAGTTTAAAAATTCTTAGTTGGTGAATCAGTGAGCTAATGGGTGAACAATGTTCCTGTCTTGTAGTGGTAATACTGAGCCATTTACAAGTGCTGGGTCCGTAAAATGTTCTGGCTGTACTAGTTGCTTTATTCTGCTGTAGAATGGCAGCAGGTCTTATGTGTGTTGTATAGGTTACTGGATAGCTGCAATATTGGCAGATTACAGAATAAGAAAATGTCAAAGATAAATCTTTAACACAGTTTGCCAATGACTTTGTAATACAGGGAAAACTGTCACAAAGCTTCTCTTTTCCATGGACATGTTATAGACCTGTAAGAGTTGGAAGATTTTGGAGCTTGATGGTGGCGTAGTGACAGCTTAGTGACTACTGTGGTGAGGATGATGTTTTTATTTACCCATGCGTTTTTGTCTTCTGCATCCTTAGGTGATGTTACAACTCAGGTGTCACTTCAGCCTGCACTGAAGTTCAATGGTGGGGGCCATATCAATCACACCATCTTCTGGACAAACCTTTCTCCTAATGGAGGAGGAGAGCCTAAAGGTTAGTGCTTGTTACGGTGGTTTATTGCGTCAATTTTAATTGACCAGTAGAGCTGATAATCTTTTCTCTCTTTGGAAGAGAGAAAATTCTTTTTTTCAGAGTTGATTTGCCTTTCTGTATGACAGTTATCACAATTGTGAGGAATTCAGGGTTTTTTAGATGCAAGCCAGAAATACAAAAAGCTAGCCCTGTGCTAAGCATTTTTAATTCCTAAAGTTGATAATATGCACATTGCAAAATACTTGGTTACTGCTGTCTGTTGTCCTTTCCATCTTCTTATGAGAAAATAGTCGTATCAAGCTGTGCTCATTAAGTTGCCATGTGTGTACTTGGTTCACAGAAAGGCAGGAAATGTGCTGCAGACCACTCAACCTAGTGGCTGGATTTATGCTTCCATTTGAATAGGAATAGTTCAGCAGTTAAAGCCTAAAGGAAGAAATCTGCTTTGGGAGGTTAGAGTAGTGATTATCTACAAGGGATCTGCAATTAAAGATAAAGGCCCTATGATACAGATCTCACAAAAGCTGTTATGATAAACTTCAGGGTTTTTAAATGAGGTTTATATGCCTCTCTATAAATTGGTGAGCTTTAGGTGCTTTGTGCTCTGGTTCAGCATTCATAGGCGACATCTGCTTGTGACTTTTGACTCTACCATGGAAGTACAAAGATGCTCTGAACATGGTCTAGCTAAGATTAAAGCATAAAGCTTTGAAGCTGAAATTTTGACAAGCAGTTCTGATATCAGTCCATTTCTGATAGAGCTTGTTTTCAGGTGACATTGTCAGAAAAGATCCTTTAAAGCTTTTATTTTTGTCTCCCAATTTCTAAGAAGTTTCTGTGAAAGGCAGTAAGCCTAAAATACCATCTTTCAGTTTCAACTGAATGGTTTGAGGCTTTTGTAGGAAGCCTGCTAAAGCCTGTCATAAGATGCACTTGCAGCTATCACCAAGAGATTTTCAAGACCATCTGTCTGAAGGTGGAAGGAATGAAGAGTTCTCCAGCATTGCACTATGTGAAGTATTCTTACACATGCTAATTAGAGAGCTAATTAGAGAGGATCGTAAACACCTTCAGATTTTGAGCAAACACTTAAATATCTGACAACTACAAATGTGCTAGGGTGTAGGGGAAAGGAATTAGTTTGGCAAAGTGTTGTTACACTAAACAGTTCTAGTTTCTGTTCCCTGTGCCCTAGAACAGGTTAGCTTAACTGTATAGTGAAGAATTGATCTATTCATGGAGCTGCCTTATCCATATCAAATAGACTATTTAACTCTAGAAGCAGATGTAAATCTAAAATATGAGGTAAGAGGTTAAATACCTCTTACTATGTGTAGGTTCGTTATATTGATATCAAAGATGTCGATTTTTTTGTACAAAGACAAGCCACAGCAACTTTGTGTTGTCCTTTAGATATGCAAATTAGCTCTTCACCTGCTTTCCTAGTCCTCCTCTGTGGCATTCCCTTTCCTTTTAGACAAGAATGTAAGCGGCTGAGTATAATGTTGGTAACATCCTGGCTATATCTTTGAGGGACAGCATGTTTGACTACTGCTCTAATTTCTTGCTTGCCCTCTTAAGCAGATTGGGACAGAACTGTTAATTAATAATACAACTACTCTAGATAGACACTTCCTTCCCACAGGGCCCAGATGCTTCTGCTCCTCTTTCCTTCTATTTCTAGGTGATATCTGGAAATTGAAAGCTGTTGAGTACCTGACCTTCTGTGATCTTTCTGTGCCTTTTTAAAAGGAGAATTGATGGAAGCCATCAAGCGTGACTTTGGTTCCTTCGCAAACTTCAAGGAGAAGCTGACAGCTGTATCAGTTGGTGTTCAAGGATCAGGCTGGGGGTGGCTTGGATATAACAAAGAGCTGGGACGCCTACAAATAGCAGCTTGTGCAAATCAAGACCCTTTGCAAGGAACAACAGGTCAGCTTTTTTTCCTTCTCGTCTGCATCTCTCTCTGTAGATTTTATAGGCAAGTGTCTGAGATCTGAAAAGGGGTTTGTGGGCAAATGCTGAGAAGAAATTGCTGGATAATAGGGCTGGGAAATGGAATATCTACGAGTAGAAGTGAAGAACAGTTGCGATTTTTAAAACAGCATTTTTAAAGCAGGACTTAAAAACTGTGAAGAGCAGTAGGGTTTAAAATCTGTCTAGTCAAAGGGGAGGTAGATGGGCCATATTGTGAAAGTGTGCTCTCTTAGACAATAGTTTAGTTTAGGATTATTATTTAGGATAATTTCACACCCCACCCCTGAAAAATCCTCATTAAAAGTTCAGTGAGAAGGGTATTTTAGCACAAAGGCAAAGCAAGTAATTGGACAGTAACTTGTGCTTAAAATAACAGAAGCAAACTATCATGGCAAGAGATTCCTTCATGGTGTAACTTTTCATAAAAATGTTTCCATAACTGTGAAAAAGATGTAAACCTTTCAAAAATGACTTTATCTCATTTCAGTTATGTCTTTAAGGCAGTTCTCGAGTATTAATAGGTGTTTATCAGCTCTTTCAGTTTGTGTGTGTGGAGAGCAAACATGGTGTAAAATGTTTGCTCTCCATGTGCTGGAGACCTCTTTGCCTCCCTGCAGATAAATGCTGACAAACTGGGTACAACTTTGGGATGCAGTGTAAGAATTTATATGGAAAGTGTGTTTTCATAGGTTTACAAAATGTATCCTCCTTTTTTTTTTTTTTTTTTTTTGCAGGTCTCATTCCTCTGCTAGGAATCGATGTATGGGAACATGCTTATTATCTTCAGTATAAAAATGTTCGACCTGATTATTTGAAAGCCATCTGGAATGTGATCAACTGGGAGAATGTGTCTTCAAGATATGCAACTTGCAAAAAGTAGAGTGGAATTCTTGCACAGACTACTAAAATGTCACCACTTCTACTCTGATACCACTCTTGTAGTAGTGTCTGTGGCTTACAAATGAATTGCTTGACTGCTGAAAACACTTAGCTCATCCAACAAAAGCATTTCATAATCAAGCAAAGTGTCTGCTTGTTTAATTCTGTGAGAGGTATTTACTCTAGATTTTTGAAGCTTTAAACTGTTGTGCAACAAAGGGAGACACTTTAAATAGTCTTTTCCATTGCATATAGAAACACAGATCACCTTACTGAAGCTTACTGAGGTAATGGATTTCCTTGTTGCAGTAAAATACCTAAATGGAAACATGTGCTTCATGTTGCTATAAAAAAATAAAACTCAAAAGAAGAATGTTCTCTAACTGTCTGTAAGAGACTTGTTTTTAGTGATGGCTGGTCCAGTTACTTACTTGATTTGAAAATAGTTGGAGAAAAGCCTTTTGTAATTGGTTGTATTACAGGGTATGGAGCTTTCTTACAGATTAAAAAAAAAGTAGGTGAAAGGAGAAATAGGTGTTGCTGTGTCTGCCTGACTTAGCTGTCGTCAGCCAGCCCTACTTTTTCCTGGATCTCTTTAGTGAGACCTTCATTTATTGTACTGATGCACTGACTTTTGAACTGTTACTTTGTGCAAGAGGTTACAGTGCTGCATCAGGCTGAATTGTTCATCTAGGAACTGAGTGACAGCATGTGATACTCATTTCATACGAGCTGTTCAAGTTTATCTTAAAACGTCTCGTAACTTAAGAGACTGATTATGTGCATATATATTGTCTCTGCATAGCTGTGTTCCTGAAGCAGTTATAACAAGTTAAAGTTAATGCTTGAGGTGGGAATGAAGTCCATCTGGTGTAAAGGTCTTGAAAAATGCAAGAAATGGTTGGTGTGTTTCTTTTTTTTTTTTTTTTTCCTAATTCTGTTGCAGGTATTTCTGGATGCTACTGGACATACATAGTGCCTTGCACATAAATTTTCTTTGAGCTTTCTTAGTATGTTCTAAGTTCAGAATGGATTCTTAGGGAAACAAGGAATAGACTTACTTTGCCATGCTGCTAGGCTGCTGTTTTGAAGTATCAAGTAAGATTAAGGGGGAAAATGTTTATAAGAAAGAAGTGCTTTTCATTAGCAGATTCAGGGCGAGAAGCTATCACCACCACAGGAACAGTCTTTAGTCACTAACCAAAGCTGCAGCTGGTGAGATACCTCTGTTGGGAATGAGAGTTGGCCAAACATGGCTTATTTAATATTTAAAGTGTTTGAGTTTTTATTTTTTTTTCTACTGTGACATATATTTTCTGTAGGCCTAGTTCTCATCTCAGATATAGAGCTTGAGCTTCTGCTTAAGTCTGGATTGCTTTGAAATCTTTTGAAACTTACATCATCATCCTTCATATCCTTCGTTGGCCTCTGAGGGTGTGACAGCAGCAATGAAGAAAAGTAGGTCTATTGGTAATCAGTCTGGCAGCTTTTGATTTCAATTCTTTTTAAAAAAGAAAAAGCCTACTGAAGGGTCGGTATTCTTCTTGTCTGCAGAATCCTCTAAGTTTGGAGAGCTGGTGAGTGAAGTTTCTGTCACAAACTCTGCTCAGCTTTTCTTCTTGGAGAGGGAGCCTGGATCTCTGTGAGCAAACACTAGCATCACATAGATTTTTGCCTGACGGAAGCTTCTGGAAGAAAGAATTACATTTTCTGGGTGGCAGTTCAAAACTAAACCTTTTCTGTAGTTATTTACTGGGGTGATCAGTTTATTTTGAAACGTGTGTTCCTAATTAATGTTCCCAGCCTCTGTCCTTGTGTGTTTCTTTCTAAGCACTTTAGAATGCTTAAATTAATGCAAAGTACATCATGTAGCCCTGCATCATTCCTGTTGCAAGACTATTGAGGCAAATCCTTTTAAAGTATTTAATATTACTTACAGAGTCGATTAATACTATTAACAATTATTGGAGAAAGGAGCAGTATGTACCGTAGCTTGTAAATCGTGTAGCTAGCTATAGGTATCATAGATATATAGTATCTGGATGAGTAAAAGCCAATACTTAAGTTTTAGTTGTCAGACTGCAGCGTATTGAAATCCTGCAGATAAGGTGGACTGAGTGGGGGGTGAAGCGGTGGTATTTTCTTAGAGGAGAAACAGGCACTTCAGTTATGAAGAGAATCCTTTGCTTCTTACTTTCCAGAAGTACCTTCAAAGCACAGAGGAGGCATGTGTTTACTGTGGAGTCTGCCTGAAGGAAACTGCGGAGTCCTTTTTTCTTTCCTTATTCAAGACTATATGATGTGGTGAAGTACCATATGGCAAAGATCAAAAAACCCTAGTGGAGTGCTCCTCCTCAAAGAGTGGATGCTGAGACAGGGCTTTGTTGCTGAGTGCCATAGTGCTTATGTTCTTGGTCTTGTTGGTACTGTGTACTCTTCAAGAACGGAGAGGCAACTGTGCCTACAGACTGGTGCTCTGGAAGGGAGTGCTTAAGCTATGGAGGAAACCTGAGGAGCTCCAGGTGGTGAGGAGATAAACTGTGGAATGTTCCTCAAGCAGGATGGGCCCTTGTTCAGGCTTTAAAGCTGGCGGTGAGACCCAGGACGTGCTGGTGAGCTTGTCATGATGCCTCATATCCTGTCTTTTAAGTCTGACTGTCGAAAGTCCAAAGCTGTGTACAGACAGGAGTGCCTGTGGAATAGGAAGATGAACACTTACTAAATGTTGAAGGCAAGCAGTAGGAACACTGAAGCAAGGACAATGATTTAATGCTTCCTTTGGTGGACAGTTGTAAAGGACAAGCCAAGGTTGGTTGTGTGGTTTGTTTGAAGGTAGGTCTTGGTTAAACTGTCATAACTCCAAACTAATTCTAAACAGAATTTCATCTAGAGCATGTTTTGTTTTGTTTTTTAAAAAAAGTAGTAGACCCCAAACTATCTCTAGAATATACTGCCATTGACTCAGCTTGTGGGCTAGTAGGCTCTTACAGACATATTTAAACCTCTTCATTTACAAAAGACTTATTTGTCTTTGTTTTGTGTTCAAGAATTTACTTCTCTCTAGTGTAGCAAAATAGGTTTAAAATGCTGCTGTGCCGTTTTACGTGCCCGTTGCATTGATCTTGCAGAAGTTAATCATTGCACTAGTGCAGAGCAAGAGAGTTGTGTTTGCAGTCACGCCGAATACCAAGCAGATAAAATACTGGGAATTTAGCAGGCTTAGCCTGCCTTTTCCTTACAGTGCTTTCCGCTTCGCGATTAAAAAGTGCTGCCTTCGGATCTCCCCGCAGCTGTTTTTACCCCTTTCATTCGAATAGCAAAGCTGCAGCGGGGGTGTTCAGTAGGTGTCTGCGGGTGTTTGACAGAGCGGAGCTGAAGCCGCCCCTGTCCCGGGGTCCCGGCGCCGTGGTTCCCCACTAGGTGGGGGTGTCTGTCCGCTGTGCTCCGCTCTCCGCACGGCTTCTGCGTTCGGCTTCCCGCAGGCAGGTTGAGGGAGCAGTTTGTGTGCTCCCACTGCACGGGAGAGGAACTGCGTGGGCTGTTGCCTCCACTGTCTAAACAGTTGGGGGTACCCCTGCCGCCGGAGCCGCCTGTGGGTGTGCGGGGAGGGGGCGACGCTGCTGTAGAGAAGACAGCGTGTTTTAATATGTACAGTCAAATATAGGTCTTGCTGTAACTAAAGCCAGGCGGGCAGAGGCTAGAGGAAGGTACTCCTAATTAAAATGAAGATGCTTCTAGGGTTCCCACCTGGCTGGCTTATCAGGGTCTAACTAGGTCTCTGTAGGGACACACAACGTCCATGACGTTCTGAATGGTCTTTCAAGCGCAGAGATTTAACGACAGGGGACAAAGTCTGTTACATTGCTATAATTAAGCCAAGACTGCAGGTAGTGTGCAGCCGCCTACCTGAGGCTTGGAGGTTTACACTTACAATCGTGCTGCCTCCTAGGGCTTTTCCTGCTCCAGGGAGACCCCAGCTTTTCACTGGATCTTCTCACCCTGAAGAGATGGATGGACAAATTAGCACAGAAGCAAAGTCAGCAAACCTGCTGCCTGGACCTGCCAGAGTGGGTGGTGTACCCACGTAGCTTTGTGACACCACTGAAGCAGCTCTCTGACAGGTGTGTCCCACTGCGGTGTTCCTAAGCATCCCTCTGGGTTGATGGCAAATCCCTGGAACACAGGGAACTCCCTATAGGGCAGCACAGGGGAAGTCCTGGCGTTAGGGAAGTGTGAAATGACTGGCAGGCCTGTAGTTGTGGGGTCTGATGGCAAATAAGTTGCAGAAGTGACAGCTTCCTGAAGGTATTTATTTTCTCCAAAACGCTGGGGAAACATGCGAAAGTTGCTGGTTTCTCCGTTAGGTATTTGGGGACTTCCAGAACCTGACTTCCCCTGAAGGAGATTTGACCTGCCTAGGGAAGGCAAAAACTTTGAGAAGTCCAGGTCTGTCTTCAGCAGGACCACAATTCTCTAGTCTTTTCTTGGTTTTGCCACCTTATTTTCTGAGGAGGAACCAAGTCTCTACTTCCCTGGCTTCTCCCTGCTTCTGTTGAGGTCCTTTGTGGAGGGCCACCTTCTTCAGAGTGACCTCTGCAGTGCCTTAGTTCCTTGTAGCTGGGTTCCTTCCCACCGGCTGCTCCATAATGCTCACATTTTAAGGGCTTGTCCTTTATGCTGCTGGCAGTAGAGCTGTAGCTCTAAAATGTCAGATCTAGAAGCAAGTAGCACAGTAAGGCCACTGTTCTTATCAGTGAGTTTTGTGACATGGGCAATATCAGACGAGGACCGCGCAGGAATTTTAGCTTTTCCTGATTTTTTTTAAGAGAAGGTTAAAAGTTTTCATGCTCATTGCAGCGACGATCACTGGCATGACAGGTTTGCAAACCAGGAGGCAAGGAGAAAGAACATGTGTTAATTTAATTATCACAGTTTGAAGGTAACACCATGATTCTGAGAAGGGCTGACTCGCACTGTTTCAGTATTTGGCTTTGACAGGAATGGGTTATATTGCAGCCTCTCTTGTGCCTCCAGAAATTCAGACCTGAGGTAGCTAAAAAGCAAGGGCTTCCAGTTTGCAGGAATTTTGAAATTTGGCTGTGGTCAAAACTGGCCAGAATTGAAAACTTGTCAGTATTTCCAGGAATCCAGAAGCTCCCCAGGCCCTACAGCTGCTGGGGAAGTCTGGTGTTCTTGTCTGTCGGGGCAGCTGTCATGGGCTTCAAGCCTCGGGCTTCTCCAAAGGTCACTGAGAGCTGTTTCGAACAAAGCATTTTGGGCTCACCAAAGTGGTGTTTCAGAAGGCTCTCCCTCTCTCTGTATCTATGTATCTGTCTTCTGACTAAATGCTTTGCTGGGATGTTTCCAGCCGCTCCTAGCCCTCCAGCAGAACTGTGTTGGGCAGGAAGCTGTAGGGAGGAGGGGAAATGCAGTCTTTCAAAGGATGCATCCTGGGACTGTCTTCAACTTCTCCCTCCCATAAAAGATGTTCTCAGAGCTGGCCAGCTTGCCCCTCAGCTCTTGGGTCCTCTGAGTGTTTGAGTTCATTTCCCAAGATGGTGAGAAACTTGTGTGCGAATGCATTTACCCTTTTCTTCCGTCGGGGCTCCCCCATCTCCACTTAAGATTTCAAGCTGTTTCAAAAGACCTTTGATTTGGATGAGCTGTGCTGATGTTTACAGGGAAGAAATGCTCATGTGTTTCTGCATATTCATTTTTATTTTGAGAGAATAAGGACAGCAAAACTAAAACTGTCACCTGGATTTTTTGGGGGATGGAGAAGTATTATTTCTGAGAAATATTATTTCTGAGAGCTAAGTGTAGGGCTTGGCGCTTTTTTTTTGTGTTACTAAATAAGATGGGAACAATAAACTGGAATTAGCCTGTCTGGGAGTCAAAAGCTCCAGTGGGAGTTTTCCCCTTGCCTTCATGAGATCCGGGTCAGTTAAAAGCAGTTCAGAGCCAGGACTGCTGCTTTTCTGTATTATCTAGCTGGGAACTGGAGTTGTTCCTGGATTTTGTTTTATCTTAAACGTAAGTTGTAGCAGTTAAGTGGTTGTTGTTGTTGTCCATCTGCTAATGCTCATTGCTGTCCTCAATGCATTCTCTCCAGCTGGTGTGGGACTGCGGAACACACATTGTGTGTGTGAGTGTCAAACTCGTGTTTTATGTAGGAGAAAGCACGGGATAATAAATGGAACTGAATGTTTTTGTTCCAGATGTGGCTGTCTGGCGTAGACACTGTGGGACGCATACAGGTGTGGGGTGGTGATGAGGGTTCAGCCCTGAAATTGGTCCTTGAAAATAACATCTGCATCTACTGATTTCTGGGCTGACCTGCCCAGATTTCTCTCCAGTGAGCTCTGAGATCAGCTTCATTAGAAAGGAGTGCATTTCTGTGGCCTCAGAGAAGTACCCCAGGAGCTAGCTCATGTTGGGATGTAGGATTGTCCCACCAGAGCCCTCTTTCCTTTGGGCACCTGGTGTGTCACCACAGTGCAACCATCTTCCTGCTGTGTTTGTTATTGCAAATCCCAAAGAGCTCACTGTAGGGCAGTTTTGGATGGGTAGAAAAGGGCAAAGCTGTCTCTGGCCAGCTGGGAATCTCTCCCCGTGTGCTGCACCCAGGAGAACACTTGGAGCTAGCATCAGAGGGGTTCCAGAGGGATCCCGAGGCTGGTCCTGCCATCGAGGCAGTGATATGGAGAAGTCCTAGTCCAGCTGTTGCTTTCTTGTAGCTTCTTGCAGAATCTGAGCTGGTCCTGACATCTGAAAATCCTAGCTGGCCCCTTAGGGTTTACAGTTTTGAAGAGGCTAATATGAGTATTTATCTAAATATGCAAATGTGATCATGAACTTATCTCTGTGTGTGTCAGTCTGTTAACCTCTTCTGGCTGTTTGGAGAAGAAGTGGCAGAAAAGCCGTCTGGTTACGCTCACTCTTGCAGTCTAACATCTGGCTGCCAGAATCCAGAGGCTGCGGGATCCCTGCTCATGTGGTCTCCACGCTTTGATTCCCCGCTACGACCGAGTGCTGGAGAGGAACTCGCCCCTCGTGGCAAGAGCACGAGCTGAGGACGTGTTGGAAGGCCAGGAGGTCTTCACCGGTAGACCTTGTTCACGTGCCGGTGTTGCCACGTGAACCCAAGTGGCAGGTATCTGTGCGTCGTTTTCACATTGCCTCATCATGGAACCCTTGGTCTTAAGAAAAAGCTGTCGCTTGGGCTGGAACTGCCCTTGCAATTGCCCAGGTGTACCGTAGAGGGAAAGTGCTAGTCCTGATGTCATAAAAAGTGAAGGCCTCTGAAAGGAAATTCAGGAAAAATACATTTTGTTTTCCTCCTTCCCTCCTGCCAAGGAAATGAGACCTTTGGCCTTCCCCCCCCACCTTGATTTATTTCTGGATGAATGAAAAAGGGTGGGATGGCAGCCCCGCTCGTCCAAGGAGGGAGGCGGTGGGCTCTGCAGCTTCGCCTCTGCTCCCCGGGTGGGCAGTTCAGATGCTCCTCCAAAGTGCAGGAGAGCAGCGGTGAGTTCCTCCTCTGCTGAAGGGGACCCGAAGCTTGAATTTAATTCTTCCTCTGCTGAAGTGAACATATACCTCTCACCAGAGTGCCCTGCCTGCCACGCCAGCAACATTTTGGAAGTGACAAATTCTGAGTTCCTGCAGCCACAATTACTCAAGTGCTCATTAGCTGGGGTGGTCAGGCGGAGGTGACCGCCTCCAGCCCAGTGCCCGAGATGCTCACCTAGGAGGGAGGCTGGATTTCCAAAAATACTGTAGGCAGTATCCCGATTGCTCGAGGGGAGCCGTCTGCCCTCATCACGGGCTTGTTCCACTAATTGAGCCCCACATCCTCTTTCTGGCTGTAAGCGTTTGGTGACTTCAGATGAATTGGCAGGACGTTTTGAATCAGTCAACACCCCGTATTCAGTGAATAATTTTTTTGATTCCCCCAGACTTGCCCAAAGCGTTTTCCAGCTCTACGAAACTATTTTCTATTGGCTTGAAAGGGGAACAGGAATGAAATAAATTTGTTGACTGAGTCAGAGGACATGTAACGGCAGCTAAACAAGAACTCTGATTTACTGATTTTCGTCACGATCAAATTTAGACTTCATCTTCTACAGATATTTAGGCTGCAGAGTGAGTTTTTTTCAAAGGAATTTACAATGAATTTGTTCCTCTCCAGTCGGAATGACTGTCTTGGTGGCAGCTGGCAGTGACATTTGGGTTATATTAGCTTGAATGCAAAATTAAATATAGCACAAAATTAAATATAGCACCAAGCTGTAATCAGCAACATGAAAAATAAGGGAAAAAGAAGAGAGAACTACCTGCAAGACTGCAGATCAAAAGGAGAGAATTATTGGGAAATCACAGGATCAGTATTTTATGTTTAACTTTCTTCAGGGAAAGCCAAAAAGAGCCTATAGACTGAAAATTAGGATGACCACATTCTTTCTTAAAGCAACACAACCTCGGCTTCTCTTGGAGAAATGAGCAGTTTTTATCCTTCCACTTGACCAGAAAAACAACTGCAGTGGAAGAGACAGAGAGAGGAGAGAGCTCTCTTGTTCTCGTGTGTACAGTGTTCTTGACAATGGTGAGAGACTTGTAGAAATGTACTGACAAAACCCAAGGAACCAGAGGAAAATGATATTACTGGAAAGCAACAAAAATGAAAAACTTGTCTTTGTGGAAATCCAGTTGGTTATCTGTTACCAGTAATTTTTTGGTGCAGGTTAAAAGCTGCTAACAGAAGTTGGTATCACCACCATCCACCCGAAACAACCTGTCACCTCCAGTGACCTCGACTGTCAAGTTCTAGTTTACAGCCAAGGATTATCTGCCTTGCTAACACTAATCCTTAAGAAAAATACATCAAAGAAGAAGCAAACCACACCTAGACCGAACAATATCCTATTGCCCCAATAACCTTCACTCTCAACTTGAACTAACATTAATCTAAGCAGTATAAACATGTGTACGGACCATCTGCTCTCCTGGAGGTAGTCGCTCCTTCTCACCAAAGAAAATGCTCCCAGAAGAGCCTGTAGCTGCCCGTGGGGTTTGTTGTCTGATGTATAGACAGGCCAGATTCAAACATCCACCTTTCCAACAATTGTACATCCCAGATCACCGCGACTCGGTGGGGGGAGCAGGCAGCTGGATCATCTACATCGGCAGGGAAGAGCACTTCCAGCAGGAGATGGTCTTTTATTTTCACAGGAACAAAGGAATCCATTTTATATCACTTCCTTTACCACGTGGCAAAAGAGAGAAGGGAACTGACAACGGTACCCCCTGGCTTCTCGTGCTCTCTAAAACACGTACAGATGATGCCATGCAAGTTAAAAAAATCAGGTTTTGAACAAAAACTCCTTTTCACCAGGGAACTCCCTATTATTGTTCATGGTCTGCTATCCACTATGTGGAAAAAATCAAGAGCTGTCACGTTGAAGTGACCTGCTTTTATTTCATTCCTGTTGGAGTCCAGCCTTGCATTGCTGTGGTAGGAACCAAAGAAGATCTACCACTTTCTTACAACCTTTCTGTGGACTATTTTCTGCTCTTTGTCTTGTGCCTTTAACTGAGATCGTGTTTTTCAGTGAGACAAATGAAATTCAACTTTTCCATTAACCAAAGGGATGCTCTGGTTTACAGGGGCATATAGGCATTTCATAATGCTGTGCTTCATCCACCTCCAGGGTGGCCAAAAATGCAAAAAAAATTTGGCTGTAAAACTTTCCTGTGTCCTTCCTACTAGGATGAAGTTTGTCCTCTCAAGTATCGCAACGTAGCACAGAATGGAAGTGGTGCTTGGTACACCTGGCAAATAATCTTGTGGTACTGCTGGAAAAATGGCATTATGTACAACATAATGAGAAAATTGCCCTAAAATATATATTCTGTGTTTAGAATGATTGATTTGTATGATATCTTACCTGTGCGAAATGTCTTGGTTTGCTGAGAGCCAGGTGATATTTTTTTTCTTCGAATTTGGCATCTCCCCTTTATTCTCTGAACTTGGTTTTGAGTTTCAAGCTTTCTGTGGATCCCATTTACAATGAATGATTAATAGACTTAATTTGGTTTGAAATTAATCCAAGTGAGGCATTGCAATTTAAAACTGAAACTGGCCCAGTTTCAGGTGAAAATTTCCTGAAGGTAGTGAAACATTTGATAAAAATGAGTTCAGGAAACAGGTGAATTTGGGATGTCAGTATATAGAGGTCTAAATTCTGAACAACTACTTTTATCTCCAATTTATGTTAAATTGTTCACATGTGGTATTAATAGCCAGGAGTGTCATGGAGTAAGAAGTCAGCTGCGTTTCAGTGATCTCTATATCAGGCAAGTCTCAACACTTCTCCAAAGCTGCAGAAGTCCATGAGGTCCCGACTGCCAGTCTTCTCCTGCATCCCCAGCATTGGAGAAGAGGAGACTGAGGGGAGACCTCATTGCCCACTACAACTAGGAGGTTGTAGAGAGGTGGGTGGCCTCTTCTCCCAAGAGAACAATGACAGGAGCAGAGGAAATGGTCTGAAGTTGCAGCAGGGGAGGTTTAGATTAGATATCAGGAAGAATTACTTTACTGAGTGGTCAGGCACTGGAACAGCCTGCCCAGGGAGGTGGTGGAGTCACCATCCCTGGAGGTATTTAAGAAACATGTA
>JAOQGH010000023.1:49317054-49335507 GCA_025769975.1 Gallinago jamesoni
GCAAATGGAAAGAACAACTCTGAGCACATTCTGTCACTGCAAGGTGCGAAGTATGTGTTGGGTATAATTCCTATTTATACTTGTATTCCAAAACAGTCCAAAATCCCAGTTTAAGTTTGCTCTTCTCAGCAGAGTGGAACAAAGTGGTCATCCCATACTGGGCCTGGATGCCTCAAAGGCATCCTGTTACTCCAGGTAGCCTTTCCAGGGAAAAGATGGCTCTCCACCTCCTGGAAGGCTCCAATCTGAGGCACGAGTGCTGAGTGTTGATGCTGCAGTATTTCACCCACAACAACCAGAGAGGGGCTTGCTGTCACCCTGGTGGCATGCAGAGTGACATGCTAGACCCTGGCATTACATCATCTTTATACAGCCTCTCAAAAAGTAATTCCTGTCCACAGCAGCGGCAGCTTCCTGGTGCTGAGCAAAGGGTCCCCAGTCAGCTGCAGTAAAGGCCTGTTCTGCATGCAAAATACCAGGGATTAATGAACATTTTGTATTTTAGCTGATGGGGGTAGATAGGACAGTGTAGGTATAGGCTACTGGGAGGTTGAGTGGCTTATTATAATTTATTTTAATCTGTTGAAAATCAAAGATAATTTTTAAGCAAAGCCAAAATATAGTATTACAGTACTGGGTACCTGTGTATGAACTCTTATCAGCTCAATCAGACTCATTAAAACACTTAATAGCTACACCAGTGCAAATTACTGTTCAGGTAATACCTGAGATGAGACGCATTTTCATGGAAGGAAGATCTTAGAGGAGGTGTGGGAATGATCTACCAATAATTGACCCGCCTTGCTATAAAATGCATGTACAGGAACATAAGAGCAACCAAATGGGTCAGGCCAGAGGTTCACCCAGCCCAGCAAACTGTGTCCTACCATTGCTTGCACTGGAAGCCAGGGAATGGTATAAGACTAGGGAAAACAGAAAGGGATGCATCCCTGTCCTCCAGCAACTTGTGTCTGAGCCAGAGGGGAGCGCCTTCGTATGTAATAGCCCTTGAGGTATTTCTGCTTCACAAACCAGTAAAGTTGTCCTTTGAACCCAAGTCAACTTTTATACCCACAACATCCTGTGCTAAACATACTTGGGATGGAAAGATATTGACAGTGGATTCCTCAGGTCATGAACAAAATTAAAGGTTTTATCTGCCTTTTCACCATTGTCAGCAGTGAGATCCAGAGAAGAAGACTCGGTCTTCTTGCAGAGATTTTTAACAACCAGATGTTCCAAATGATCTGAAATGAAATATTTAGTAATAGTAATAATATATGCCAGGCTTCTGACACACAGTGTCTGCAGCTATGTCTGCCTTCGGAGGTCCAGGTATACCAAAAGGGCCATAATTCCCGTTGTAGTGATTCACGCTGCATTTCTGCACCGTGATTTTCCCATCTGGCATCCTTTATGCAGAGCAGCAGCTCTTCTTCTCTTCCAAGATCCTGTTTCTTTTTGCTTTGTCCTTTTCCCTTTGAGGTTTCTCACCAGTTCGGGGAGGATAAGTAGGTAGGGAGGTGGTGTTGCACAGGGTGAGAAGGAGTGCACACCTCAGAGCAAGCATCTGTTGTCATCGGCTTTTCTGATTTCATCGGAGCTGCTGCACCTTCCCTTCGGTGCCTTCATGCAGCAAACGCCCCGAGTAACCCCGGAGCCTAAAATTTGTCATCTCCGGTGCCCATGCTGGGCTAAACTCACACCTTTTATTCAGGATGCAAAATTTTCAGGCACTGGAGGGAAAAAAAACACCTTTGTGTTATGTCCTAAAGAAACCATAAAGTGCCGCAGCCACCGCCTGCTGACAGCTCATAAATTAAAACCAATTAAACGCACAAGACACGGCGAGTCACTGCTTCCTATTGGCCTGCCTCCCCCCTCGGGCTTTCTACAGTCAGGCTACGAGGGAGCAGAAGAAACCCCAAGAAAGACCCCAACCCCAACTCCCCAATAGTGAAAGAAGGAAAAAAAGGCAGGAAAGGCAGGAAAACAGGTCTTGTGACCCATTAGCTCTTTTGTTTGCGGTACAAATCACTCTGTTATAATCATAAATTTGAGGCCATAATTGGACTCCACGTATAAATCCGCTGCCAGTGATTACAGGCCGAAGGCCCCGAGTGATGGAGGCTGCAATCCAGAGCTGATGCGGTTTGGGGGGAGGCCTCGGGGAGGGGGAAGGGAGCCTGGGCAGCCGCCAGAGTATTTTCCATGAGCACTCTGTAGCTGGAAACAGATGCTCCGTGCTGCCAGCCAGCCAGCCCAGTAATGTAAAAAACATTAGGAAGATGATCCCCTTCAAAGCATTCTTTGCTTTGCTCATTGTCCGGCAGTGGCTTGTCCTCCTCTCAGCTCCCCTCCAAAAGCACCACGGGGGCATCAGGAGGGTCTCCCTGCCCCATCCCTATGAGAAGGGGGGAATGTCCCCCTCAGGCACCACCTTGCCCTCCGCTGCCCTGGAGTGAGTAGAGCTCTTGGTTCATAACCTTTCCCCACAATGAAAAGCCTGGCTGTGGAGGGTGGCAGGGGCTAACACTGTGCCAACCACTTAAAGTTAAGCTATGATAACTGGGTGCCGGGAGAAACCCGCCCAGTGGCACAGTTGTTCTTCAAAGTCAAGATGTCCCACCAAGACCCTGCTACTGCTGCTCAGGCTGGGGTGCTGGAGCCCACTGTTGGCAACCTCAGTTTCGGGTTTGTGAAAAATACCCCGGTTGTTAAGGCTGAATCCTGCACCGGTGCTTGGTGGTCCTCCCCTTGTGTGTGTTCCCACACATTCTGCCCTTAACCCTGCTGATTCCCCAGGGGAGCATGTACTGAACGTGTGGTGACCGAAAGGGAATGCAAATTTAGGTGGCAGGAGGCTCTTTGCTGTTGGCTACAATGCAGGGACACCTTGATGTAACTCCTAAATCTGCATGTGCCCCTAGGAGCGTGTTCCTGCCTCTGCCCTTCTGCAGCCAAAGTAGCCAAGATGAGGGACTGCTGCTGTGGAGATGCCAAGGGAGAGGTTGAGACCACACAATGGTGGGCTGAGAGAAGGTGGGTTGTGTGAAATGGTGGATCAGAACAGGTTTTGTCCAAGTTGGAGGAAAAGATGACGCGTTAATTAAGATGTGAGACAGTGAGAAACTACTTTTACAGGTAGTTGTCCAGATGTACAGGTGCAAGATGCAGTTGACCTAGATGAGGGGACCTGGAGAAAAGCCCAAGTCCATAGTGAAGCTCAGGTTGTAGACAGGGTGGTGGGGCTGTATGACCACGTCCAAGAAAGCTGGTGTGCCATAACCCTGCCTCAGCTGTGCCACTGCCCTGCTCCTTCTTGCCCTTCCCAAGGGTTCTGGCCCCCAGCAGGGTGCTGCTGGCCCCCACACCCCAGAGCAGGGGGCTGGGTGAGGTGAAGATCCTCTCCAGAGAGTGAGGGTCAGCAGGGTGGGAGGCAGCGGCTGGCTCCTGTGCTGGGTGAGGCCTTGGGCACTCCTTAAGGTGAAGCAGCTGCTCTTCACCACACTTGGCCCTTCCATCACACTATGGCTCAGTGGGCTCCTAAAGAAAAAGTTCTTGTTCCTGATGAAAGCTGGTTGATTTAGTGCAATTGAATAATTGAATGGAGCTTTGTTTTTTTTCCTACCAATTTTTGACTTAAATTATCTTTCTCTTACTCCTAGCCTTGCATCCCTGCTGCAGCAGATGCCTCATGGTGTTTTAAATGCTCTACCCTAAAACCAGTGTGGTTGCTTTTTTTTGTCTAAATAGAGATTGGTTTCCTTTCCAGTTCTGGTGTCCAGATAGCTGCCTGCTGCCTGCATTCTGGTGACATTTTCCTTGTTTTGTATTTTTAATTTTAACACAGTATTTTAAGCATCCAGGGTTTACACAAAGCAGAAATCCAATGTTCCCCACATTGACCACCAGCATGGGTTGTGGGACAGATTTTTGGATATCTGGGGAAGCATTCCCTATGTAGATATACTTTTGAGCTTCAAACTGTGAAATAATTCTGTTCTTCATCTTCCTCCCATGGCATTTCATCCAGTAACATATTTCGGGAACTTCCTTGTCTAGCTACCTCTTACACAGAAAAACATACTTGTTTTCAAGCTTGTCTGCTGGGTTTTTTTTTTTATTTTGAATCTTAGAAAGTGAGAGCAAGTGCTAGTTTTTCTTAATCATCACTTTTTTCAAAGTCACTTATATTTTACCCATGATACACTACTGTATTTTTCTTTCAAATAACTTTTTATTAAATTTGTGTAGCGCACAATAATTTTCTTTTACTGAACTTGCATTTTCCTCTATTAACACAGTATTTCCAGCCAACATCAAACTTCCTCCATCTTTAACAAGCCTTCTGGGGGTATAAAATTTTTTGGCAGTGACAGAAACAGTTCTAATCCTATCTATGCAACTCTTACTGCCATTTGGCTTATTGTTTTTGAGTCTTTACCATGCTAAACACTCATTTAAGCTAGACTGCTGGTTCTTGTTCTTCTTCTCTCTGACTAGCATATGGCACTCTGCTTGACAGGGTGGTGTGATCCTGACCAGAAGACTGTTGTAGATCAATTTCCTTGTAAGAAAATCCTATAATAGCCCAAATTACTCTGCTGTAAATGGGGTCTGCATAAGGTGTGCTGGGTGCATATGAGTTGGAGTAGTGTTCAATGCTACGCTGCCCAGGGCTCCCAGCATCAAAAGCAGCATAAGGCCATCTATGCTACTCTCTTCTTATAGCGTTAGCTCTAATATATAATAATAAATAAATATATAAATAATACCTTACAGAGAGTGGCTGCCATTATTACTGGTGTCATAATGGACCAACACCTCCTGGTGCAAAACACATAGCTACCATTTGGGTGGTGTGTTGGATGTGTGTGACACACCAATCTAAAGTTATTTACAGCTTTGGTGGAAGATCCACATTCAGATCACTAGTACAGGGATTTCCCTGCTGAGGGAGGGGTAAGTGCCATCCTCGAGGATGCAAAGGGAGAACGTGTTGGATATTGGACCTATCTAAGAATTGGAAAGAGCGCTTAGCCCTTTGAAAATGCCTTGTGTATAGCTACCTCCCTGTTTTGTTAGGAGAAAGCACCCCTCCTGGCCTTCTGGAAGGGAGGGAAGGGAAGGAGAGAAGAGAGGACAGAAAAGCGCAAAACTAATGGACATGTTCACAAAAAGATGGAAAAAAAGGGAAAGACAGATAGTCTGGGAGATGTTGCTAGACTTACTCAAAATATTCTTGAAAACAGAAAAGCTACGACCGTTTTTTGAAGGGAGATTTTAAAGCATTATGACTTATCTCACAGCTGCTCTAAGAAAGTGGAGACAAAAGCAGAGTATTGAAAGACAAAATGGAGCATATGCCAGCACATGGGGCACAACTCATGCCTCTCAAAACAGAGGCTCTTTGTTGGCTCCTGGCAGCACCTTAAGAGTGTGACATGAGTCCTCTCTGGGGAGGACTGGCATAACCACCCATGGGAAATCCATGTCCTTTAGGAGGGCACCACTGAAGATCACCTGGTCCAGCTCCACTCTTGACAAAGGTGAGTCCTGGTGAAACCCCAAATGTGGGGAGGCACACATCACCTGCGACCTGCTCCAGTGTTGCAGATTTTTCTTCATGCCAAGTGAAACCTCCTAAGTCACTATCTGTGGCCATTGCCCGCTTTTGTATCACCTGGCACCAGTGAGACCAGTTTGACTCTGCTGTCTTCATAGCTCCTCACTCTGTATTTGCTCATAGCTTTCTGCCTGCACAGCTGATGTTTTTCCTGGCTTAGGCAGCACCCAGCACCACCTGGGGGTTCAGGCCAAGACCTGACCAGGTGTCAGCATTTGGAGAGGTAATGCTGTGGTGCTGGTGGGGCCACACAGCCACCTGGACTGGTCACTCTCCCCACTGTTGGGGTAGATGGCCACCATGGCAGGGCTGCAGCTCAGACACCCCAGGAGCCACCACCTGAGACCACTCCACTTTCCACTCTTTGGGCTGATCTTTGTTGGCCGAAACTTTTTGTTTGTGCTGCTGGAGTTCACCTGAAATCAAGTTACTGTGGACTGAATTAAGTTGCTGGGGTGTCAAAGAGGGGCTAGTGTGGGTGCAGGGGAGGAAGAGCAGCCCTATGTTTTCCATCTCTATGAGCTATTTTAGAGGCTCAGAACAAGTTGGCAGTGAGTAAAGGTGAGTACCAGCCACTTTCATGGTCTTCAGAGCAGAGCAGATGACCCGGTTGTACCAGCTGTCTAAATTACAGATAGTAAAACTAAAGGAGATGACACCTGTGTTTTGCCAGGCTTTTCTAACCATGTGGGTCAGAAAGACAGTGTTTCTGTAAGAAACTGAAGGTTGAGGTTTTCATCTAATCCAGATGCTTTCAGGAGTGGGGACTTCATTAAAAAGTTCAGTATCAGCAACTCATGATACAATTGCAGAAGTTGGCAATGCTGAATTTTCTGTTTGCCAGCATTTTTAGAAGCCAAGTTGAGCAGTGAACAGTGGCGGGAATTGCAACATTTCCCCCATTTCAGAAATGGTCGTAACTCTCTGTAATATCCATGGGACCCACCTGCTGACATTCTTTGGTAAAATTTTCTGATAGATTATTTTGTACAAGCAGTTAATTGCTCTCTCTGGATGAGTTCTGGTTGATGACAAATTCAGAGCAGAAAACAGATATCAGTGCCCACAAAAGACAAACAAAAGAAGCCAAAGTATATGCAATTTACAATAAGATGATATATTTAGCTCTGTTTAACATATGTTAGCGATGAGGGCAGTGAATATTACATTTAATCGGATCCAGAAAAATGATGAATATTAGTCCCTCTGGAATTATTTCTGGTGAATTTCCAGGAAGATGCACAAGTATTTTAATAAATTAAACACAAATGGAGAAGAAGGAAAGAAAAATAATCAACCTATTTCTTCTTTTCATCTTAAAGATTCCAGTTTCAGATCCTCGCAGTCTCACAGAAAATAGTCTAGGATGCTGCATTCAAACAAACAGAAATAGTGTGCACTGACAGAAGTAATGTTTTCTGGGTCTCTAAGATGCTGAAATTAATCTGTAATGTACCTCGATGCTTCCCTTAACCAGGGCCAGTTAAGGCTTGCTGGGGTAGGGTTCCCAGGTGCAGAACGACAGCCCTTCTGCCCCAAATCACCCCCAGGCTCTGCTGAGTGATGCTGAAGGGGCTATGTGCCCACAACTGCTGGAGCAGACCCCCATCCAGAGCAACATGAGGCTCTCTTCGGTGCTTCTGCTGTTAAGACAGACTCTGGGGACCTTCTCGCATGTTTCTCTGCAGGGATGGGAAGCCTGTGCATGGAGCGGGTGGACCACAGCCATTGCTGAAGGAGCAGGGCTGGTCTGTGGAGGAAAGAAGGCTGAGCAGTGGGCTGGAGGTGGGCACAGGCTGGGAGAGGTGCTCCAGCAGGGCAAGTCCAGCTCTCAGGGCTGTAGGCAGCAGGGCTTGCAGCCCCTTTTAGGGGGGACAAAGGGAATCCACCCCACAGTGGTCGGCTGCTTGTCCCGGTAGAGTCTCTTCCTCTTCCTCACAGCATCCTAGGTCAGGGATTTCTCCTGATTTGCAGCCTAACGGTGTTTCAGCCCGGTGTGTGCTCGTTTGTGCCGGTGTCAATGAGATCCTTCTCTTCAGGCAGTTCCTTCTCCTCCCTGCTGTTCACCTGGGATGGGGTGTGTTCAGAGAGAAGTAGTGTTTTGTTCTTTCTGTGCTTTACATTTTCACGTACACTGAGCCAATCCCCCCTAGTGTATAAACTTGCTTGAGGAAATCAAAGCCTGTTTTTCTGATCTTCCTGTGTTTGCATGCAAAACCCATCATTTAGCAGTTCCTGAAGTGAGTGTTTTGACAGACCAAGGGAAGGTTTATTGCTGGTTCCCTGTTTCAGGTGGCACTAAGATTTCTGTGCCTCTCAACCTCTTGGAAAAAGGGGTTGTGTTTCTTTATATTGGTAGTCTGGACCCAAAATATTTACATTTTCCCAACAGCTGTGACAATCCTGGTGTTTTTCTTTGTGAGACGTCAGAAAATCTCTACTCAAAGCTGAGCTGTGGTGGAGGCCTAGGAATAAGTTGTCTTCTTTTTAAGCAGGTATTATAATTAACTGTTTTTATCATGAACTGGCCATAATATAATAATAAGGTATTTGTACATGGGGAACCAGCTTTTGGGCTCACAACCAATTTTCATATTAATTTTTTTTTCTCTTCAGTTTAGGGAATTGCTGCTGGTATGAAATGCCCAGGGGCATAACAAGAATTGGCCACTCTGTGATGTCCAAAGGATGTCTCAGGCTGTGCATTTTGCAAGGGGTCTGGAGAGAGGCAGGTAGGAGGGGAGTGGGTGCTTTGCTCTGCCCAGAGAGCCTTCTACAGCCAAGAGAAGGGGCATTATCTAAAGCAGAGCCATTCTTCTGCTATAGACTGAACAAACACCCAAATCAAAACACGGTACAGAATACTGTATGACGTGAAGCAAAGGAATAAATGTCCCTCCTCCAGTGCCTTGCTATGAAACGGGAGGTCACTGAGGAGCCAGTCACTAGTGATGGGATGAAAGGAGAGATTTTAAGAGCGAGCAGATGGTGACATATTTTAAAGAGGTTATAAAAGGGGGAATTCTCAGGGCAGATGTGTTCTCAAAGACACGGGAACAAAGCAGTGGCAATGACAAGGAAATATGCAGAAAATGAGTGGCTGTTAGAAGATGGCAGCAGCCAGATGGTTCATATTAACTCAGCAATCACTGCAAAGACAAAGTGCAGCAGCAGGTGAGTCAGGCCTCAGAAGAACTGCAGCTGTGCAACAAGCTGTGTGTCCTCCATCGTCTTTACAATGGTGGAAACATCTGGCAATGGGACTTCCAACCTCACACTCTTCAGCTTATGTGTTAAACTCCACAGAAAGCCCTGCTTTGAACCCTTAGGATAAACTCAAGCCTGGCTGTGAGAGAAACTGCTTCTGGTTGTATGAAAAAGCGGTGAGAAACCTGCAGTTTCACCTGGTTCATGAAAGCAGATGCCCCTTGGCAGGTTTGACACCTGCCACCCAGCACGACAAACAGAATGACATAAGCTTGCCAGAGGCCAGCCAAGGGATCATACATAATGAAGTGTTTTGGTGGAGCATCTAAGACTTGGGTAGATGTTTGAGCTCATCCAGTCACCAGGAGAGTGGGCATGAGGTTTGTGAAAGAACAGGGAAGGTGTAGACTCACTGGAGGAGTAAGAAGGAGGATAAGCTTGAGGATATTTTTTTATCTGAAGGGATAAGAAGACCTGAAAGGACAATAGAAAAGGGAAGAAAATGGTCAGAGAAAGTACGCTAGAGATTTTAGAAATAAACAAAAAGTATGAGCTTGTAGGTCTATAGATGAAGCGCTCTACAGGCAAAGCTGTGTGATGGGGGCAGCCCCTGGCCCCATCTTGAAAAAGCAGCAGTGCTGGCTACCAAGTGCATCTGGGGGGGTGCAGCCCTTGGGATCCCCAGGTTGTCAGCGTAGGCATTCAGGGTTTTGCCAAGCCCAGCACAGCCCTGTGGTTTGGGCAACAGGAGCAGGGCAGGTTCCTGAAGAGTGCTAGACACGTTTAGCTTGGCTCCTCTCAGGAAGGTCTGTTTTATAAGTTTTTCTCTTGGTACAGTACAATTTTACCATTCATTTTTACTGTATAGGAATTATCTGCACGTTTTGGAGAGAACGCTTGCCAAAAAGAACTACTTCTGTTGCTTCGTAACATCAGAGTCTTAAAAAAAGCCTAAGAGGTTTCTTAGCTCTAGTGCTGAAAACGTGGCACTTCTGACCAGATGATGTCCTCTCCAGAGCCACAGCGGTGTGGGGGTGTGAACGCTTCAACAAGCAACTGGATTTCTAGGGCTTTCTCTTTGTGATAACAGTGAACAGGACCTGCTTTGCCTGAAACATTCTCTATCGACAGCATAGTGTTCATCATTAACGTTTAGCCAATAACTTTTTTTATTGGGTTGGCTGAAAGCTCAGTCAGGCACTGGACTTATGAATGTGTTTCTAGGAAAAGATTTTATTGCAAAGGTTTAAAAGTTCTCACACTCTAATCCCCATTTGAGGGTAAAAAAAAAATGAACTTTAAACGAAATACGTACATTCATGTTCAAATGTTTTATGTCTTTTACACAACAAACTTGTTTGTAACTTACTGCCAAAGCTCTGGAATGAGACATAGTTTTTGACTTATGGCATCTGCTGATTGATATTTTACACCTATCCCCAGTGGCTGAAATGGGAATTCATAAGCATCAGCATGAATGCTAAGAAATCCTGACACGGATACTTTGAAGTCCTGTTCTTAGTCTGTTCCACTTGCCTCCTCTTGGAGCCCGTGTGGTTTTTTAAGGTGTTGCCTTAAATTTAATCGTCTTCAACACAACTTTATTGTCTGTCTGCTGCTCCTGAAGAATGCTCTCTGCATCTTTCTGCATTTATTGCAATGCCTGCTAAGCCCTTTTGCCAGGCCTTTTCTGGTGAAATCTGACAGCGTGTCCATTGGTTCTTGGCAACTTATTTCAGCTTATTTTTTCTCCTTAGAGGTTTATATTACAGCAACTCCACACTGTTTACGTGTCTCAAATCTGGCATCTGCAGATAGTGCGTTGATGACGTTTCCTGAAGGGAATTTTGTTCCTACCTTTTTATAGGGTTGCAATTTAAGATCTGGACCGTAACTGTCAAGAAGGTTAAAAATTTCAGTGGTCCATTGGGTTGTAAAATCTGGAATTACCTAAGGCAGAATGTGGGCTGCTTGTGTTTCATTGTTACCAACAACAAATTCTTCCCTGGCTCATAGAGAAAACATGAAATGGGAGAAATGTTACTGGTTGATTAGCTGCAGTGATCAGATAATTTAATAAGAAAAATTGTGGCCATTGCACTGAAACGAGGACATTTAGGAGCGTGGTTAGAAGTCTTTGCTTGTCATTTTAATTCAGAGAGCTGTCTGTCATCTCCTATCCAGGTAGCCTGATGGTGACTTGCAAGAAGAGCAAAAGCTCTGTTGGTGTGACCCCAAGGAACCGGGAGGGAAGACCTGAGCTCTAAACAATAATTCCCAAGATGTTTCTCCATTTTTACCCCTGGCAGACTTGTGCTCACTGAAACAGCTGGCAGGTTTTGACTGGGTCCAGGCTCTCGACCCCAGCAGAGAGCACTTTGCTTTTGTCACTGGGCTCTTTTGAGGACATGTCAGAGTCCTGTCCTCGCTGAGCTCTTGAGCAGCTCTTCTGCTGGAAGAGGCAGAGGCACGACACTTCTTACAGATATTTCTGTTTATCCCATTAGGGAAAAACTCACCTCTGGACAAATGTATTTTCAGGCTGATAACTGTGATAAAGATTAAGGAAGTTAATGGAATTCGCATATTTATACTTCATGTGGTTCCTCTGAATATTTCACTATTCTTCCACTGAAGAAGGAAAACCCATCCAGTCACCTCAACCTACAGACTGGAAAAATAATGTTCAACTTCTTTGTAGATAATGTGATCTAAGCCAAGGTCTTAGCATGCTCGTCCTTAAATGGTATCCCATGGGAGGCAGCAAATGCTTTAATAATGACTGCTCACTGATGGATCTGCCACATATAGAGATTTTTTTCTACATAACAAATACATATAGTTATGTACAGTTATATATAGTATATATACAGTATATGTACAGTATGTATAGATATATTTATATATGCATATGTAATTTTTGTATAATCAAATGTATCTGGCCCTTCTTATAGCTCTATACCTGACTAGTAAGTCCTAAAGACAACTCGTCACATCCTGTTCACTGTCATCTCACACCCCAAAACCAGGTCTTGTTAAGGACTAGGATAAGGTGGAGAGCCATGAACGAGGTTTGAACTGAGCCATGAACTTTGGCTTCAGGTATCCAGCTTCGTTGCCTGAGCCTCTCACTTGCCCCTGCAGCGGTGGGACAAACATTGTCTCCTGCCTCAGCTGCACTTTCCCCAAATGCTGTTTTGCTGCAGGGCCAGGGGAAGAGAAGGAGAGGAGGTTGCTGGAATTGCTATGTGGGTAAACCAGGGTGACTTTGCAAAGAGGGCTCGGGCACTGATGTACCTCAAGCCAAGCGATGCGGGGCTGTGTGGGCAGCCACAGCAGAGTGCTGGGGTGGTTACTGCTGGAATAGTTCAGATGATGCTCTGTAATGACATGGCCATGGTTACTGCTGGAATAGTTCAGATGATGCTCTGTGATGGCATGGCCATGGTTAAGACATGTGTAAGACATGTGTAAGACAAAGCTCGCTTCCACGGTGGTCACAAGTTCATGACGTTCCCCTTGAGGGCTGAAGCCTGGCACTGGTTCTTTGTTGTGCTTTCCTGCTGGCCATCAGGTCACAAGGCTGCAGGCTGGGGGTAGGTGCCTGTCTGCAGCCAGGACATCGCCCCAGGCAGGGCAGTGCTGCACAGCAAGTGATGGTAAGGAGAGTTCCTCGCTGACCCCTGCAGGAAACCAGCTCCTCTTCTGGGCTCCTGGGACAGCAATAACCTTGTAATTACAGACACCCCTATAATCAGTGGAGATTGCTTCAGGCAACCCACTTACCCCTCTAGCCACAAGTATCCAAGCCACTGGCTGCCTTGCTCTTCAAGCTTCTGGGGGGATTTCCTCTAGAGAGAGGGGAGACTGGTTGCTGCCATGGAATTTGCTACTGCCCTTTATGAGCTGCCTGCACTCAAGCAGAGGCCACAGGGCTGTCTGTGTTGCTCCCGAGCAGCCTGGTGGAGCTCGTACCGCCGGCCGGGGTGGCCGCAGCAGCACTTCCAGATGTGCAGCACAAGAGAGGGAGCTGTTTTACCCTCGGTGGGGGGAGAGGTGGAAGCTAAAGAGGCAAAACAAAAGCTGGACATTATCGGGAGGTGTCACATCTATAGACGTGCCTAGCGCTGCCGGTGAAAGTAGTCAGTCTGTCTTGACATAATCCAGAGAAACTGAGAAGTGATGCTGACAGCAGCCCTCTGCAACACAGTGTGTTCAGGTGTCTTAAGGCACCACGAGCTGTTGTTTAACCCCAGCCGGCAACTAAGCATCACACAGTCACTCGCTCACTTTCCCCTGGAGGGATGCGGGAAAGAATTGGAAGAGTAAAAGTGAGAAAACTCATGGGTTGAGATAAAAAACAGTTTAATAAGTAAAGCAAAGCAAAGCAAAACGAGGAATTAATTCACTGCTTCCCACCCAGGAGAGCAGGTCTCCATCATGGATAACAGTTACTCGGGAAGACGTCACTCTGAACATCTCCCCCCCTCTTCTTCCCCCAGCTTTATAACCTGAGCATGACATCACATGATATGGAATAACCCTTTGGTCAGTTGGGGTCAGCTGTTCCAGCTGTGTCCCCTCCCAACTTCTTGTGCACCCCCGGCCTGCAAGCACCAAGTGGGGTGGTGTAAGAAGGAGAAAAGACCTTGACTGAAAGCACTGCTCAGCAGTAACAAAAACATCTCTGTATTATCAACAGTTTTCAGCACAAATCCAAAATCCCATACCAGCTACTGTGAAGAAAATTAACTCTAACCCAGCCAAAACCACCACACTAGCAAAACCTCGTTGCTTTACAGAATTTAACATGAAAGTTTATCTTGTACCTAAATTTTTCCCAATAATATATTGATTGAATTTCCATGTAGAAATCTGAAAATCCCACCAGAAATAGGAGGCAGTCTTCTAGGTTGCTGGGAGCCAAAGCTGGAGGAGACAATAGGATCTGAACCACAGAGCAATCATAGCATGATAGATTAGCTTGGGTGGGAAGATGACTTTAAAAATCACCTAGTCCAACCTCCCTGCAATGAGCAGGGATGTCTTCAACTAGATCAGGTTGCTCAGAGCCTCATCCAACCTGACCTTGAATGTTTCCAGGTATGGGACATCTACCACCTCTCTGGACAACCTGTTCCAGTGTTTCTCCATCCTCATTGTAAAAAAATTCTTCCTTATATATAGTCTAAATTTATCCTCCTTTGGTTTAAAACCATGGCTCCTTGTCCTATTGCAACAGGCTCTGCTAAAAATGACTGTCAGTGTTCAACAGCTCTGGGTACTACCATTTGAATAAAGCCAGTTAGTTTAGGGAATGCCCTCTCCTCATAGCAGAACCCAATGCTCCCATCCCCAGTGCATGGTGGCAAAGGGTTGTGTAAGAGGGCTTGCAGAGGAGGCAAGACTAGGGTCAGGGGGATGAAAAGACAGCATCTGCAGACATCAAACAGGCAACTTGGAGAGATGATGGCCATTAGAAAAGCTGTTTTCCAGAGGAAGCAGTCTGGAACAAGCCAGGAAGCAAGGAGTGTGTATGCTGAACTGGCCATAACCCACTAGCCCCAGTTTCTTTCCAAATCCCTGAAAGGAAACACAGGATTGTACTGGAAGAAAAGACAGGATTCTCCTGTGTCTGGAGACCCATAAACCAAGAGGTGGAAACTTCTCCTCAGTAATTCTGGTGGTCGCAAAGATGACACATTTGCCCAGACTGTCTTTGTAATAACCTTAGCGCAAAAGTTGGTAGACCTAAACCAATGCCCTGAACAGCACCTGAAATCTGCCAGGCAGCAAGTCCAGGATGGCAGAACAGGATGCTCTTGGGGGGCCTCACAGCCACATTCTGCACATCTCTTTCATGAACACCCTCTTTTCTGAGACTCAATGATGTTTTGGGGAATCTACAGAGGCCAATAGCCAAAACACACCAGCCGTAAACCAGTCCTTCAAGGCCAGTTCAACGTAGACAGGTCATTCATTTTGGCATCCCTGAAACTCCCAGTGCAGCAACCTGTGATCTAGCCAACAGAGAAATACTTCCACCTAGCCTAGATTTACTTGAAAACAGTCCAGAAGAGGTAATGTGAATTCCAGTTTTAGTGGCTTAAACTCCATCCTGGCCTGTCTTTTTTCTTTTAATTTCCTTTGGGTGTTACACCACTGACTGCAGTCCAAATTGTATTATCAAGGGTTTTGTCTTGGTGGTTTTTCTTTTTTTGCTACAGCTTGTTTATTTAGCTTGTTTAATGAAAACTTGTCCCAGGCAGAGAGTCCCAGGAGCTCATGAGGGGACTGGGACACATACTCCTGCCGAGCAGCAAAAAATGGTGCCATGTGTTTGTGTGAGATGTATTCCCCTCATCACTACACCAGGCAAAACATCCTTTAGTTTGAGTGTGCTGTCTTTCACCTGTAAGGGGGAAACAACTCTATTGGTGGGGTTAAATGCCAAGCTCTAAGGTACAGAAAAGATACAGGGCAGCTACTGAGATGTGAGATCCTCCTCATTCTACTCAGTAGGCCAGTTTTGTTTTGATCTCTGGTGCACCTGAAGACAGATTGTCTTGCGAATCATTATCTCATCCCAAGTGCCCATAAAATGGCAGACACCATGCAAAGGTTCACCATTGAATTAAAGATGATAAGCCCATCTGCCCTAGGAAATCGGCATTTGGAACAACAGCACTCGCCATAGACATGGGGACCAGGAGAGACTACGTCCACCATTGTCACCTCTGCAAAGACAGGAGAAGTGAAGAGGGCTGTGTTCATCCGCTGTCTCTCGTGCACTTGAGCTGCTGGTTGTGTGGTGCATGGCTGACGGCTGTGCTTTTTTGGTTTGTCTCCATAAGGCTATGTCAAGACTTTTAGTTTAAACAGCCAGATGAAGAGGAAAAAAACGGTTGGCTTTGGATTGAATTAGTGTAGAAAGGAAGAGGTTTTGTTTCTCACCCAATGAAGCAGAACCAAACTAATTCCACTTAGTTTGGCAGGAAATATTCCTTTTGAGTCCAAATTAAATGTGCTACTTCAGGCACTTCCAAGAACAGAAAGGAAATTACCAGCTACAAACAAAACAGCAAGAGGAAGGCATCGGACCCCTACATTTTCCCAGTTTGCAGGATTTGAGAGACCTATATTTGTGAGCACCTCTGTCCCCAGAGCCATCCACCTGCATCTGCTGCAAGACGGCCCAGGTGAGAAACATTTTGCACCTGGAAGTGCCACTCTCTTCCAACAGCGCTCACTTTGTATAAATATCTTTGTTAAACCCCTTCAGCTTAGTTGAATTCAAAAATTGGATTCACAGAAAGAAGAATTTGGCCTCAGATATCTTAGACTGATGATCTTACAGTATGTTTAAGTATTACTCATAGCTGTAGGTGAGTGGAAAGATTTTTCAAATAAATAATTACTGAGAGTATCAGATTTTCCTGATATTCAAGAAGAGGGAACAATATCATCATTTTGAAGAAATTCTATTAACCTTTGAAACCCATTGGGAGGGGAAGTAACAGTAATGAAAAACTAAAAACAAATATTGAATTATTCTTCTGAAAGAGTAGCTGTTGTGTACACACAGACAGAGACCCACACCTGCATCTCTTATGCATGGATAACTTGATGGAAGCAAAGCAGCGTTACAGCAATGGCATTTCCTCCACTACGCTTAAATTGTCCCATTAAAGTGAATAAGCCAAAAGATGCCTGCAAGACTGAGCACAGCTCGGCTGGGAGAGAAGGGAAGGAAGGAAGGAAGGAAGGAAGGAAGGAAGGAAGGAAGGAAGGAAGGAAGGAAGGAAGGAAGGAAGGAGGGTTGGTTAATTTTTCAGAGCAGCTATATAAATACATTCCTCTGACCGCGTTGTGTGCTACAACCCTACAACCTCATGAGTGTGATGTGCAGCTTACATAAAATGCACTCAAACTCTGCCTCTGGTGCAGTCGGTCAGGTCAGGGGCAATTCCCATGTGCCAGGGTTGGGAAACATGTATGGATTGGAGCTTCCCCTAAGGTTGGTGTCTGAGGCATGGTGCATTTTTTCTGAACGTGGAGCACTAGCCAGAAAAGATAGATGGGAATTTGCTGACACTCTTGCATGAACAGCTTTAGCCAAAGAGAAGTCCGACAAAAACATCCAAAGGGGCATCAGCCCTGGTCCTGGAAAAGCAAGGAGATCAAGCATGATGGTGAGGAGGAAATTGAGAAGAAGCTCAGCAGCCAGTTCTGACCCAGCACAAACATTCTTACATTTTACTCTGATGTCTCATTCAAAATAACATACACAGTCTTTAATCATTCAAACCCAGCAACTCTTATGGTAAACCTTTGTCATACATTTATGTTGTTTCCTTATGCTCCATATGTGCCTGTTCTTTCTTCTCTTTTGCTTTGATCATGGACTTGAAGGGGGGGTGGAGAATAACTTTGTTATGTTTTTGGGTAACACCTTACCAAATTAAAGGTCCATGCCTAGAATTTCTAGGCACTTTCTCGATATAAATAAATAATGATAATCTATACTTTTGGAAAAGGCCACAATCAAGTAAGTTTGATGTTCCTGTAAACATCCTAAGTAAGAAACAGCAGAGCTCCAGTCCTCCCAGGCTGTGAGAATTAGCCAGATGCGCTGTTTAAGAGATACCAAGGATAACAGCCTAAATAGTTACAAATTCTGTGATCCAGATCTTAAATACAATATGCTAACTAAGAACATGGCCATGAATATCCACTGAAATTAGGGGAGATTAGGGGTAAGGTACAGGAAAAGTACTGAAAAATGTTCTGCATAGCTCCTCAGAAAAATACCGTAGACGCCTTTCCTTCAAAATCTGGACAAACACTGTAGATTTTCATGCTGATTTTAAACATAGGAGGAATCAATGGTATTTGTCCTGGAGGGAAGGGAAGACCACTAAGCAGAACTGAAGCGAGGAAGGGAATGGGGTTTTCCTAGCACTCTTCACATATTGATGTTGGTCTGTACCAGTGTCCAGATCCCTTGGCTCAAAGGCAAGACTGCTCATGTGTCTGAGAGTCCAGCTCAGGATGGATGTCAGAAACCCAGCAAAAGCCAAGTGATACACCCTTTCTTTCCAGTACTTGTCTCACCTGCACTCCTGTCGCCCTGCTGATTTTGTGGGAGATGGAAAGCACGTTATGCACTGGGCCTGGCAAGGATGAGGCTACCCAATGAGTCAGAAAATGCTTACAGGAGTTAGCTCTGGCAGCCAGTGCTGCTGCAAATTCACACTTCTTTTATGCAACTCCCATTTATGTTATTGGTAACTGTTCAAGCCATAACTCTGGCAGCCCCTTGTTGGAAGTAATAGTTTCATAAGTATGGGAAGTTCTTCAACAACTTCTTAAAGATACAAGGGCGCCTTCAGGTTCAGGTACTTTGTATGCCACCTTTCTCCATGGCTGAGTTTGCATGTACGGTGAATAATGACAATAAAACGGAATTTCTGCTTTAGTTGGAGAGTGCAGGTGTGGAAGTGGTGGGGTGAGCCCAGTCCTCACAGCACCAGCAGCAGGAATCAGGCTTCAGTCTGGAAAGGGGTGCAGCACACTTGTTCCTCCTGCCCCACACTTGACATACATCAACCTCACAT
>JAOQGH010000023.1:49335607-49346008 GCA_025769975.1 Gallinago jamesoni
AATATGAACAAATGTTTCCTTCAAACCATCCTTATGTGTGTCACAGCCTGAGTCCTGCCAGGGCCAAAACTGTGACCTAGTAGTTGCCAGTTGCATTGTCTGATGTTGTCTAAGTATAGCTGCACATTCAACATCATACAATAAAAACCCATGCTGCCTTCCCCAGGAATTCATTATCTCTTCAGGTTACACAAAGCCCATAAAGTTTCTTGGGATTTTGTTCTTGGCTTAGCAATCTGGCCACATTTTAATACATAGTGATCTCGGGACCCTGGGAGATATTTACATAGAATGATGCTTTTTGCTTAACTCTTGAGCTCATCTTTACAAGGAGCCCTCCAAGACTGTTATATTGTTAGTTCTCTGCCAAATTAGAGAAGTGGCAATTATATGAAGTGCACGCTGTCAGCAATGGAAGAGCATAACAGTGTGTGTTGGGTGTATGCAGCATCTGAGCGAAAATGTGATCTTGAACCCCTACAAAGCTGGAGAAAAATTTTGTGGTTCACTTCATTTAATACTTTTACAAGTTCCACCACGCACAGAAATCCAGCTGCAGTTACTGACTAGACTTGTCTCTCACATCTCACTGGTGTCCATTCAAAGTCCTTTCCCCACCATTTCTTTCCAACGCAGGATGATGTGGTACTTGATTCCTCTGTGCTTTTTCACGTCAAAAATGCTGTAGCCTTCAGAAGGCACAGAGCTGACCAATCCTTCCTGATGGAAACACAGCTGTGCTTCCGACTGCACCATGGGCTCCGTTTCCACTGTGTTTCCCTCTGGGAAGACAAAGATGCCACTGGCAGAGAGGCAGTTTTCTGTGACGAGTCAGAAGGTTAAGTGGTCCCTTTGGCTGGTTTCCTTTGGACCCTGCTGAAGCACTTGCTCGGTGCTTGGCAGAGGACCGTAGAGATGGAGTTGGGCATGGCTCTCTGATAACAATTTCAGGTATGAAAATGTCCCTTGTATTTTCTGCACAAAGCTATTTAGGGAATGACAGAGACTGTAGGTCGAGGCTGTGCCTCAGATACATGCCTGCCTTTCCCTGGGACTGTGCCTGGGGCAGGGCAGGGCAGGGCAGGTGGTTTTTGCTAGGACTGCTGTCAGGGATTGTCACATTGGCTTTGGAGGGTTTGAGGCCTCTCAACTTATCAACATTTTTGGACTCACATTACAAGTTATATGTTTCTTTTAACTCTCCAATCAAACCGAAGTAATATATGGCAACAGACAAGAAAGTGATCTTGACTGATATTTTTTTAATGTAATGGTCAATTTCTCTTTGACCTTGACCAGACCTGGATTTTTGCTATGTCCTATGAGATTTAAATACTTAAATAGATACAAAGACACTTGCTTGTGGACCTATTTTTTTCCTCCTCCGTGTCTCCTCAGTCATTTCATTCTTACCAGATCTGCAATGCTGCAGTCACAAGGAACTAGCCCTGAAACTCCAGATGGCACATCCATCCCCATCATGCTTATCTGGATACAACAGATACTTGCTTGTCTGATGATTTCAGCAGAGCTAAAGGCTCAAGTCTTTAGTCACTCTATTTATATAAAGAAAAGGGGATGTTCCATTGCACAGGTTTTCTCAAAACTTGCAAATTCTGTCCCTTCAGGGCAAAGCTATTTATCTTACAGCGTACGTAACGGAGCTGCACTGAAGGTAGATCCTAATCCCTGTGTTAAGTCATGCAAGATTTATAGATTTGGATAAACAATGTTTGATATCCCTTGTGGCAGACCCACAGATTATTTCATAAGAAATAATGAGTGGGGTCCTATTCCTTCTCTAGCAAAAAGTTTGATCCACCGCGTCATAGAGTTGGCTAGGAGTACGGAAAGCAGGAGATTTATGGATGATAAAAAGGATGACATCATGTTTCTGGCCTGCTCTCCATGTTGCTGCTGCCTGCAAAGAAGTGTATTTTAGTCAGACTGCTCTTCTTCCCACTTCAGCGCCCAAGCCTGCATGCAGGGATGAGATGGATCATGACCAAGTCCAAGCCCTGGGCCACCTTATCCCCCCTTAGCACAGCTCTTCCCTCCATGCTGGCAGGGTCAGGCACAGGAGAGCCTGGGGTGCCCACTCCTCCAGCTACAAACTGAGAGAGGCCGGTGTTTGGGAAGGGTATCAGGTGTTAGGATCAGCTGAGAGAGCTGTCACGTAGCACTTGGCAAGTACAGGTAAACCTTCCTACAGCTGGGCTTTGCCTCCCAACTTTTCTGACACGGTCAACGAAATAAGGGTATTTGTGGACATGGTGGGTAGTACTGGTCTGGCAAGAGGACCTTTCCACTGTTGTGTATTTACCTTTGTCCAGCTGAGGCACTCAAGGTGACCAAGGGGTGGAGGAGAGAAATGCTCCTACAGTGCATAGCACGCAGAATTGCTGCAGCAAGGCAAGTGAGTCCCTTGTCCCCAAGGGGAGCATCAGCTTAGTGGCATGCATTGTGCAGGAAACAAGGCACTGACTTGGACTGTCATTTTACACTTTGCAGTTTTTTGCTGCTAAATCTCACCAGCACTTGCAATAACCACTGCTGTGTGGGTAGTAGGCTTTTACAAATGACCATAGAGATTTAGGAGCACAAGTCAAAGAAAAAGTCACTTTGGAATCCCAGTGCTTAAACACAATCCTACTGGTATGTAGGAGATGGGAGGACAAGACTTGTTTTTGACCTAAGTAACTCCATGTGCCAGGCTTATGACATGGGGCACTTGCTGCTTGTGGTCACAGGAAACTCTTTCTGTGACTGTTGGTACTATCAGGAAATGTCAAAATTGTCAGTATGGTCAGAAACACCACGTCTGCTCTCCTGACATAGAGAATTTTTCTGGTGTAAGGAGAAATGTCACACCTTCTGAAGCCTTGAAGCCAAGGGTAGCTGGTGGTCAGTAGGGGTCAGGATGTTCATGTTCCAGCAAAAAGTTTGGCACTTACCTCCTATGAACCCTCCTTTCTAAATGAATGGCTAGTGTGCGTAGACTTCTCTGAATGTCTCAGCCTTTGGACCTCACCCTTCTATCATGTATTCTAACACTTCTCCTCTTCCAGTGTTTTTCTTACCATGATGCCTGCTTTAAAGTATTTGTGGTAGCAAAAAAAAAAAAATAATCTCTCATGGGGAATGTGTTTAGAAGCTTGGATTTCACATATATCAAATTCAGACAGTGAAACCCATGGAATGCAGGGTTCCCCAGGAAAAAATGTGGCCTGAGCTACGGAAAATGGGTTTTCTTCCAGCTCTCATAAAGTCTGCAGCTATCTCTGGAAATCTGTAGGCTGCTCACTGGATGACCAGCTAACTGCCGAAAGTCCCAGTAGAAATTCCAGGCATTTCTGAAAGAACTGAATAAAAAGCATCTGTCTGAGCTAGTGCATAATCTCTTTTGATCTGAGTTCAGATATGAGGTTTTATAGAGGTTTATGTCAATCAGGGTATGAAACTATCATAAAATATGACAGTAGATAATACTAAATTTATTACATCAAAGTCAATGGTATATAACGACTTTACTCAAAGGGACTGCATCAAGACTTACCCAAATATTTTTAGCACATATTAGAGAACCAGACTTCAGGGTGGATCCCTTCTTTGCTATGTATTTATGTCTGCTTTTATAATTTTCAGGCAACAGTGACGAACTTTGTCCTCCTGCAGAACATTTGTAATACCGATGGAACTCGATGAGAAACCTTCAGTCAGCTTATCATTGTATCAGTGTAAATTATCAAAAATATCAACACTGTTCTGGAAAAGAACATGCAGGCTTTGTCTTACAATGTTTTTGATCTCTCTGAATCTGAGCTTCTCCAGAGACAAAACAGAAGTACCAGTCTTTCAGCAGGTAGTCAAGTCAACACTGCTCTATCAGCTTCACAGAGATGCTGATATCTTAGTGGAGGGACGTCAGGTGGTGAGCTGTACCATGTCTCTAATAGCAGCTGGTTGATTGTTTCTTCTAGCGATGTCCTGTTTCATACTGTTAAAATTACTTGCTGAACCCCAGTCTACATAAACATATCCTCCCTTGGTCCCCCTCTCTGTAACTGTGATGGTGCTACCTGTACAGACCTCCTCCACAGGAGTGGCCCTGCTCCTATTCCCACATCCACGGCTGGCATGACTCCTTCCTCATCCCAGGAAATAGCTTGAGTGTATTGGAGCTGAAGCTGGTGTGACAAAACACCTCCCACCCCACCAGTGTTACAGCCACCTCTATAGAGGAAGGTTTTCCCAGGCTGGCTCTAAGCCTCATATTTCCTGGGAGATGGGGTGTAATGAGAGAAGAACCACCAAGTCCAAATAGCATCACCCCTCATGGTATGGAATAATTAAGCACGAAGGCAAATAGCAACTAATGCTTGTCTAAAAGTTTTGTGGTTTCATCCCACTTACAAACTTTGCCCACAGAACTGAAGGTACTGTGTTATCTGGTAACCTTCCTGTAGGCAAACCCAAAGGAGAATGGGTAGAGATGTTGATTGCTGGGTTTGCTGTGCTCATCTGAAGGGTGGGTTATGCATTAACAAGGCTGATGCACATTGCTGAAGTGCTTTGAAATAGTTTCCACTGCTGCAGCTTTTCTTCCATAATGTTAGTCTAGTGAAAGACTTGAAAAGTCAATGCTATCAATTGTTTTTCTGGGTAAACAGCTTACAACATTTCCTACAGGAGGAACCAATTTTAAGCTTTATTTATGTAGTACTTGCAAAGAATTAATTTGTTTTTCTATTGTTTGCAAGATTTCTTGTTAAGGAGGAAAAGGTTGTTGTACACACATTTGCTTATTTGACTGAACGCCAAGAGAAGGCACAAGGAATTTACAAGCAGCTATGATGCAGTATAATTTCAACAAGCTGCAGGTCTTTCTAACAGACAATAAAGACTTTTGAGGAGGTCAGCAAATTAAATGTATACTGGATGCAAAGCCTCATGGTTCAGGAGTTTAGGGAAATAAGCAACTTGCACTATAGAAAGATAGTTTTCTGATTTGCCCTGAAGTCATTTACCATTTAGGAAAGGGCATGCTTTTATCCATTTCTGAAGATTATATGAATTTCAGGTTTTCAAGTAATGCAATGTGTGGGCTGGGAAATATGCCTTCTGGGAAATGTCCTTGTGTATGACCTCTTCGGCAGCTGAATTCTTGTCTTTCTGCTGCAGGAGCCTCCTTCCTAGGCAACTGTAGCAGCAATACTTTCTGACGGAATATGTGTGAAAAATATCACACCTGACCAGATGTGATTATAGTGGTAGACCAGCAGGATTATAGTGGTAGATCCAGAGGTGTGAGCCTCATGTAGACTTGCCCTTTATTGACCTGACTGCAAATGAATGTTCATTTAAGCAGAGGGTATAGGATGGGGGATGCTGATTGAGATAGACAGGTACATTGATTGATTGATTGATTGATTGATTGATTGACTTCTCTGTCTCTCTACATACACAGAAGATATTAGCAGATAGGATCTGTAGATTTATTTTGAAAGAGACGCCCCAGGGTAACGAACCTATTCCCATTGCATAAAATCCTGTTCTGACTGGTGTGGGGAATGTGACAGGAGGGGATGTTAAACTACAGCTTCTCCTGCACGGAGGAGCTCTGCCAGCACAGCCATGTTTGGGGACTGTGAGGAAGGAGCACCCCACACAGCAATAGCTGTAGGCAGGCAGTGCTGACCGTGCCAGCAGAGCAATCGCCTGGCAGCACAGAGCTCCGTCCCAGGAGCAGGCTCCAGCTATTCCAGCGGGACACATCCTTTGCTGGACCTCTGCGGAGGGCTTCACCTTGGCTTCACCACCTCTTGTCTGTCTTTGCTAGCCAATGTCTGATGTAGCAGGTAAGGCTGGGTTTCTCCCCCGCTAAGTGCTGGCCTTTCAAAATGTACATACTTCACCTGAGTGATTTATGTCTCAGGCTTTTCTGTTCTTCAGAACTTATAGTCTGTCCCAAGTGAGCTCCAGCCACCAAAGGCAGTTATATATAAGGTTATACATAAGGCAGTTTCCATACAGACCCCTGTTCATTCCCATTCAGCTGACACAGGTTGTCCACTGTCACATCACAGTGCCCGTAGCTACACCTGCAGTGATGTTGGGATGGATGATGGAGCTGACAGTGAGGTATCTGGTACTGTGGTGTCCTTACAGGGACTGACTCCCCACCCCAGGGCAGCCTCAGTTCTGACAAGAGACGGTGAAGGGGTGTTCACCTTGGCAAGGGCTCTCCCAGAAGAGGTGACATGGTCTCTGTGACTGACAGCTGATGTCCTTGATTTCTGGTGGGCAGGAGAATGCATTAGGCAGCTGATGGCCAGGCCTTCCTTTTGCCCATTTGCTGGGAAAATCCAAAATGGTGCCAAGGTTGCTGCATTGGTGTGGCAGCTTTGGGCAGCTTTGGAGCATCTGTTGAGGGTGCAGCATGTTTTCTGTGTTATTTGTAGTTATACCAGTTTTATTGGTAGTGCAGCATTTGCATCAACAGCACTTGGCATCCTTTCAGTGGCAAGCGATCCCATGGGAGGTCCATTCGGAAAGGGCATTTCTTTGTGCTGCCAGAACAACCTGGGACCCCACGGCTAAAGAAGTCTGCTGAGGAGAAGTCCTGAGTAAAGGGTACATACAATGATTGCCACATACTTAACTTGAGGATGTGACACAAAAAGGAGAAATTTGCCATTTGCTGATCAAGCTTCTCTGACGTTGTCTTAGCAGGTTTTCCTCTTCCCAGATGCTGTGTTTCCCATCCTGCCCTCCATTGCCCCGTGAGAAGGCCTAGGCAAACTAGAAACAGCTCATCTCTGAAATGAAGGAGCCTGCTAACCTGAGAGGGCAGCTCAAATGGGAGCACTGAGAGCAGTATCCAGGGAACGTCTGCTCTGCTGGACACTCACCAGCAGGTCCCTGCTGGGTGTTGAGAAAATCTGCAAGACCACTGGGTGAGCAATGGCGAGCATAAATGGAGACCCACTTAGAAAGTAATCACATCCAGGAGCTGATTCCATTATCAATGTGTACGGTTCCTGCTATTATTACCGATCCTATAGAAAATCCAGAACTTTTCCTATGCATAGTGCTTATTCTATATTTTTCTTCATCTGCAACGCTGGGGAGAACAGATTATCCCAGTTTTGATTCTGGCGTGCTCTGCAAATAAAAAAAGTATTTTTCAGTTTGAAAGGAATACTTTATTTTCTGTTTTCTTTAATTGTTAACATTAGAATTAAATCTGCAAGCAGGCTGGTTTTTGTTAACCTCGGCACTTCCTTCCTTGTCTTTTATGTGTGCTGGTGACTCACCCGGAACAGAGGCACAAACAAGGTGACTTGCAGTGTTATTTGTAAAGCATATATTGGGGGATTCCTGAACACATCCAGCCTCTTCCTTCCATTTGCAAATGATCAGATGAAATGCAAAGCACTTCCTTAGAAAATAAAATAAAATAAAAATAAATCCCAGATGAGTTGTAAATTTCGGATGTCTCCAAAATAAAAAAAGTCCTTTGAAGAGATGTGTTCAGGGCTGCTTATGCTCTTTGTGCCAGGCACGCTTAGAGCCTGACCTTTTGCTTCATATTAGCTACCCTTATTTCTTTTCTGCTGATTATCAGGTGTTTCTAGCCATTGCTGGATCTTCATTATACCACCTCTGAGATGCCCCATTGCATCCTCCCTAACCAGCCCGGCATGTGCAGCTTTCTTCTCCCACCTTCCCTGTTCCTTCTAAGCATTCCTTTCAAGCAGTCTTCTGTTCTCTGTTTCAGCCAAAAACAAAGTCATAAGTCTTGGGCTTGGTTTGAAAAACTTGAACGCAGCTGCCTTGGGTGGGGTTGGAGCCAATGACCTTTCCAGTGAAATAAAAGCTTCAGTTCAGAGGTAACTTTTCTTCTACTGCATCTCAATTGTTCAACTCAGGCAGCTCTGTGTTCAAGTTCAAATCTTAAGTTCAGCCCATTCATTAAAAAAATTATTTCCCATCCCTGGTATGTTCCAATTGATGTAATTTAAAAGAGCAATAGCATGCATCCAGCCTTTGGCTTTCTGTTCTTCTCATGTCCCTTGATCCCTCGATAACCTCACTTAGCACTGCCCCAGTTTCCAATTTCAGAGTAGAAGTGCTGCTTCTTTTCAGAGTAGAGGTGACCAAAATTATGCACAGCAGTACAAACTAGGCATCACAAGAATTTTGTGCAATCTCATTGATTCATTACTTCTTGTATTGGAAATATCTGATTCATCTTATGGTCACGTTTGCCTTTCTTATCGATGCACCACATTTGTGGCTTGACATCACCCTACATAATACACTGAGGTCTTGGTTTTCAGTTGTTTCACACAAACAAATTCCTGGGCTACAGCAGACACCCTTCTTATTAAATATTAAGTATATGACCTTGTACTTTTAATTCCAGTTCTGCTGCTCCAGTTTTCAACGTCATCCAGTTTTTCCCGAATGACATTACAGTCCTTCTCTCTTGGTGGTTTCTTCTGTGCCACCTTAGCCGCAATTTCATTAACACATGATGAACTGTAGCAAGTCATTCGGGTCATTCCTGAAAGTGTTGCCATAAGATCCAATACTTTCCACTGGGTGAATTCCACTAATCACTTCCCTTCAGCACAGTCATGCCCTTTCTCTGCAGCCCATTCTCTGCTTTTAGTCTGTGGTCACCTGCAGTAATCTCCCCAGGCAATACAGTAGGAAATGTTCTACCCCAGGCCAAAAGGAGTGTCTCTTGCATTTTCTTCTTCCAGAAATCAGTTATCTTGTACCCCAATAATCATGTTAGCCCTACTAAATGCACTCTAGGGTTTATTGCCTTTTCCACAGTCACAGTCACAGTGCCTTTAGTTGCTTTGATTTCACCATTTTCCAGATCCAGGTGATAGTTTCTCCACAATTTCTGCAGAATGAATGTATGTTCCATCCATTCATTATCTTCTTTCAAATTTACTTACACCCTTGTTTTGGGCATCTACTATTTCCAGCTACTGCTTTTATCTATCACAACCTTTCTTCCATGTTCAAGGTTACCGTCTTTATTTACAGCTCAGAAACTTGGACCTTGTCCAAACTATTCTTCATTTCAACTTTTTCAATTCCACCCTTCAGCCTTGCTTTTCAGTCCTTCTACTCTTTATATATATATGTTCTTTCCGACTCCTTGCCTTTCTAATCGCTTATACCTGTACTTCCTAAACTCTTAGTCAGCAACTTCTTTATTGACTAATTCTTCCTTCCCATTCCTTACAGATTCTGTGCTTGCTCCTTTACTCCTTTTTGTGGTAATGCTACTTTGTGCTCTAGCGTTTTCTTTAGTTAGATAGATATGCGGTCCTCTGTGTAAGATTTTTTAATTATTTGAAAAACAGGCTGCAGACAGTTTTTGTACCTGTGGTAAAAGCTCTTAAAATCTGTCCCTAGAGTAATTTTCTTTTGACTTCATTTTGTAAAATCAAATCTTCCCCCTTCTTTTTTTTTTTTTGTTTTTATTTGAGGCTTTGAGTCCTCTTCACACCAATTTTGACCGTTTCTTTGGAGTAACACTGACATGCAAATGCAATAAACATCAGTTAAGGGTGGCTTAATTGAACTGATCACCTGACCACTTATAAATAAAGTAAGGGGATAACTCTGATTTTATAGAAGGCAGTGTACAGCATGCTGGTTTCAGCACACACTCCTTTGCTGGAGAGAGACATAATGGTGCACATATTTTGGCAAACACTGCTATTGCTGCTTATTAAAATGATCTAACCCTAAAGTCAGACTTTCTTTGCAAAGCATTGCATGTGTCTATTCAGTTTTTGCACAGCTTCTTTCTTAGTGCTATTTTTTTTTCTCCTCTTAGGGAAAATATATTAAGAATAAAATCATTCTGGACTTCACAGCTTTGCCAGGTCTGGAGACCACCTTTGGTGGCCAGTGTGAGTGGAGGCAGAGCCCTCTTTGGCACATCCTTGATCTGGTATCGGAGCTGGCAGCCTCGGCATCCCAGGGACAGTTACGCAGAGCCGGGCAGGCACGTGGGGTCTGAGCAGGGGTGCAAGGTGATGGTTCACATGGGCAGGGGGATCAGGCAACTCCATGAGGTAGATGCTCATTGGCAGTGGTGGGAAACCCTCAATCAGATCTTCATCAGCAAATGTCTTTGCTGGCATCAGCATTTTGGAGGGGCCTGGTGTCTCACTGCAACACAGGACACTTTGGGATGGAGAGGGACCACCACCTCCTCCTCCTCCTCTCTGGGACCCTTCAGCAGCTTTGCTGATGATTTTCCCTATTGTCTGGCCTTATCAGTGCCAGGTGTCCCCCTGCAGGGGTGGGACACTCCTTTCTGCTGGCTCTGCAACATGATGAGGTGCAGCATCCTGGTGGGCTGCC
>JAOQGH010000023.1:49354588-49364970 GCA_025769975.1 Gallinago jamesoni
TTTCACATTCTGTTCCTCTCACTGGTTCCCTGCTTTTGCATTAAGACCATGGAGTTTGTTCCTACTCTTCGCATGCCCACCCCTCCCCATCTTGGAGGACCCCTAGAACTACATCCTGGAGCCTCCCTGCAGCCATTAGGACTCAGGAACACCAGCTGTAGGTACTGCACCTCCTCCTCAGACCTGAAAGAGAGATGCCAAGGGAGAACAGGTCCCAGGGATCATAGGCAGCTGTGCCTGAGAGGGAATCCTCAGCCTCTCAGACAGCCCTGCTTCCCCCATTACATAAGGCTTAACCTCGTTAGTTGTCTAAAGTCCAGATGACATCAACCATCTTCACAAAATGCGAATCTTGGTCAAAAGGCCTAAATACAGGTAAACTTCTGATTAAGCTGCAAGAGGGTCTTGCAATGGATATTGTCAAGTGAATATGGCATGTGTACAGAACAGCTATGGGCTGCAACTACTCAGTGCAAAGACTTTACAGGTATGGATGAGACTCTCAGAAAAGTAAAGGCATTGCTCACTTAATTGGATGGTTTAATTTATTCCCTTCTGGGGATATTAGCTCATAGGATGTCACAGCAACAGGTCTGTGATTTTCATGAGGTAGGACTACTTTCCAGGCTGTTACCTCTTGCTGGCACAGCAAGTTTCTGTGGACATGCCATAGGATGTGTAATGCTGCAGTGTTTTTCGCTGAAGTCACAGACAGCAAATAAAAAGCATCGGGTTATCATCAAACCACGCCATAACCCACCCTCCAGGGTGAGGGAGTTTGGTTGGTCAGAAGCTGCACAGATGGCTTTAAAATATTGCAGTAAGAGTTTCATTTGGAACAACTCTGAGCACCATTTCTGGCTTTCTGGCTAACTGGAAATCCTGGCTCCAAGCTTCATATGTCAGCCAAGAAGATGTAAAAAGAGCATTGGACAGGATGTCTCTTTAGGCAACATTTAGAAACCATGGTTATAATCTTACTCTGCCCAAGTAAGTAAAACTACTTCTTCACATGATTGTATGCCATCCCTTTGTGCTAAAGAAATAAAAAATAGGCTATGGGACAGATCACAGGTTGTTTCCAACTCAGTTTTCCGAAGTTCCTACAATTGCGTTTCCTAAAAAGTTTTTGACAGCCAACTAAGCAAGTTTGCTCCAACACGTGTAGTTCTGGCTGAAAATAAACAAAGAGCAAATGCAGTCTGACTTTGGCCAGACTGCCACAAGATTAATTGGGCAAGACATGCCAGCTCAGGAAATTAATTTTTGTTTGGACAGCTTCATTATTAGAAAGGATGGTTTTCCTTTGCTCAGCAGAATGAACATCTCCAGTTTTTAAGAATTGTTATAGACGTGCATCAGAGCTAAAGTGAAATAATGTTCTTCACACCTGGTTAGCAGCTTGGTGACAGGGGATGGGATGCAATGTACTCAGACAAGCTGTTATATAAAAATGGGCAGGTTTTGGCTTCTAGCGAAAGCTATCTTTTCCTTAGGACATATTCAGAGAAAGGAGATGCTTTGGTATATTCTGCATCGTGACACGAGTCTTCAGAACTGGGTCAGGCTTAGGACAAGCCTGAACAAAACCAGGGCCTAGAAAGGGATGAGAATTTACAAAACCTTGTTGGGATCTTCCATGTTTCCTACTCTCTGAGCCAAAGCTTACCTCAACAGGTCTGACTGCAGGTTAGATGGTCTCTCAGAGTTCTGGGGATCCAGTTCAGAACCAAAGCCTGAAGGGAAACCTGGGGTTTGAATCTGAATCTGTGGTCTCCCTTGCATCCCAAGGGCAAAAAAATTTTTAGTTTGATTTTGCCTCAGTGTCTGTGCAGCTGGCATTCTGGAAGACCACATATGAAGCAAACTAAACTAGTGAAATCAATTATCATGCCATTTTTTGTTGTTGTTGATTTATCAGCAGAGGAAAGCACTCATCATGTTTCATGTGCTTGTTTTCTGAAAGTTTCTCAGAATGTAGGTAAGAGTGTGTTGTACATGGTATTTTCTGGCAACAGCCTCAGAAGATCTCTTTTCAGGCATATACAACTTTGGTCTACCTTGGAGGTCTCTCACGTGGGTCCTCTGGATTTTCTGCCTCTGTTCTTCTCAGCTACTTAAAGATTTCTCATTGAGAGCTTGGAGGACAAAACAAGCCAGAGGAAACCCTCGGGACATGATGGTTCAAAGAAAAATAGTCCCCTGCTCTTTACCTCCTGCTTCTTGAGTCTCTGATGCCCATACCTCCTGTCTTGTGCACCCTCTCTGCCACTGGCCATTGGCTTCCACACACTTCCCCAGCCACTCTTCTCCTTCCCACCAGTTAGAGCTCACACACAGTTCTCCTCCAGCAGCTTCCCATTGCCTGCTGAAGAGACTGAGGGTTCCCCAAAATTGCTGCATTTTTTAAAAATCTAGTTTCTTTATTTCTTATTATGCCATGTCCTTTGGGAGAAATGCCTCCATATACATGCCAAATATATGTTTTTTTCTCCCACTTGACAGCTATTCCTCGTCTCCTCTGAACCACAGAGGAGGAACCTGTGCCTCCTTCTGCCTCCTGACGATCCCATTGACTCTCCATCCCACAGCTCTTTCCAAAAGCAAGCTCCATGTCTGGGTGTGAAGGCCCGAGTGGGACACTCCAGCATCATCCAGCATGCTGGAATGGCTCAGGCTCTGTTGGAGTACCAGAAGCAGTCCTCTTATGTGTCATTACACAACCAGTGGGATGTCGCTCACTAGACCATTTGTTGACATGAATTAGACTTTGAACTCAATACCAGCTGTGTTGAAAAAAAATGTGATTTAATTATTACTGTGAGTTTTTGCCACAGAATATCATGCATTGTTTTGAAATGTCTGGCTGTGGATGTTACTTTAACATTTTTTTTAGTCTGTAGTATGATAGTATTAGATGTTCCTCGTCCTCCCTTTCCGTTGTCACTCAGACAAGTCAAAGCCAACACACCTCTGCAAATTTTAAATAACTTTCCCATTAACCTTTTGTGTAAAGTTTATAACACATTTACAGTAAGACTCAGTTGATTTATTTTTTTTTATGAGTTCCTAGGCTTAGAGTGGGGGATTTTTGTACGTGTCAAAAATGATGAGGGTCACGTGGCTCGGGCAGGTCCTGTCTCATCCCTGCTCTTGCTGCAGACTTGGAGTCTGGGACTTTTTATCAAACAGATTTGTAAAATCCATTAGGCAGGGGACGTGTTCCAGTGGGAGTACAGCTGGACACACGCTCCTCAGCTCCTGCTCCCAGCTGAGATGAGCACCGTCGCTGGTCTGGAAGCTGGCCAGCCACGTGAGCACAGCACCGTGCCCACGGTCCTATCCCACCTCCAGAGGGGCCAAAACACAGCAAAATCTGTGATTATGGCTTTCTCCTGGCACCGTGGCCATTCCCCTGGGAGTAAATTTCTTAGAGTGGTGGAGGGAAGCATGAGAGAAGTGGGTTCCCCCCCTGCCTCTTCCCCACCCTGCAAACACACGAAGGCTCACACGGCTCTTGTGCCTGCCTCAGTTTTACACCTTAAGCATCAGGTTGCTGAGATCCACCTGCACAATAAGCCATGGGGAATGCAGGCACCAGATGATGCTGTTTACACTGTGCATCTCCTCAGCTGTGAGTCCTGGAAGAGCAGGAGCTGAACGTGCAGAGGGGCACTGCCTTCTTGGGGTGGCTGGTGTCACATCTGCTCGGTGCAGTCCCCACAGGCGGGCTCAGCCTACCGGGCTGCACACAAGACTGAGAGAGCTGGGGTTGTTCAGCCTGGAGAAGAGGAGGCTCCAGGAGGCTCCTAATAGCAGCTTTCCAATATCTGAAGGGAGCCTACAGGAGAGCTGGAGAGGACTCTGTCAGGAAGCATCGTGACAGGACAAGGGGTAATGGTTTTAAACTGGAAGAGGGGAGATTTAGGTTAGATATTAGGAAGAAATTCTTTACTGTGAGGGTGGTGAGGCACTGGAACAGGTTGCCCAGGGAAGTCGTGGATGCACCATCCGTGGAGGTGTTCAAGGCCAGGCTGGATGGGACTTTGAGCAACCTGCTCTAGAGGCAGGTGTCCCTGCCCATGGCAGGGCGGGTTGGAACTAGATGATCTTTAAAGCCCCTTCCAACTCTAGCCATTCTATGATTCTAAATGCAACTGGAGATGCCTCCACATCACATACACTGAATTTTCTACAGGTAATAAAACATTCCTACACCTCTGCAGCACCCCTTGTCTCTACATAAAGATCTCCAGCGTACATGTGACATACATTGATGCAGACCCTAAGCATCTAGAGTAATTTTTTATTTTATTTTTTTACTCTGCTACTATGTCTGTGAAGCAAAATGGCATACATTCTCCCTTTTCACAGGATCACAATGAGGCAGTGATCTGCCCAAGGCCATGGAAAACAGTGGTGATGGAGCAGCGAGGAATCCTCTTCCTGCCAGTCCCAGGCTGGTGGACTTGAGAGGAGAAAGGATGAGCAAAGAGAAAAGCTGATTTAACAGTGAGCAAAGAGAAAAGCTGATTTAACAGTGGGGAAAGAGCTGGCAGAGAAAAAGAAAGCACTGTACCGGTGAGGCTGCAGGTGTGCCTGATGGAATACGGGCAGCACAGCTTGTGTGGATGTGTGACACAGAGACACGGGAGGAAGGGCTTGTGAATCTCCTCCCTGTTCTTGTATCTCACACTTTCTCATCTTTAAATCCCTTTCCTTTCCCTCCCGTGCATTTCAGCATGTAGATCTGCATTCCAAGCCCACGCAGCAAAGCAGAAGCTGTGATACTCAGATCCTCTCTGGCAGGAACCAGTGCAGAGCCCTGCCCCAGGAGGGCTGGGTGCAGAGGGATAGATGGGTCTGGCAGCAAAGACCACGCTGTGTGCTCCTCCTGCCACAGAAGTCCATGTTCCCCATGAGGCGGAGAAGGATCTCTTGTGGCTATAATGTGTTGGCAGGACTATCTTCAGCTCTCAGCAGAACGCTGTGCCCACATATTGAAAGCAGCATCCTGCAGCGATGCGCTGCCTTCCCTCTCGTACCACAAAACTCCTCTCCTAGAGTTGAGTCACGCCACCCAGCACCTTAAATTGTATTTGTTTTAGCAAAATCCCACAGGATGCTCTATTGCTGAGGGGTCAAGGCATTCCCGTTCCCTTGGACGGAAGGCGTGTCGAGGTATCTATCTGTGGTGGGAAGTGATGCACTGCCAGGATGCTGGCCCCGCTCCTGCAGAGCATCCCACTCTGCGGCACAGGAGGACAGACAGCCTGACAGAGGGGCTGCAGCGCCCACACGGACGGGGTGGAGTCAGTTACTCATCTCTTTGAAATCACAATTTGCTCTTTGTTTCGTATGTTTTCCAGATGTCACCTGCTGGCTTCAGGGGGAAGGGAAAAATTAATGTGAAGAAACTATTTTAGTAATTTGCCTGGAAAGCCAGGTGCCTCTCCAGCAGGTTGAACCACTTTTAAGTTAGAACTTCAGTTGAAAGAGAGCTGGGGTTTCACCATGGGCAGCGGTAACACAGGAAGCAGCTACCAAGGTGTCTCAGGAAGGACTGGTTTTCCTTGGGGCAGAAACCCACACCAGATGCTATCCTCTCTGCCCATCAGCTCCCTGTGAGACCAAACTCACTTTGGCAGGGAGCACGGCCCCGAGCCCAGCCCTGCCCTCCCGTCTGTGGCTCCCATTGGGTATGGGGGGCCACCAAGCTCTCCTCTTTCTGTCCCTGCTTTTGTCTCATGCTTAGATTGGCCCCGTTTCATACGGAGCAGGTGTAATACGGTGCAACCTGGTTACCATGTTTGGGGTGACAGCATGCTGTCCTCTGCATATGAACCACCTCCGGACCAATTCCTCAAGAGAAAGCGGTGGCTGCTGGTTCATCCCTTCGAAGATGGGTAGGCTTCGAGATGGCAGGTGTGACATTTGAGTTCACTTTAATGTAACATCTTAGAGCCTGTCTGTATCATTTTCTTGCATTTGATCTCTGCCTCCTTCCCCTCAAGCCAAACCACTTTTGCCATTATCTAAGAGCTCTCTGTTGATGAAACCAAATGAGGAAAATGCAACATGTTTTAGTATACTCTTAGCATAATAAGTTTTTATGAGGAAATAACTGATAAAAGCCTTCTTGAGTATGAAGGGCAAAACCAGATCATAAACATGAAATAGAAATGTACCTTTAAAAAACCCGAAACCTTTAGAAAACATGGAAAAAATGTGTCTGTGTAATGTGAAGAGAAGTCATAATTTCCCCTATTAACACACACTAAAACAGAGCTAAATGATTGCACTGCATTTTGGTGAGTCTGTTTTTAGGAAGGTGAGTCTCATGCTGCTTGATGAGAGGTTGCTAAGCAGTCTCCTATATTCATTAGTTATGTAAATAGGGATGTAAAATAGCTCCTTTCTTGCCAGTGCCTAAAGAAACAGAGCTTGGACCCTGGCAATAAATAAATTAATCCCAGTGCTTCTTGGAAGTCTATCAAACTGATGGGATTTTTTTTTTCCCCTTTTGAGTAGAGAAATATGCTGTTTGGAGAGAAGAACAGACTATCCTTGAGTTCTTGGCTCCCTTCTTGGCGTGCATGGAGTACAAAGAATCAAGGCGGGTCTAGGTATTTTTGAGTAAATGCAAAAAATATTGAAGGGGATGTTTTCCTCCTTGGATTAAGGTACACAACAACACTCACTTTCATCCTGTCCCCAGGCACTATTGTATTAGGTAGTCTTACAATGGTGTATGAGGTTTAGAGAGAAGTCATTGTAAATAAGAACTAGAAAGCATGTGTTTTTATGTTTCTCTCGTTACCTCTTCGAGAAGTACTTCATGAAGCCAAATAAAATTTTTCAAAGCGAAAAAAACCCAGTCCCTTTTTCTCAGTGGAAATCAGTCCTTTTCTTGAAATCTCAGTCTTCAATTCTTCCAAAGAAATAGCCATATGAAAAATGCAGCCTTGGTTGGTCTTTTGAATTTCAGCAGACAAGGGTTTTTTTTCTATTTTGCCCTTTCTCTCCATCCTCCCCAAAACCTTTTTGTTTTCCCTTGCCAAAGAGGGAATGAAAAGGTGGAAAAACCAGCAAAATGTAAACCATTCTCAAAACAAAAAAGTTACAAATAGAAAAACTTTGTTGTTGTTGTTGTTGTTGTTAAGCCAGATTGCACATTAAATAGTGATCCATAAGACTTCAATAAATAAACTATACCATCTGTCCCCCGTGGCCAGCCAGCCAGTCCTATTCTTTTCTGAGGCCACACAAAGAAAAGAAATGTAAAACTTCACTATTTTGGATGATGTATTGCACTCATTTTTGGTTTGATCTCACAGCTGCCAATTCTTCACTCCTTGAGAGGTGGAAGGCGTCTGGCATAGGCAGTATGTCGTGTGATGAATCACAGGCACATAATTAGGGTCGTTTCTCACTGGAAGGTAGATAAAGTCCTGCTGTCTTCTCAGCACAAAGGTGTCAGTAACGAGGGCAGTGTCCAGAAAGAGTGTGCATCTCCTCGTGAGAAAAGAAGACCTTGCAACAAGTGCATCCTTCCCTCATCCCTCACTATAGCCCTTTCCCCATTTAAGCTCCACAATGCAGGCTGGCAGCCCAGAAAGCCAACAGCATCTTGGGCTGCATCTAAAGAAGTGTGGCCAGCAGGTCAAGGGAATTGGTTCTACCCTTCTGCTCTGCTCTGGTGAGACCCCACCTGGAGTACTGGAGTTCTGGAGTCCTCAACACAGGAAGGACATGGACATGTTGGAACGGGTCCAGAGGAGGGCCATGAAGATGATGAGAGAACTGGAGGTCCTCTCCTATGAAGACAGGCTGAGAGAGTTGGGGTTGGAGAAGAGAAGGCTCCAGGGAGACCTTACAGCAGCCTTCCAATACCTGAAGGGGGCCCGGAGAGATGGGGAGGGACTCTTTATCAGGGAGTGGAGCCATAGGACAAGGGGTGAGGGTTTTAAACTGAAAGAGGGGAGGTCCCTTCCAACCCGAACCATCCTATAATTCTATGATTCTTTCAAACTGCAATATTCCAGCCCCTGTGAGTCCTGTGCCCATGGCACCACAGAAGCCAGCAGGGCAGAGGTGGCATACAGAAACCTGAGCTTTTATCCGGAGGAAAATCCCACCAAAGTAAGGCTTGATAACATGGAAAAGCCAAGTGCAGTTTCGACTCCACTTTAATATGCATTACTCTGTGCAGGTTTGCCACCATAGCCAGTTCTTGCCTTGCAGTAAGATCCAACCCAGGAAGTTACAAAATTAGTCTCAGCTTAGGTTTAAAACTTGTGCATAATCAGCCCAGGTCCACAAACTGATCAGCTGCTGCTAAACCTACTAAACTCATTGCATGTATGACTATTTTCAGATTCAGGCCTAGACTGTGATCTACTTTGTACAAATACCCTGAAGAAAAATCATCTTCCTTGGCAGTTAATCTTGTATTTCAGTTCAAAAAATACCTCTTTTCAGCAGACTGTAATTTTGCAAATGTTGATTCCCATCCTCTGGCCAGGAATGAGCAACCTGGCAGGCAGTTCTGCTCCTGCCCTGCCTCCCTGACAAAGCAGACTTTAAGCAAAACTCCGAAGCACCGGGCACAGACAGTTTAGTGATTTCTTTATCAGCCCGTGATGACTTTTTCCTGTAAAGCCAAAGCTGCATTCCATGCTATTTTGTAAGGCTTTCAGGAAGCTTCTTATCCAAGTGGAACAAATGCAGTCTGGCCCATTACATTTTCCTGGAGATTTTTGAAATTTTTTCAAACAGAAAAAAAAAAGAAGGGGGGGGTGTCAAGTTTAATAAATACAGTATTGTTGCTTTTGTACTTTCTTTGGGATTTATTTCCTTTGCAGTCAATTTGTATTCACTCTCTGCTCCTTTACACAAGACGCTTAGGGACATTTTGTAATTTGGCATACCATAATGCTCTGTTTGCTCTTCACAGAGATAATGAACTGCAGATGATGGAGCTGAGGGACGTTTGCTACCTGCAGGAGGGAAGCAGTGCCTGGAGCTGGTACTGCCATGCAGGCTCTGCACTGCACAGTGAGGATGCAAACTGGCTCAGGTGGGGTCACTTCTGTTCCCGTGTCGTTAACAGAGAGGGAAAGAAATAGTATTTTTAGTCATCTTATTAGGTAGTTTGACTTCATAGGAATTTTAAAATCGAGTGATGAAGAGTGTGGGGTTTGCTTATGGCTGGTGCTATACGTGCATAGACTCTCACAATCAAATACTACTGTTTATAGACTACTGCACTCACCCAGGGCTTCCTCCCTGCATTTAAATGTCCTTTCCTTCTTCCATTTTCCCTTGTGTAAGCACGTGTCATCCATATCTTCTGACTTTTGCTGACTTCTTGGCACTCCCTCTGCAGCGCAAGTGGGCCTGAAAAAACATTCCTGGGTCATGAAAGTCAGTCCTCTCATCTACAACCATTGTGTCCAAGCCCTTACCCAGGTTCTCCAGAAGCAGGGAGACTTCTTGTCTTCGCTGCAGCTATTTAGATGCTGCTTCAGCACAAGGTTCCTCTAGCAGTGAGGAACAGGCTCATGATTTCCAGAGTAAGGGTAGTTATGGCTAGTTTATACTCATTTGAACTTTGTACTGGTCTCAAGCTGCCATGTTGCCTCTCTGCTTTTTACCCTACTACCGCATTTACAAAGGACAGTCATGTCTGTTCTCAGCCTTGGCTTTCCTTTGGTTGAAAAGCCAGACTTATCTAGTTTGGTGCCTTAAAATGCCTCCCCAGTAAACCCACAGTCAGCACCTGCTTTGCATTCACTTAATCTGTTTCTTCAACGTGAACGTGTCAGAGGAAAACTGTATGCAGCAACCCTGTGAGCTCTCCCCAGGGCTGTCCTGTGTCCAGTGGGCGCTACTCTTTCTCTGTCTTTTTTTGGAAATCCATCTCCTGGACCATCCTGTGCCTGCCTTTCCCCTCTTGTGGCCAGTTTGGCTTTGGAAGCTGAGTGGCAAGAGCTGGGTGTCGTCATGCAACGTTGATGTATACACAGGCCTTCCATGCTCATTTTGAGCCAGCAGGACTCCTGACGACTGAAAAAGCCTGGTAAATCACAGAATCACAGAATCTTAGTGGTTGGAAGGGACCTTTGAGATCATCGAGTCCAGCCACATAAAAAAAACAAAAACAAAACAAAACAAAACCACACACAACACAACAACAAAACAAAAACAAGCCACAAAAACAACAACAACAAAAAAAAACCCACACAAAACCAACAAACAAACCAAAAAAAAAAACCAAAAAAAACCCCCCACAAAACCAAAACAAAACAAAAAAAAAAAACCACCCACCAACTAAACCCCACACTCACAACCCCACACACAACACCCCAGCACAAACCAAT
>JAOQGH010000023.1:49365070-49382418 GCA_025769975.1 Gallinago jamesoni
TGTGACTCTCTTTTTGTTGATGTATTTATAGAAACTTTTTTTGTTGTCCCTTATATTAATCGCCAGGTTGAGTTCCAAATCGCCAGGTTGAGTTCCCATGTGCATGATCTTGGGTTTTGTAAATTATTAAACTTTGTTCTGATTCATTAGTCTGGCCCTCTCAGTGATTAGGTTTGACCCATACGGCATCACAGGTCATCTCTATGTTGATAATGCCCCCAGCTTTTTCACATCAATAAATACTACCAGATGTTCCCACTTTCTCTGCTAATGATCACATTGAATTGATGCTTAGTCTCGTTCCCAAGAAAGCTGCTCCAGTTCATTAGATTACTTTGGGGGATAATCCTTTGTCATCTCCCCAGGAATATCCTCATCTGCTAACCATTTCTGTGCTGATTCCTATTTTCTCAGTTTTAGTTAATAATTCCCATGTGATACCATACAGATGTCCAGAGAGATTTGGCTGACTCATATTCCTCTGAAAGACATCCATCTTATCAAAAAATGATACCGTGTTATTCAAGCATATTCCTGCTGCATCTTGTCCCAATTTCTAGTTACCTTCCTAGATATAATAACCCTCTCCTTTCACAAACCCCAAAGTCTTTCACAGGTCACTTTCCTCACTCTCCTCCATCTCACTGTAAACCTCCCTGCTATTTCAGACTCCTGCTCCTGAGGAGCTGGGTTTAAAAAAAATCTTGGCAGTGGCACTTCCCTTCCCCGCCGTAGTGCTGCCTGATTCTCCCAAATTTGAATCCTCCTGTGTCCTTCTGTGCCAACCTGTTCCTTCCAACGAGGCTGTGAAAGGTTGCTACTTTGTGGGAGAGCCTCCTCTATTGCAAAGGCTGTGCTGGTGTGCAAGGCTGGTGTGCAAAGGCTGTGCAAGGGCTGGGCCTCCTCACACACTGGTGTGATGGTGAAAGAAGCCGTGTCAAAGGATAGGACTCGGAAGAACAGCCACTGTGGGCCTCATTTTTATAGCTCTCCGTGTCCCATCAAGGGGACTACAGCTGAAATAAATACAGCAGTCCCTCACTGCTTCCAGATGCTCAGCTAAGGTGTCGGCAAAGGTGGTGAGAGGGTTTCCACTGACTTTGGATGACATCTCTTATAGCAAGCATCACTCTCTACAACTACTTGAAAGGACACTGTAGAGAGGTTGGTGCTGGTCTCTTCTCCCAGTGATGAAACAAGAGGGAATAGCTTCAAGCTACAACAGTGTAGGTTTAGACTGAACATTAGGAAAGAATTTTTCACAGAAAGAGTAGTCAGACAATGGAATAGGCTGCCCAGGGAGGTAGTTAAGTCACCATCCTTGGATGTGTTTAAGAGTCGTTTAGATGTGGTGTTGGGGAGAACTTTGTAGAGTAGGGTTGATGGTTGGACTCGGTGATCCTAAGGGTCTTTTCCAATCTAAATGATTTTATGATTCTATGAGTAAAGAACATATAGGATCTCCTTTGAAGGGCATGTATCTAAAAATCTGAAGTGCAAACATAAAACATCTTACCATTGTATTAAGAGAGGTCATATGAGCTATCAGGGTCAGTATTTCCTTTTCTGTTTCAGAGGGCTGTTTTTCAGTTGTTTTGGTCTGCTAAATCTTCTTGCAATTTGTCTGTACATTTTCAAGCTATAAACACTTGATGTACAGCAACCTCAGAGCCAAAATTAATTTCCAGCCCTGTAAAAGTAAACTAATGAGTGATACAGACAACGCACTGAGGTAAACCCTTCAGTGTAAGGGTGTCACTTACGTGATTCTTGCTTTGAGTAGTAATATAAACCAGGCTGTACGCAGTGTTAGCCAGGCACACAAGATGTCATTATACTGTTTTCTTTCATATTAAAACTTGAAAGAAAGTAAAAGATTTCAATCATCATCTTAATCACTGTTTTAGTGGAGTTACACATGCTTCTGACCTTGTTGTCCTACTTGATCTGCTCTGTTTTCTGGGGGCCATGCTTTTCATTTAAGGACTGAGTTCAAGAGAGAATTGGGAGGCTCTTGGAGGGTGGTGGGATTGGTCTCGGCCTCTTGATGAACTGAAGGAGGGAAGTGCTTGACGTCTGAAGTGTTCTGGAGCAAGCTGAGACTTTCTTCACTGAGGAGATGGGTGGTTTGGATTTCACATTGCAAACACTCTCTTCATGAAAAGGTTGGAAAGAAGCAACCTTCCTGACTAATTCATGGGTGCCGTTGAGCAGGAATGAAAGGAATCAGTGACAGGTCAGCTGCACGGGGATGATAGCTGGGCTGAACTATCTGAAAATGTGGAAGGAAAACATTATTTTTTTTTCACCTGCAGTTAAAAACACAATTTCCTGATCTATGTGGACTTTGTAAAAATTATTTTTCTGTGATCATCCTAAGAAAAACCGCACTGGAATGGAATAACTACATATAACAGAAAACAGCTGTTTTGGCATCTTTCAGTTGCAACAAAGTGCAGTGGGAAAATGCAGTTTGAAAAGGGTAATTTGACAGGTAAATGGGTCAGACCTAAATCTTCTTGTTTTGGAAATCTTTGCTTTACTGTTCGCAGTAGGACCATAAATTAAAGTTCTCTTTGTCACTCTTGATTGTCGATTTAATTGCAAGGAGGAGATAAAAAGCTGACAGGAATGCAGAAAAGTTGATAAACAACATCTATGGTGCACACACCCTTTCAAATATGTACTCAGAGGAATATGCCCTTCCTAAGTCATTCAAAATGGAAATCTACATTGTACAGAAAAAAAAGAAGTCTTTCATGCTGGGGTTAGTACGTCAAACTTGCAAATGACCCCAAAACTTTGCTACCTGCTGGAAATTCAGAGGCTGAACTTGTTGGTCACAGCATTACTGCCTTTTTAAAGATGCTTAACATAATGACATGACACTTGAGTCCAATTAGTCTGTTGTTAGTGATGACTGATCTCCACCCTCCCTGGATGAAAGATGGAAGAACTCAGAGGAGTCTCACTGCTGGACTACCACATGTGTAGGAGTTTGTGTTAAGTCTGTCCTTCAAGGAAAGCAGTTCAGCTTCCATAGAGTCACATGAGCTCACACGTGGTCATGAGAACAATTTATTTTTAATTCTGCCCAGACTCCTGGTGTTCACATCTCTGTTCCTGTGGATATGGCTTGAACCTTTCACAGTACTGATGTTTGATGAAGGTATCACAATATCACCAGGTACCATAACACTTTTGAACATTTTGGATAAGGGATCAATGGCACCCAAGAGACTAATGGGTCTCTCCATTAGCCCTGATTCCCAGATCAGATCTCGTGATGGATGTGGGACAGCTCGTGGAGGAAGCTGGTGACAGAGAGACTTCTCTCTTAATCCCCTAGGCTTCAGCTCCTTAATCTAGTTAAATCTCCTTCCCTTTCCTGGGACCACGTGTGCAACAGCATTGCTGAGCAGCCACACAATGAGCACTGTCCTACCTCAAGGAAAAGGGAGATGGGGTAGAAGTGGTATTAACCCTGTGCAGATTGAAATTTATTATCCCAGATACTATGAAAGTATCAAGAGCAATAAATTTCATTCTTGAATACATTTGGGATTGCTGTCCTGTAGGGGTAATGGCAGATTGCTTGGTATGATTATGGATGAGATGGTACTTATGACAATGGGCTGGTAAATTACTATTATTCTCTTGCTTAGTATTCCCCTGGAAACAAACAAACTCCCCAAACAAACTAAAAGTAAATAAAATACTCACAAGCGGATGGATGTGTCTTCAGAAAAAAAAAAAAAAAGTGAGGAAACACTGATGTTTCATCTTTTCTTTAACAGAGACTCCCACTAGATCCAAGGGGATTAGATGCTTTTAATCTAAGTCACAATAATAAATGAGGGAGCGTATTATATCCAAGATGTGGTGAAACATCATGATGTGGTCTTTGGAGAGATGGGGTCAAAGTTTTCCATGGCTAGAGGGAAGGCAGCTGTGGTGAGTGACTGAGTGAGACAGGCACAGTAAACGGCATTGCACAGCGGGGCCTCCAGCTGTGTGTGGAGCAGTGTGAGGACTTTATCCAAAGCCTGCCAGAGTCCTGAAAGCCTTTTACCTTGTTGTGTCTGAAATCAGACCTTACATGCATCATTTATCTTATTTGTCAGGGATACTGCATCTATGCTTTTTCCAGCAGAAACAACTAATATGACTAATGTGCTAGATTTTTCTTTTAATGGTGTGCCATGGTTAGGTTAGTCTGTTGTCAAGACATCTTTCAGTACTTCCTCCTGACCAAAGCAGAGGTATTCGTAGGTAGTTGCCATTTTCAGCTACAGTATCAGGCAGAGCTGATGGACAGTGTCACAATACAATGAATTTCTTTGGATTTTTCCAAAGGGCCACGGCTTTGATCAGTAGTGACTGGGGGAGAGGTACCATGTCAGTACTGCTGAACCATCCTACCACAGCTTTGCTTTCAGAGAAACTCCCAAATACTTGTGGCTCTTCCATGATTTATTGTGTTGAACTTTTCAGCATGCTAGTAGCAGGTGAGGAAGGTTATCCCAGCTACTAGAAACAAATCCAGCCCGCAGACAGATTTGAGGTGTTCACTTAGTGATCACACAGACTTTCAGATCAAATGCACACTCTTCATGGGAACAAGGACACCAGCATTTGATCTCCAGGGTGAATTTCTTGAGTTGATATATTTAAGTAATGCTATTAAACTGGAGAACCTCTTCTGGCATCCTTTGCATCCATCAAATCCAGCAGTCCTGTGGCCTGATGCCACTGAGCCAACTACATGCTTGTTCTGTGGAGCCAAAATATCCTCTTTCTTGAGGCCTTTGAAGAGAACAGTTTAAAAATAGCTTAGTCCCAAGCTTTTTTCCTTGACATGATTACTCTATGGGACCTCCTCTGCTTGAGATCAGCTCTATCTCTGTTGTCCCCCAGTGTTGGGTTTACAAAAGCTCTGTTCCTCCGAGGCCACCAACACTTGTTAAAATGGTGAAGTAAGAAAGGGAATCCCATACCCCTCTTTCAATGCCCAGAGACTCCTTTTACTACATGCTACTGTCAACCAGAAGTTATCCATTCCTCACAGTCCAGGCCTGGTGCTTTGCTGTAGATTAACAGAAGAATGAAATGTGAGGGGGGAAAAAAAATCAGTCTCTTTTTTTTCTTTTGCCAGGGGAGAGAGAGTAAAGAAAGGCCAACAGATAATTAATCTTTCATTTCTTGATGCTTCTTTTATATATGAGTCATATGTCTAAATATTCAGGGTCACTAGTGACCTCTTCTTGGCCAGATTTACAAAACTTCTTTCTTGGTCTAACTGAAGAGCCTAGATATATTCACTCCTCTTATCTTTCTCAGCTTTCCTAGATCTGTGCTCTGCTTTTGCTTTGTGGGGACAAGTGAAATGAATATAGTAACAGACAAAGGAATTTTTTTTTCCAACAGAGTTTCCATAGTCTTTGCAAAAACTTGCCTCTGGCTTTTGTAGGCTTTTTGTTGGGTAGCTTATAAAACATATTTTATGTGGAACAAAAAAAAAGTACCCAAATATTTTTGGGTGCACTCCCTGCAATATCAAGTTTTATAGAAATCCTATTTTTGCAGCAAACTGACTGAAATGAAAGCAGTTACTGAACAATATTTATCGAATCACTAGACAGGCAAATATTACTTCATGGAACAGGAATAAGTAAATTTTCACTGGCTAAGGGACAGCAACTTCTTAGAGAATTTAATTGGTCAGGAATCATCTCAGGTAGTCCCCACACGCATCATTCAGCATCTCTACTCTGTGTATCGAATACCTAGTACACCAGGTATGACTAGGAGATGAAAACATTGTAAGTCAAAACCAAGGACTATCTTTTCAAATCTTAATTGCCCATTTGTTTAGGTTGCTGTCACTATCTGCATACCTGCATTCTTGAGTGATCCACAAATACATGTTTTAAACCCTGCCTTTGCAAGATGGGAGCAAGGTTTAGGATCTTGTTCCTACAAATGCATATAAGATTTGGTAAGACATGTCTAAATATATTAATGCACATCATCTCTGTTAGAGATATAGCCAGGAGCTAAATTTATTCAAACATTTTGTGATCTAATTCTAATTTTTCATAAAACAAGCAAAAGTTATGTGAAATTAGAGAAGTAAGAATTATGCATCTCACTGTGGGTATCTCAAAGGTCCCTTCCAACCACTAAGATTCTGTGATTCTGTGATTGAGTGATACAGCAGTGCAAACAGGAACTGAACAGCCATGTTTAGGAATATAAGAACTCTATAGATTTCTACCAAAAGCAAGGTCAACACATAATAAGCATATTAGCTCTCTGAAGTCTGAGTACACTGATATTCAGTCTATGACTTGGTCCTGACATTATTCCTTGATGCTTTTATTACACTGTTTTTGCTGCTGCCATTACACCATTCATTTCCATGGATTTACTTGCAATTTAGGTCTTGATTTAGTAACACATTTAGGCAGTAGGGTGAAGCTGATGGTGGATCTGTAAGGACTGGCAATTCTTGAAATAATAACCTAACAATAGGATGTTGTAAAGAAAGTGGAAAAACCCCACAGTCAGTCTTGTACTGGCATTCAATAGCAAATGTGTTGTGTAATCCACAGGAGGTGATTTTTCATCTTTGTTCAGTGTGGGTGAGGTCTTTACTGGAGCACTGTGTCTGCTCTGGGGCCATGCACCTGATGAAAAATGGAGACTAATTGGAAAAGAGCCAGATGAAACCACCAAGGACACTGAGAAGTTTGGAAAAGCTGACCTGTGAGGAAATGTTTTTGTTGCTTTTTTTAATCTAGAAAAAAAGGATCATGACATGGGACCCAATGAAAGGCTTCCAGTACTTTAAACATTGCTGTGAAAGACTGTAACGAATTATGCCCACAAGGGTATAGGAAGAACTGGTTTAATTTATGGCAAAGGTGATTTAGGTTAGGGATTAGGAGACATTTTTACTTTTAGGAAAATCCAGGACTGGAGGAGAACACCTAGAAAAAATTGTTACTCTTGAGATTGGAGATTTTTAAGGACAGATCAGATGTACATCTGCCAGGAGGGTCTAAGTTATAGTTATCTTGCTTCCATGTGTGGAGTGGAGAAGGTGTTCTCCTCACATCTCTTCCAGCCTTGCATTTCTGTGATTTATGGTCCTATGTGACTTAGATAGACCTCTGTTGAACCAGGGCCTTAGACTACAATAAGCTCCTACATATCAAAGGCTTCTTTTGGAAAGATTCACAGGATGGCCAAGCGCCAAACAACTTTCTGTCCTCTGAGGAGAAGGTATATCTCTGGCTGTCACTCAAGTCTCTGAGCTGACAAAGTTTTCTGCCTTGCTCATTAGTCACTCAGTGGAACCAGACCTGCAGCAGCACGGCAAGAGAACAGGCAATTTCTGTAAAGGTTTTGCCAAAGAAGCTTGAATGAACCCAGGAGCTGACTTCCCTTCACACGGCCTTCCCACCCTGTCCCACACTCTTCTTGCCAAGGGCCTGGTGTTGGAATACCCTTCAGGAACAATGTTCAAGAGTCAGAAAAATGCTCAGGCATCAGATGTGTAGCCAAAAGATAATAGTTGAGGCTACAGCTGAAATGGATGAGGAGCAACGTGTTGTCCCATCAAAAAAACCAACCTAAACCCTGAGCATGCCAAACATGTCTTTCTTTCATACCCAGTGAAGCCAGCCTGCAGGGACCCTGCATTTATGTTCAGAGAGAGGGGAAAGATGAATGGTGGCACATAACCAGAACAGGATTGCTGTATTAGTGTCCATGTTTCCTCCTACCAGTGCCAGCAAGGTCAAAGGATGAGAGAAGAGGAAGGGCTCTTGCCTCCAGATTTGACTCAGATGTGTTCTCTACTGTTTTTCATATGAATGTTGTTATTGGTGATCTGCCTTGGGCTTTTAAGGGGACTGTTTTTCCTGCTGAATGTAATTCTGTTTGGTGTGTCTCTGGATACAGAACCGACTGCTGACCTTAGCTTTATCTACACAGTTGTCCCACCCTGGTCTGCCAGTGAAGGTCCCAGCAGCTGTGTGCTCAGCTGGTGACAGCTGTGAAGGTCTGTGTGGAAAAGTGGTGGTATGATACATCAGGTTAAAAAAAAAGAAAGCAAATGTTAGATATCTGTAAGAGATGTGCTGCCATTATGGTGATATAGATACCACCATCCTGCAAAATATACAGCAGGCTGCTTCAAGTTACTGATATTTTCTTCTTCCAAATTCCTTTTCTCTTCATATTTCCTTTGACCTATGCTGAGATCAGGGAACCCATTTGGCCACTGGAGGGCAATCCAAACTCCTCACCGTAAGTATATCCAACCCATGGGTTGTCAGGTAGCAGCATCCCCACCGAGGCTCAGGGACCGCAGCTGGCTTTTGTTGGCTCTCACCCTCTCTCTCTCTTTGCCCCCTCTTTTGACACACACCACCAACAGGCTTGTGTCTGTGAAGTTTTGTAACTATAGAAAGGGAAACAGAGACCGTGGGGAAACAGAGGTGTGCAGAAGCGTGAGGGTGGGCATGCTACCCCCAGCGTAACACAGGACACCTTGGGCACTGTTTGCAACCTGTAAGAAGTCATATAGAGTGGAAGAAATAGAAATATAAAAAAAAAAAAAAAACCCAAAAGAAATTTACAAAAATTAAAGTCCTTCTTCCAGCTCTCACAGAACACTCCCATAAAATTTCTCTTGTGGTTCAGTATAAGAAAACAGAGACAATTTTGCTTTTAGGGTGTCAGCCTTACTCTTGTCTTTCCCCAGTATTCAGAGGGAGAAAGATCGGGTGGTCTGTTTTTGCAAAACAGCTTAAGTGTCCACAGCAGTCAGTGGTCCACTTTGAAGGGAAAATTGTAAGAAGTCCTTGAACTCTTTGCCAGTCTGTAACTTCTCCTTGTCTGTTCTGCAATGCTTCCGAAAAAACTCCCTGCCTTGTGCTGATGTGGGAATGCAGAGAAGGTCATTTAAGTTCTTGGGTCCAATTCCTTGCAGTTGCCACTCAGCTTCCTAGCTGCTTCACAGACCCTGGGACGGAAGGGTTCCTGCAGCTTTTGCTTCCTGCACTCCATACATCAAAAACATTTATTGATAGTGTTTATCAAGGAAACCGATTTCAGCTGGTAAGATCAAAAGCCAAAAAACTGTGCAATGTACATCAAGAAAAGAGAAGGAGATAAAGCCAAGAGGTCACCAGAATTCTAGGTCTCTGAATACCGGGAGAATTCTTAGGAGAAGAAATTACTTTAGGAAACTTACCTTGTCCCAGACAAAGGCAGCTGCTGCCTCCTAACCTCTCCCCCTACTCACCTGATCCCTTGTGAGCAAGATACCAGGATTTGGAGGTTTTTAGTACCTAGGAGCATAAATACATCCCAGTAACACATCTCTGATGCATCACTGAAAGGCAAAAACATCTTTCTGAATTATATATTAAGAAATGGGGAAACAGCAGCCATCAAAAGTCTGAAACATAATTAATATAAAAATCAATTGTCTTCAACATATTTTAACCCTTTCTAGTTTAAGCCTAAGGAACTTAAATCCCAGATCAGGGCGCAACAACAACCCCTGTCACAGCCTGTGAGCCTTGTGTTTCGGGTGTCTCCTGTGCCTTGTGTAGGGATAGCTGCAGGACTTGACTTCCTAATGCTTGGGAGAAGGACTCCGTCTCCTCAGTTCCCTGCTGATGCTTCTCCCCAGCCTTGTGCAAGCAGCTCACTTGCAGAAAGGTGCCACCACAGAGTCCCAGCAAGTCTGGGACAGCCTTTGGGGTGCTGATGGGTTCATTTTTTCTCTTGCTAGGATGCTAGATGGCTTCATCACTTTTTGGTGGTCTGCACAGTGGTTTGCAGAGAGCCAAAGCTCCTGCAGTTGCCGGAACCTAAACCAAATGTTCAACTTCTTTCCCAGCTCCCCTGGAGAAGGGAGGCTGGAGCTTCCATGTTCCCAGTCCCCAGTTCCCAGTCAGTCTTGGTGATAGTGAACTGGGAGACTGCAAGTTACAGGACACTTGAATTTCAATCTGCCCAAGTCACTTGGATTGTCCATGTGTCCTAGCTTCACTGAAAGTCATCAGGTAGGATAAGCAGGGTCTGGAAGCCCTAAAAATACAGAATTTTGGCTGCCGTGCTGTAGGTAAGATACTACAAGTAAAATCACCAGGGAGGTGGGAGATTCACATAAGTAAGGACAGAAAAAGGCTCTTGAATTAGATTCAAGAAAGGGCTGCACATTTTCCATTAGACAGGCTTTAAAGGGACTGAGACATAAAACAAAAGCCAAGCCAAATACTGAGAGCAATGTAACCAGTGAAACAATAAGAAAGTTATTTAGCAACATACACAGCCCTGGAACAGCCACGCTGTAAGTTAAGCACGCACACCAAATGTATTTTGGGCTGCTGGTGCCAGAGCACTCAGCTAACCCTCCGAAAACTAACTCGGACACAGCGTGCTTACGTTTCCCTCTCAACAACAGCCTGTGAGGCAATCGCCCTTATTTATTTCAACCAGCCGCTCAGGCAGAACAGCCTGGCCTCTGTGATCCTGTCCAGATGCTCCTCAGGGATCCCACAAGGTGCAAGGTGCAGCTTCCACGTGCGTCCCCACCGCGGCGTGTCCTGCCAGCTGCTTCGTCTGTCTCCTGAACATCACCTCTCGCCAGTCAGCAAGCACAGGACCACGTCTGCTGTGACACAAGAGAACCTGCTCTTTCTCGGGCAGGATGGTACCTTTCTTGCTGGTAAAATAAAGCTGTTACCGAATTATGCTTCTGTAGCACATGCTACATGAGCCTCCCTTTGACAGAGGTCTTCCTTGTTGCACCACATTCCCCCCTAAACCGAAATCTCCTTGCTGAGGTGGCTGTAGAGAGAAGAGGTACCACAAATCTAGCTAAGCTTATCTGATTTGCAGAGGTTGCCTGCTCTTGCCTGGACCTTTGGGGTCAGTTCAGCTCAAAGCGTGACGGCGCTGATGTAAACTGAATGCAGGGACGCCTATGAAGGCTGAAATCATAAGGGATGAGGAAATCTGGGGGAAACAACCCAGCTGAAGGGCTTGGCTCCTCTGCCATTATGCAAAGGTGGCTGACATAACTTGTGTGAAGGCTTTAAAAGCAGCCCACATTTCTTCTTGGATTGTTTCCTTGGCAGTGCTAGACCTTTTTTTTTATATTTTTGAAGGATCTACAAGCAGAAGAATGCTGACAACGAGTGCTCTGATTTTCCTCTCTTTTTCCCCCAAGAGAGTTGGTATTTTCTTTCCAGTTTCCCACAGCAGAGCCTTGGGAAGACTATGTCATCCTGGGTTTGGAGAGCAGCGCAGGGTGCGGCGTCATCCCCAGCACAGAAGATGCCAGAGGGGCATTCTGCTTCCTTGCAGCAAGCAGGGAATGACGGGAGCACCATGTTTCCTTTTCACGATAAAATTATTCCTCCTTTTCAGCGGGGACCTCTCTGCACTTGACACCCAGAGTCTGCTGGCTCCCACAGGCATGTCCTTCGCATGACTTGCTGTTTCTGTTTCAGAAAGTGGAGTATTCAGGATGGCTTTTCAGGGACTGAAATTTTTTCTTGCAAGAATGTTCCTACCACCATCACCAAAACTGTTCTCCTAAGCTCTTTGATGAGAAAGCAAGTCATTTAGGTGAAGACATTTTTACATATCTGATCACCATTGTGTCTCAGCTGAGAGAAAGGACATTGAACTTCTCTTACAGGTTTTTGACTTACATTTAAAATTTTTCTGTATCATGTTTGTGCTTTGGAATAGCAGCGTCATGAGCTGAAACATGATGTGCGAGTACTTGTACGTGTGTGAAAGAGAGAAAAAGGGAGAGGAAGGCATCAGAAACTTCTTTAAAGCTCCATCTTCACCCAACCTGAATGTTGGGACAGATTATTAGAAAACTGGTTTTCTATTCTGTAGCAATTTTCCTTTTTGTTTTGTTTTGGTTTGTTTTGACAGCTAATAGCTCTACTTGCCAGCACAAAATGAAATCAGCTGATGTTTCTGCTGTCAAAAATGAAAGGGTTTCCTATTATTCCATTGATTTCATTATATTGGATTAAGAAAATCATGTGGTTGGCTACCAATGACATGAGCTCAGAGTACACAGAGCAATGACTCACGCTGTTGCATGCTGTATGTGCTAGGGGAGTTTGTCACCAGAGAGACAAACACAGACTTTTCTTTATTTAAATTTTCTGGGCCAGGAGCAAAGCCTTCTCCCAGAGAAGTCCTCAATCTTAACTGCAGCTTTGGGGTGCCTATAATGGCATGTGCACGTTGGAATAACCGAGTAATCCTAACTGTTAGGTTGGAATTAGTTCTGCTGAAGCAGAAGAAGAGAAGTGGGGTCCTGCCAGATCAGCACACACCTTGGCATGCATTTACATTTGCTCAGCATTTTGACTCTTGCTCTGCACCCCTGGGAACTGCCTAGTTGGCTTTATTTTAAAAGAAATAGGAAAAAGTAATGCACTCCAAGAGTCCTGAAGAGGTGTGAGGAGCCAGCTTGTCCCAGAAGATGGATTTTAGACTCTGAGTCCAAAAAGTTGTGTTTGGACCTGCTCTGGCCCTCTTAAACTTGCCTGTATTTCAGGATTGGCCTCTGCCATAAACACTGTGTCATTTTACTTGTTTCAGAAGCAGATCGTTAGGACCACAATTAGGTACACACTGCTCTGCCACCACTTGTCATTTACTCTTTCACAACCAGCAACCTCTACAAAAGGTCCACACATCCCACTCTCCTTTCCTGACTCTCCCAAAACCCTTCCCCAAAACTGAATTGGAGCTCCACAGTTTTTAGTTTGTGCCTCATTTTCTGTAGGCCTTCAGGCTTTCAACTCACTGCATTGGGGGGTCATGAAATGTGCCCTCATGGCAAAGAAGGCTAAAAGCTTGCTGGCTAAAAGCTTAGGACAGTGACCAAACATGGGCACGGGTTGCCCAGAAAGGCTGGAGTCTCTGTCTTCATACATCTTCAAGACTGGACATGTCCATGAGCATCCTGCTGGCTCATTCTAATCTAATGCTAATCTAAACTAAATCGCCCCTAATAGCTGTGCGGGTCCCATTTAGTGCCCCTGTGCACTGAATCAGTCAGGGCTATAAGGATAAATCAAATGTTTCCTCTGTGTCCTTCCTTTCTCTTCATTTGTCATCCAAACATGTTTGAGCAAAGAGAGGTTGTCTCAGGACACTGGACAAATGGACTCACCTCGGAAGATGGTGTAAAAATTTTTAGAGGTTCTGACAAAACTGAGATACCTGGAGGAAAGGGACAGACAAGACAGTTGAGTCCAGGAGAAAATCCCTTACTTCAGGCTTGGTAAAGTTAACACAACTTAACAACAAGGAAAACAATCTGAAAATAGCTTGCTTGTAGTCTGTGAATTCCACCTCAGGGAGGAAATCCAGGGCCATAAAGAGTTATTTAATCCTGGTGAATAACAGGAACTGAAGGCTGGAAACCGAACGGAGACAAATTCAAATAAAAAATGAGGCCCGAGGGGAAAGGCAGGCACAGGAGAAGTTCTTGCCATTCCCTCCTTGAAGCCACGGGTCTCCTCCAGGTGGGTGAGGGGAGCATGGATGGAGGAGAAAGCCAGCTGGCCAACAACTTGGTACAAGTGCGGGGGCTAGAAGTGTGTCTCAGGCAGGTTTGTCCTTCACCTGTGACATTATCTCCTCACTGCCTCCCTGTACAGAGACCAACCTCCCCCTTCCACCAAACATCCACCTAGATGGCCTAAACTGAGCAGGTGAAGCCTGAGATGCCAGGGGAATGCCGGGTCTCACTGTGGTAGGGCTCACACCCATCAGTGAAGCAGGACGCAGAGACACCGGCTAGCAGCCCCCCACTCGCGGGTCATGCCCTGCTGCAGCCCAGGTCTTGCTAAGGACCTGCTACCCAACCTCCAGGTCTGACCTGAACCCTGCCCCATGCGTCCACCGTGGGTCTGTCCCATGCCTGACCCCCTGGTACCACTGACCTGTGAAAAGCGCAGTGGGGCACAGCCCTCCTTGCCCCGCTCCCTGGCGTTTGTTCAGAAATGAACCCAAAGCCATCACAGCACTTGCCCACTGAGCAAGAACCTCAATCGTTCACAAATTTGCATTTATACTGTCTGCAAATAGCTAATTTACAGCTGGGCTGGGTGAGCTGGATGGCCTAGTAGGTCCTGCAGGAACCTTGGGCGGTATGGGTGCTTTGACTATACAACCCTTCATTAATTAGGAATGTTTCTGTACTGTGTTTTTACACATGGATCTACTCTCATGTGCATCTGGCAATTAGTTTACTCCCAAGAATGTGAAGTAATTTTTGGCCTCTAAACTGGAGGCATGAGTGTCTGGTTTTTAACTCTTTGCTGCCACTGGGGATGTTACATGAGCCTCTGAAAGGCAAGAAACAGCTCCCCCTTTGCCAGCAATAACTGCAGAGATAAAGTTCTGGGACCTACGGTAGTGAGCGGCTTAATTGTTACTATTGGAAAGGTGGTTTCATTGTCATGAATTTCAGAACTTAACAAATCATTTTAATGCAAATCTTTTTCTATTTTAAAGTAGGCAGGACAGGATTCCGGACAAACCATTGATAGTTTTGACTGTTATCTTACTGGTGAAATAACAATCATATCCATTTTGTACTATGTTTTTCGTATAGTTTCCCAGTAAAAGAATTTTTTATTCCCGCAATCTTTGTTTCTGTTAACTTTGGCTGAAGGACCAGTATCTTAGTGTCATCTAAAAATGTTTTATTATGGTTTTATGTGTTGAAATCCAAAAAAGTTTTATTAGAAGAAGATAAATGCTTGACATGAAGTTGGATCAGCATTTATTAGTGTAAATCCCATGATCTGATTCTTCCAGCAGAGGTAGTTTTTCTGCTGCGGAGGATAAGGTTTAACAAGGTAATGTGCACAGGAATGTGCACTAGCATCGTTATGGAAAAGTACATGGTTCACACAAAGCTGACCTCCACAATAAATTTACTACTTTTCCGGCATGTGAAACCATGAGTAAATGGACTCAGCATGTCCACCAGGCTGAAAAATAAGCCAGCACTGTGTTTTAATTGTATTAAATCATTAAGTACCAGTCACTGTCTCTTTGTTGTGGTTATTGTTTTGTCAACAGTCTGTCAAGCTTTTACCTTGCTAGTGATCCAAGTGTCGCAGTTGTGTATCCACAACTTAGAGGAAGAAATCGCAGTCATAAAAATGTAATTTGAGAACTGTTAAGTTTCTTAGTCATTTGTGTTCCATCTACTGCAAGCTCTTCTGCTCTGCTGGTCTTGTAAAATCGCTGGACACAGAAGCGCACTTGTGACGCTTGGGAAGTGCACTGTGACTCGTGTTCTCCGCCCTTGTCCTCCTGGAGGTGACACTGAGCTCCTCTGGCAGCACAGCAGGAGGGACAACACGGTGCCAGACCTGGGGCAGCGCAGGGGCAGGTGGCAGCATCCTACACATGCTGCGGGGTTGCAGCAAGCACACGGGCTGCCCAGCTCCCCACGGAGCAGGGAGGTCTGCGCAGGGCTTGCAGTCCACAGCAAGGATTTCTTGGGATCCCTGGGAACTTAGCACTGAGGTTTTGCCCACCTTGGGGCTCCAGTCTTTCCCATGGAGACTCCCATGGGAATTGGACTCCATTTTTTCCCATGCATGCACAAAAGGCAGGGTGAGGAACTACAAAAATTAAAATTGGACCGTGTAGAATGTGACCTTTTAGGAAAGTGTGTTCCTAGTCCATGTGCATGAGAAGCTCTGTGAATATAAGGTAGTTCTGTGTGCTGTTTTGCTGACTAAGAAAGTGAAAAATACTTATATATAGGGTTTTTTTTATTCTTTTATTCACTTTGGAGCACTTCTGATGCAGGAACTTTCTGTTGCTCATTGAACTGTTATGCCACATTTGAAAACCAATGACACCTACCTGTTTAGAGGGACCAGGTTACACTTAGACTAGGTGAGATTCACACATATATTTAGAAACCCTCCCGAAAAAGCTGTGAAGTTAGTGCTGTAAATATTTGTGATTACGAACAGGCTTGTGGGCTTGTATGAGACTGGACTTGGGAGTAAGGCACACCAGGTAACAAGTGCTTGCAGAACTGGGAACATTCTCCCCGCCCTATAGAAAACTACATTTCTAGAGTGGATCAAAACCCCCGCCTATTTTTGCAAAAGATAAGGAAAAAAGTTATTTAAAGGAGCTGAAAACAGTTTTCCTCAAGGCAGCCAAAGCAGAGAGATTTCGGATTGTTTCGGCTAAGTTTTACAAGAGAGATTGTTCTGGCATTCTTACTGAAGCCATCATCAAAATAATGAAACCCCCTTTTTCTTCAGAAAAACAGAAACAGCGCTTGTTTAGTAGCTTGCTGAGGTAACAGCCCTTTCAGCACTGCTGTTCTTGGAGCCCTTGGACTAAATCCAGCGACAGCCGGGGGTTTCATCCCAACCTGCCATTCAAAGAGCAAGCTGGGCGCTGGGACGTGAGCCAGCAGGAGCAGAGCTGGGGGACCAAAGCCTGGCTTACGGAAACGCACGGTCACGATTAGCTCTTCAAGGAACCGTTCTGCAGCTGCCAGTTAAACTCCTGCACCAGCTAAACCCTGTCAGTGCTATTTGTTGGGTTAAATTTCACTTCTGTCGCAATTACAGTGGCTTCCAGCGGAGTCACCGAAGCTGTTAATTTGGCCTTTTTAATTTATTCTTCATGCTTTTCCCTCCAGTTTGCATTTAAATTTTTCTAACATGTCTTTTTTTTTTTTTTTTTTGCTGCTTACCCTCTGGCTTACATTTGTTACTCAGGAAACAACAGGCCCGTTGTTATGAGAAGAATTTGCCTGTCACCCACGAGTGCTGTATAAAGTATGTTTATACAGCATTTCGGAATATACGCAGCAGTTGGGGAAATGTGTAGGCATTCAGACGGTCGTTTTTATGACCACATATATGGTGCCGTGCAAGTGTTTTAGGTGCAAGACATGTGTAACAGATAAAGTTTAATTTCTGTTATTCTTAACTGTTATTCTTAACTATAAGTGCCTTTAGCCAGAGCCTCAGCTGGTGATGGATGCTGGCACCCAGCTCTGGCTCTGCTGGTGCTGTGAGCAGTAACTGTCTGCATGAGAGAAGAGGCACCCTGGTGGGTGACAGAGGGCAACAGCCTGTCTCTGGCTGTCCCCAAAGCCTGCTTCCAGCTTCAGGCTGCAGCTCAGCCCCGAGCACAGCGTGGCATTTCACTGAATTTCACTGAATTTCACTGAATTTTTTTTTTTAGAGTTGGAAGGGACCATAGAGATCATCTAGTCCAACTCCCCTGCT
>JAOQGH010000023.1:49392566-49429686 GCA_025769975.1 Gallinago jamesoni
TCCTGTTGGCCAGCCTGGGTCAAATGCCCAGGCCTTGCTCCTCCTTGTCCCTGCACCTGGCAAGGCTCAAAAACACTCAGACCTTGAACCCCACAGAGCCTGGCTGGCTATAGGGTAAATATTTTCACAAACTCAGACACTGGAGTCTTCTAGAAGTGCAATATTCCCCAGTATTAGAAGAAAAGTTAGTCCTGTGTCTCTCAACCCAGGACAGGGGAAAAGTGCCCCAGTTCTCCTGGATTTGCCTCGTAGGTGCACCATGTGCTGGGTAATGGTCTGTGGCTGGGCAGTGTGCTGCTCCTCCATGGGGAGCACTCACAGGCAATGCCAGCTTGCCAACTATACATCAACTGGACTTTTTGGCAATCCTTCATTTAGACCATGGTGTATGTGAAGTGATAAAGGATAATTTTACACTTAAGAGTGTATATTTTACCTATATTAGACTTTGCAAAAATGTTGGGCTACTTTAATTTTAATCTCCTATTTTTGCCCACTCGTGTGTGAGAGTTGAAAAAAAACCAAACCCTAGCCTTTAAAAGTGACTGAATTGTATTGGTTTTACTCTGGTAGATTTCATAATTCTTTTACAGAAGTAGGGTAACTAACCACTTTAAAACACAAGTATTCTACACAATTAGTTATAGTTGTCCTTTAAAGTGACTATTGAGCAATCCTGATATGAAACCTGTGCAGCCTGTGTTCCAAGAAGTGCCAGTGCAGTAAGCCACAAATCTGTTAGTATTATTGACAGCAACAGGTATCCTGTAACACTTGCCAAGATGAATATGAAGCATCAGAGGCTAGGTGGTATGTATGGCCATCTTTTACTTATCTGGTTAAGTTTCCACATAGTATCCGGAAAAATAAAGTTCTCTGTTCATTGACTTCTGTTACGTCGAATGGAGATGGGATAGATCAGTATTTTGAGTGGTGACTTAGCAGGGGACTGGGGATTTGGGAACAATTAAAAGAAAATCTATATTGAATGGACGTATATAAATATGCTTTCCTGAGGTTGAGGTTTTTAACTGATTTCCAGGTCTTCTGTCTTTAATAAATGGCTTCATTTTGTTGCAATTCCCGCTATGAGATCATCTAGGTTTGAACCAAAGTTCTGAAATGTCTTTTGACCAAGTTGACTATTTTGAGAGAGATTTACAGAGCACATTGACAGAGGCATGTTCTTAACTTGGATTTTGGCACTGTAGCATGTTCATGGAGAAGAGAGAAGCAGAAGTTTCCACACTAATATTGGCAAAAGTCTGTGGACTAGCAGAGAACTATAGCCAGAGCATCTCTTCCCAAGGGATAGCTTCATGCAGAGTTTTGGGGCTTGACTGGCTCTACCTTTTTTGTGCTGGGGGATGACTTGGGGTCCCTGCTGCCCTAAAGAACCAAAGAAGGTGTCTGTAAGTGGACTATTTTGGCTGTGTAGCAGTAAATAAAGGTTCTGCCTGATGATGGCCTTGGGGAGAGAAAATAGAGATTAGGCAGCTTGTCCAAGACAGGCTTAGGAAATCTCCAAGGGGCTCACAACTAACTGACATTTGTAAAATATAAGAGAGCCAGTGAGAGAGAGCAGCTGCAATGTGAGATTTGAGCTTGTACAGTCAGTGTGACTGGAGGGGTAAAGACAACAGTGGGGCTACTGGTACCTATACCAGTATAAATTATACCTCTTATTTTCTGTAAATAAGTTACACAGGAATAAATGCATTCATATTCAGGTTGTATTGCTTTAGCTGCAGTATTATACTTAAAAATATGCTGATCTTACCTGCAGGAAAGGGTTCAGCCTCAGCAGAGGGAGAAACAACATGAGTAGCCTTGTGGATACTCGGACTCTGCTCTCTTCTGGACCTGGCCCTGGACCTTCCCTCTGCAGCCCAGCTCTGGGCCTGGCTGGGGGCTTCAGTGCACACTTGTCCTCGTGGGAAGTCTAGAGGCACCACGGGCTGCTCTGACTTGTAGATAGCCATGTGGAAACCATCAGCTGCTACAAGCAGCCTTCGGCACAGCAAGAGCTGCTGTTCAATACACAAATTAAAGCAAACCAGCTTTTCTTGTGAGAAACGCTCGGGGCTCGATCCTTATCAGGCTGGGCTTAAGATGAGTGCTGCAAAGGACAGAATTGCTCAGAGGTGATAAGAAATAGTGCTGTGACACGTTCTTCCTTCGGGCACAGAGCTGGCCAGAGACCAAAGTGGCAGCTAGCACTAATCAGGGGAGCTGGTAGACCTCTGCTCATGCATCTGCCTTATTCCCCAACTGTAGGTGTGCTTGGAGCTGCAGCTGCTGGAGGACACCTAGTTATGCCAACCTTGATTTGACAGTGATGAAGCAATTTACAGCTGCCCCTTAGCACAGGTTTTGTGGTTTCAATCCAGGACTGAGCTCTTGGTCTACTGTCGTGCCAGGATGTCACCAAGATTTTGCCTGGCCTGCTTCTCCCTTAACAGAGGGCAATCTGATTGCTGGAAAGACAGCCACTGTCAAGTTAAAACACTGATGGGAACTGGTACATCATATGAGAGGGAGAAGCCCCACAATCTCTGTTTGGAAAGGACAGGAGTCAATCTTAAAAACTGTTTTAAAAAGGTCTTTCACCGATAAGTGCTAAGGTCCTGACTCTTTCCCACAGTTCCTTGAATCAATAATGACTTCCTAAAGGCATGTGTCCTGTGACAGTCATCTTAGCTTCACAGAGTTTCAAAGCCCTGTATTAGCCCATATGCAGGCTGAAAAGAAAGATTTTTTGCATGGTAATTTATCTCCAGATTATTCAGAACGCTGGAAAAAAGTGCTATGGAAAAAAATCTGTCTTTTTGTATGTTGCTTTCTGTTGATATAGAAAACTGAAATTTAGCATGAAACACATACTTGCCAATATTTGTCATTCAGAAAGTAACAGCTTTCAGTCATTTTTGGTCTGGCACTGAGACACATCTCAGTCCTCAGTTGTACTAGGAACAGTATATCCCACATGGCAGTACATGATGGAGAAATGCGAGGCACAAGAGGTCCCAGGTGCTGCAGTTTTGGAGGCATGGACTGGCCAGTAAGCAGGAAGCCACAAGCGGGGCTGCAAGGTCCTGAGGAGACACAGGCAAGGAAGAGCTATGAGAGTGAACCTTCCTCTGTCCCCTCTGGAAGGAGATGAGCTTGGGTAGAGGTGACCATGGGAAGGCTGTGATTTAAGCGACTTGGGCAGCAGAGCTGAGCATGGGGAGGGAAGGCAGTAAAAAAGTGGAGGAAGTAGTAGTCTTCCCCAAAAGAGCTGGAGCTGGCAGGTCAGCAGGCGTATTCAAACTCCCCATCTCCCTAAGGGTGAGCTTTGATCCTGTGCTGTTGAGGTCTTAGTATTGATTAACAAGTGAAAAACAGGCCAGAAACGTACAGCTTTATTAACTCTTGTGAAAACAATCACACACACCAGTTTCCATTCTTGTTTCTTGGAAACAACTTGGACCAGATCTCTTCAATTTTGACAGCGTCTCCATTTCTGAAGCATCCTGTGACAGGGAGTATCAGCTCTCTTGGTCTCATGACACTCAGGGTTAGCTGTGTTGTGCCGTTTAAAGAAAGCCAAGTCCTATAGCTCGTTTTTTCCTTTCAGCTTTGTACAGAAAGAGTAGATACAGATGGGCCCAGACATATCAGTCCCAGCTGTTGTGTATGATAGAAAGGAGAAGGAAGGGACCAGCAATTGGACTTCCAGGGAAGAGTTTCTGCATAAAAAAATCCTGGGAATTGTGGCTTTACTGACTATAATGAGAAAATGTGGTGGTTTTCTTTTTTTGTGTAAGAACAGGAAGGAGAGTGGAGAATGTATTTTGTGACATATCCCAAAGCTGGGTTTTAGATTGTGATCCGCACAGTATTCCCTACATGTACAGTCCTGTTGGTCTGACAAAGCACAGGATTACTGCAACAACCACAGGGATGGGATGACTGCACCTGTCCCTGAGGTTGCAGTACTGTCTTCATATAAGAAATATTTAAGATGTATTTAAGTGACCAAGCCTCCAAGATAAATATTTAAGTATGTCCAAACCTGAGGCATCTGATGTACTCCCACGATATGCCAGCATTTTAAGAGCAGAAGTTAGTTGTACCAGTTTATTAAAGGCAAGAGCTTTCTAACCCCTTCTTGGGAAACATTTGAGAAAAGGGAGCCTGTGTCTCAGGAGTTTGGTAAAACAGAGCCCAATACATTAAAACAAAGGAGGATGGGTACAGCTGTAGTTGGATACATTTCGCTTTTGGCAAAGGAAGAGTTATCACATCAAGGCAACTGCACATCAAGGAAACATTACCCATGGTTGTGGAAAGTGTTTTAATCAGACAGAGTCAAATAGGCAATACTACACAATATTAATTTCAGACAGAGCTGCTGACATCTTTACAGATTCTACTTGTGCATAGAACTCAGTTTTAAAGCTCTGCACTTTCATCTGTTTAATCAAATATCTATTTCCTCTTTTGTACGTTTATAAAAATGTAACTATGTATTCCTCACTGTTAGAAGAAAATTGACTCTGCCCCAGGAAGGTTACTTTGGGGATTTTTTAAATGATTCAAGAGAAATTGGGTCTATTTCTTGACTAAGCTGTTCAGCACTTAGCAAGAAAAGACATTAAGAAGAAATTTAAATCATTATGAGCAGTGAAGCTTTTCAAGGGACTTTCTTCAGAGTCCATATGATTTCCAACACTGCAGGTCTGTAGGAAGAGATCAGACAAGCACCAGGCAGCAATTACTTAGTTGTCCCTACCCAAGGGTAGGGGAATGGAGCGGACGGTCATTCTGTTCTCTTTCTGCGAGAGGAACACATGTCTGTCCAGAAACAAATAATTTCATGTGTTGTTCTCATCAGTGATCTCATTGCTTAAAAGGGCCTGAAAAAGCAAAAGAATTATTTAAATGTTTGTAAAACATAATTTTAAAATAGCTGAGCTAAGTCAGTAAGTATTCATTAAAAGTTGCTAGAATGCACTTTGTGTGATGGGATCCTCAGGGATGTTCTGCTGACATGCTTGATTAAGCAACCTAGATCCCAAATAGGCTTTTGAGTGGATTGAGTTGAAAATCATGAAGTATGGTGAGGTTAGAAAAGTATTGGGGCCATATTTTATGAAGTTTACGTAAGTGGCCAGCTAATCTGAGGGAGCAATTCATCAGGTTTTTCCTTTGCCTCTCTCCTATATCCTTATGTGAGGAAAAAAAGCTAATGTGATCCAGATGGATTGAGCATGCTAGTCAGATTATCCCCCTGGATGCTCTTCATCTGCTCACACTGCTCAGTCAAAAAATATCAACTGGCACGCCCTATCGCATGCAGAGAAGGCGGCAAATGTATGTAGGCCAGCTATATTGGAAACTTTTTTTCTGAAACAAAAATATGCATGGTAGGTGACATTTGTAGGTAAATATAATGTTCAAACATTGGCAATGATATCTAAAAAATAAAGTTTTGTGAGTGCCTATTATTTTTAAATATTAAAATATTTTAAGATGGCACTTTAAAAATTATTTATGGGTAGCTCATTTTTCCTTTTCGCTCCTCACGCCTCCAATCAAAATTGTGCGCAAGTCTGAGAAGGCAGCTGCCTAAAGAAATCTTTGTATGCAGTTTTTATATGGTCCCACACCTCAGATTTTATCTTGCTCTGTGTGCTATTTAAGTGTCTTTCTGAAGCTAAGCATTTTTTCTTACGTCACCTCTAAGAAACACTGATCAATAAGAAAGACATTCCTTTTTTCATTATTATTTTTACACAGAAAAAAAGAAACATGCATTTATCTTGAGGGTAAGAAACCAGCTGTTGGCTTTTTTTACTTAGTCCAACACTATCTTAGGTGGAGTGAACTTTATTTTAAAAAGTCAACAAAATAATGTCATGACCTGTGCTGAATGATCCATTGTCTCTTTCACCAAGGCTGGCTTAGACCATTGGACCTTCAAAGGATGTAAAACCAGATACCTCTATATTATATCAGAGCTATAGCATTTTACACCAGCAAAGGAAGTAGTGCAGTTTATATTATATTTTAAAAAAAAAAAAAGCCAGTTTGTGCTTATGTTTGAACATGTGTCTCACAATGAGTTAAACCTTGAGAACCTGAAGTTTTCTAACATTACTTGATTGGGTGTGTTTCTCCTCACTGAGTGCCAAATTAGGAGCAGGTTCCTCTGCTCCTCTGGGATGGCTGCCCACCCCATGCCTCTGGGGCAAAGACCAGTTTGACCCATCCAGTCACATTTCAGAGAAGATCACCCTCTAAATTGTTGAACTGATATTGCATATGTCTGTTTTGTCATTTCTGGCTTGTCATCCACTGAGGACACTGTTAACAGCAGTTGCTCCCATCTTGTAAGGACTTTTGGTAGACATGCTGAATTGCTGCATGTTTCTATGTGATAGCAGAAGTCCAACCAAAAGCAACAGCAGCATATTATTAATGATAACACCTTTTTTTTCTGCTGTGTACCTATGCAAAGCACCTGTCTATAGAAGAGGATTCAGAGGTTAATTCCTGCTTCAGCACTGCATGACTTAAAGACAAAAAGCTGAAGGAAGATTTCTCTTTCAGCTTGTCTGCATGTGTTGCTTTTCATTAAAACACAAGAATATGTGCCAGCAGGGTTAACTCGTGGGTTAACTCATGGGCACAGTTTCATGATAAGGATTTTCTAGCAGGCTGTGGTCTCTGGGAGAGGGATCACAACAAGTTGTAGGAAAATGAATTCATGGAGTGCTCAAGGTTGAACACTGGAAGAGGTAGGACTCTGAGTATCCTGCCTGAGGGCTCTGGAGGCATGAGTGCACTGCAAAGCAGGGGTAATTAACTCGGGGAAGTGGCCTGGGCAGTACAGCTGAGCACCATCAGTTTGCAGAGCAGCGAACTCTTCAGAGAGATCAAGAGTTGGGCAGTCCTGAGCAGCATCCAGGGCCTCATATGTGTAAGGAGGGGCCGCCAGGTCTTAAACACGTGCTTAATTTTAGGCATGTGAGCAATGCCATTGACTGTGTGGTTAGTGTCTGCAGAGGTGCTAACTGCATGGAAACCCCCACAGTTGGACTCTCACTCCAGCCCAGCTTGCAGCGTGCTGCCTGCCAAGTGAGCAGATAGGAGGGGGACAGTGCATCACCACCACTGCTGGTGGTATCCAGTTATGGCTTGGCTGACACAGATGCTGCCCACCATCAACATTGCCCCCCTGTCTGCACACACAGCAGTTTACAGCAGCGTTGCTGCAACAAGGGACCAATGCGGTGATTTTGCTTAAAGCAAGCCTGCTGGCAAGATGAAGCAGCAGTCTCCTCTCTCCCTCCCATTTGTCTTTCAGCTGGAGGGAACCGTGCCAGTCAGTATGTTGTAGATTATTCAGATCCTGGCAGGAAAATTTGAAATCAAAAGGCAAGTGAATGGGGGTGGAAGGGAAAGGCTTTGAATCAAACATATTCTTTATTCTTTTTATTGGGTGCCAAGAGCTCTCGTGATCTGAGTGGAAGCTGTTAGTACTTGACAACTTCTCCTCCGAGTCTTCCAGACCTCTCTTTATGCCTAGGAATAGAACAGGTGGAAGTCCTATCACCTCACTTAACTACGTAAAATTACTCATCTAGGCCCAGGTCAGTCACCTCAAGTCTCCTGGGGAGAAAAAGCTTTCTTCAGGTGCAATTCTTCTTGCCTTAGGACACCTGGAAAGCTCTTTCTCTTCACTGGCTATAGAACAGAGGCTTGGGTGTTTGGAGACTTGGGCGTTGAGAGCCTCAGACCACTGTACTTTTAAGTGTCTGAATTTAATAAGAGAATTCCCTTACTAAATTGTGACAAAAAAACATGAGTAGGCATGCATGTATGAGTAGACATGTTGGATCAGACCCAAAGCCCACCTACACAGACGGACTAGTATGTGCCCATGTTCAATGGCAGGTGTTTGTGAAGGACACAAAGGAGGGTGACAGTACAGAACACTTCCATCCCACAGTAATTCCTTGCTTAGGGACTTCATCCCACCAAGATCCTCAATTTAATCTGTCTTTGAGAAGTAAAAAATCAGTAACTGCCAGCCCAAGTTTCTATTGCTTGATCCCAATTCTGGTTTCAAGTACCTGTATGTAATATTAATTCAGAGGTCTGTGAGAATCTTTGCACATACCCTGAATGCGACTTGCCAGAAACACATGTGTTCATGGACATCTGAAGGGTTCATGGACATCTGAAGACTGCCTAATTTCATGGAAGCAGATGTTCACAGAGATTTTCTTGCCTAGGCATGGATATAAGCTAGTCAGTGGAGATCTAGGATTGTCTAAATTTGTGCCATTTTATGTGCTCTCACATATCCCTTCCGGCCCCCGTGTGCCACTCCAGCAAAGTGTGAGTCCCCTGTGCACCATATCTATCTGCACCGTATCTATTAGCCCTGTGCAGACTTCTCACATGTCTTATAGTGTCTCAGGTGGCATTAGATGCTTGTGCTTTGGCAACTGAAACCTTCTGGTGGCTGGCTAGCTGACATGCTAGCAAGGTGCTGCTGACTCAGTCAAGTCCGTAGACTATTGTGGGACCTTACAAATCTGGTTCACGTGGACCGATCTTCACTGAAACTATCTAACTAAGCTAACTCCTCTGTTGCACACCGTGCTCTGACAACACTGCTAAATCACAGGTCTCTTTTTTATTAAGATTGACTTTTAAGATTAATGAGGAAATTAAGAAAGAAGTTACACAGTAAAGTGAGAGCAAACTGAAAAAATATGTATTAAAAAAGGTTCCCACCCGTAATGTTAAATTTACCAGGCTGCTTAAATAAGGTCAGTTCCAGCTATCATGTGCACAGATGCATCCCTAGTCAATAATATTAATTTAAAGGAGACTTGAATTTTATCCTGCACGATCCCTATTTTTGCCTTTCCAGTTCAGTAAACAGCTCCATTTTCCACTGCTTATATACCAGGATCATTTACAAGCTGTGCGCTGCCATCTTCATGCTGTGCAACCCCACACCTCTCCTTAAATCTTTCTAGTTTCTGATGTAAGGGTATTTTAACTTCTTCACCTAAACTTTGTGTTAACACCTTCAGTGGGTAGGAGCTCTACCTCTGCTGTTCTCCATTGCTCTGAGTGGGTGAGTCCAAGAGCTTGAGTCAGAAGAGGAAGGAGGCAGCCAACATCTCACCGATGGTTTGTATCATGCTGTTCTCTTTCCTGGTTGTGCTCAGGAAGATGGACCTCCCCACAACATTAGCTCAGCATCAACACAGCAAGGATTCTTTCAACCAATTTGTAAGCTCCCACCAAGAGCCACGGTGAGGTCCTAGCTGGGCAAACAAAGGAATTTTGTGTGAGGGTGTGAGCAGGGAGTCTCTGTTACCAGAGGTACTTACAGGCACTTTGAAAGGGATCCCACAAGGGATCCCAGTTATCCCTCACCTCCTGCACAATGCCTTGGACCAGGAAAGGAAGTTCAGGTTTTTATTAAAACTTAGAAACCGCACTCTGGTTATCTTCTATCTATCTAAAGGACAACCTAGCTGCAAGTTCTTATAATGTGGCCTGTCAGCATCCAAAGGGTTGAGATAAAAGAATGGACATTATCTTCTTGTTATCTCCAAGAGTTAACACAGGGCAGTTTAAGAGTTTTGCTTGCCAGACCTCCTCAAGTTTCAGTATAACACCAGATGTGGGCTTTAGTTTTACATTTATCAAAGAGTCTTTGAGTTTATCTTTTCATCTACATCATTTTTCTTATCTTTTGTCTCCTTTTCTTCCACATTAAGGTTCTAAAATCTTGTTTTATATGTACAGGTTTAGAATCCACATTTCTTTTTGCATGAATTTTCTTCAGGTAAGTGAAGAAATGGTGTTATATTCAAGAGGATCATTTAAAGGTAGTTTATTGAATACAGCAGAGCCTGTCTGCTGGTGCAGAAGGTGACGTGTCAGGTGCCCAAACAGAACTGCTGGAGCAGCACAAGCTGACTCTCTATTTGTCTCTTATAACTTCCCTTTTGTAAGCTGAGGAAGTTTATGTGCATCATTATGTCCATTACAAACATTGAGACATCTGCCAGGATGCCTTGAAAAGGATCACAATATGTTCAGAATTCCTGGTTTCATTTCATCCAATAAAACTGAAATCCTCAAAGCAAGGACTTCAGTACAAAGGTCTTCTCCAGTGTCACTTAAGTGTCTGGAAAACAGAAGTTGGTACACCATGAGGAGATCATTCCAACACGCTAATTAATTAGCTTCTGTTGAACAAAACCCAACAATCTTTTAATTTCACACAGGCTTCTTCATCTGGAGTTCTTCTCCTCATCTTGTTTAAGTCTTTTTGCCAAGAGTTATAGGGATAAGACAGAAACTGTAACAGTGTCCAAAAAATTTATCCCAAAGCAAAAACAATCTTTTCTTTCCCACATTCCACATCCACCCAGAAAATCCAGCTAGCCAACCAACAATGTTTGTAAAATTGTCTTTACAAAATTAAATAAACCTTCTTAGTTTTCTATTTTTGGTACTGCCCAAATAAGATCGGGGTGAGGGGTACAGGGAAGGCAGGGTCGAGGGTATCTGGATGAGAATGGAGGAGTGCGGAAAGAAATTTAGGCCATATGTCTGGAAACAGCTTTTCAGTTTTCCAGTGAGAGATGTGTCAAAGAGGCCTTTCCAAGACCAAGAGCAGCATGGTGTTCACATCTGTGAAGGATCTTCTCCAGTGTGATGCTAGTGCAGAGTGCAAGGTTCTCCATGTGTGGGCTGAACTGCCTTCCCACACCTCACCTCCCCCAGTAGGACGTACCACCAGGGCTTCCAGGCTGTCCGATGGGGCAGGGGATGGTGACCGTAAGGGTAGTGTGGCATTTAGCACAGGCTCTATAAACCTGCTTCCACCCTGTGAGACTTCCTGAGGGACCCCTCAGACTCTGCCCCCCTAAGCTCATTCACTGCTCTTCAGTTAGCTGGACTACAACCGGGAACAGGCTATCTGGGAAATGTGTACACTTAGGCAACTCTGTTTCCCAGCTGTGCTAGAGCTTCACTTCTGGAACCTACAGGCAACTCTTTGTGTCGATGGTGAGGCTGTCCAGATCACAAGTATGCTCAGAGGGAGCTGTAAACCCCATAGAGAGCAGCAGCATGCTGGTGTCTTCAGAAAAACATACCTTCACATGAGAAGCCTTGGAGTTCCCCTAAATTGGTAAGTGTGTAATAGAAACCTACAGCTACAGTGTCAACAGAGCCCTGTGGTGCATTTGAAGACTGTGGAGAGGCCTCAGGGAGTATGGAGAAGGGAACATGGAGTTCCCAGTGACCAAATTAAGTAATCCCAAGAAAGCATGGAGCTTGGTACTTTTGAAGATGAGATCTTCAGTGCATTATAAAGTTTGGGTAGAACTCACTTCACCTAACAGCTGATGAAGTTAAGCTGAAGTCAGACCACCTTTACATGGTGAGAAATGGGGACAATTTAGCTCCTTCTAAAACAGAGATGATTTGTTCTGTGCAAATGCACTGTGGACATCTAAGGTTAGGGGAGATGAACCCTGGTCTAGAAGTCCTGTTTTTCACATCTGTTTCCTAAAACTCTAGCTGGAATTTGCACAGATTGATCTGTGTTACGTTGGATTCAGTCCATCTGTTTTCAACCAGCTCAGACTCCAAGTGGAGCAAATGTTTTACAAAATCTGAGTCCATCATACTTTGCTCTTTCTTATTCTCAAGCAATTCAGATTTTATATGCTCTTATTTAAATTCTAGGCATGGAGGAACTGGGTATCACTTCAAGTACACTAGATTACAAGCGCAACAGCAGAAACCTCTTGAAACCTTATTACTGTCTACAACTAGGTGCATATTTCTTTAAAATTAAGAGGTTTGTTGATAAGAAAGGCATCTCTGTTTACACGCCATCTTTAAAAAACAGACTACAAGGCCATTTAGCAGAGAGTTCATTCACTCTACATAGCTAGGATCTCTCTGTTCTTCTCAGTTAGAAGCATCTGTGAGTTCCTCTCTTTGAGCTGCTTAAAAAATGAATCTCAAAGAATTGAGTCCCCTTCACAATGCATCTGCCTTTGCTGCATGTGCATGTTCCATATGAACATAAATAGTTAGCTACTGGCGTAATCATGAAATACACTTGGAAATTAACTAATTTTTTAAAAAGCACATATTGTAAAAATAAACAGAAAATATTTGTCGAAGAAGTTTAAATATTTTTTTTTTCAAGTATAAATAAATTGGGTTGAAGGAGGCTCTTACATTAGCAGCTGGCAAACTGCTCATTTAATCCATCGTGTTTCCATAACACAGAGCTCCCAGAGCAAGGATGGACATGGGGCACTGACAGCCTTTCCTCTTTCAGCTGCGATCTCATGTGCAAATATACACCCATGGATATAACCCTTCTGTAAAAAACATTTTATTAACAGCTCTTACCCACCCCCCTGAGCAAAGCCAAGTTCTGTACTGGGACATAATATGCATGTTCTGCATCACGTCCCTTTTCTCCATGGACTTCAGCATACTTGAGCAAAGGCCAGATCCCACTGAAGGTAGAGAAAAACCATCTACTGACCGCAGCTTGGGTCAGAGCTATACGTTCTGCTTGGTCTGATGGCATATAACTCGTCTTTTCCCACTCAGCAGACAGCTGTGCTGACTACAGTGGCCATATCAGGTTTCCAGCTCTCTGCTGTCCTCCCAGCATCACTAAATTTGGTGGTTCAACCATTTTGAGTTCAGTTCCCAAACCAAGAATGTTTTAGATTAAGTGCAGTAGGAAAGCAATGTATTTGAACACCTGGCATACCACACTGCAACATCACCTACCTTCAGCCCTAGACTGGCTGCTGGTGAGGAAATCAATACTCTAGGCTGACATAACAAGAGCATAGGTAAATAGTTATAGTACATACAGAGGCACTGAGAAAGGACAACATCAAGGTTTTAGTGTATTTGCATTTGCCATAAACGCAAGAACAGATTTAAAAGGGTTTAAAACCTCAACTTCTCACTCTGTGCTGTGAGCGGGCAGAGGGCTGAGTCCAGTTCCCCAGGTCTAAAGCCACCTCGACTGGCTGGGCGTCAGCCTGGTTCCTGCCACTATGTGACAGCTCAGAGCTGCAAGCTGTCTCACCATCATCTCACTGCTAGGTGGTCCTTTCATCTGCCAGAGGAGGTCTCTTTACGGCAGCTGACACCTGCTAATTCCAGTCTTTAATCTTATCTTTGCAGATAAATGGCAAATGCAGAGCAGAATTTGAAATACCCAAACCCTTCCCCGAGGCAGGCATCTCCAGGGCCTTGTTTGCTCACACTGGTTTATCTAAATCTGTTGCTTCTGGAACAACAGCGTGCTCCCTTCTTGCCAGATTCACCTGAGATCACACTGCACACCCACCAAAGCACGAGGTCATGCTAACAGCCATGCAGACACACACAGCAGACGCACCCATCCCACCAGCCTGGCTAAAAGCAGAGATTTTTGGAAATTCAGTTTAGAAAGCAGCTGGCTGAATTCCTCATTGCAAATCACAACAAATTATAGAAGTAGACTTAATCTAAGGTGCATTCCCTCTCCTTCTCCTAGGGACCTTCAGTGTAATTAGGATCTTCTTGTCCATGAAGCAAGGCAATTCAACAGCACTCCAAAATGTTGCTCTTCATCATTCATCTCTCCTCTTGGTCAGTCATTTCCCTGGTTAGACCTGGAGTTTTTCTGGTTGCTGTCTTAGTGAAATGAAGCCTCAAAGCATCTCTGGGGACCTCTCTCATTTTTCCTTCCTACTATCTAGTTTAGTAGTAGACAGTCAGTCTTACAGACTTCAGCCTTGATTAGCCCCTTGTACCTCTGAGAATGCAAATAAACACCTTCCAGCTTGCCTGCATTGAGTTGCTTTTACTGTGAAAATAACACTACGGAATGTGACTTTCTTTTTTTTCCTTAGGTTCCTGTCTAGGAAGTTTTTATTGTCTTTATAACATCTTAGAAAAGCCATGTATCCAAACATGGTTTTGACAACTCTGATTTTATAGGCACTGCCTATAACGTGTTAACACAGCAGACGACCAAACCGGCATTTGGAGGACTTGATCAAAAACCTTTTCCTCATTATGCCTGTATTAATGGCTTCACAGGGCTGTGGCAGATCTTTACTCAGGAAGTGCTCGCTCTACTAGTTCTGGTTTGGAAAATAAGGAACAACCATTCCAAACTGAATTTGAAGTGAGACTTCAAAACAAATCAGCAGAAATACTGCTCATGGTTTTCATTTTTCAGAGCTTTCATGTTCACACCCAAAGGCTGTTTTAAGGCCTTCAAGGTTGACAAACTTGTTCAACTTTCCTCTTAAAAATTACATTGCATAGTTCAAGTAAGAAAAATCTATCTCAAGATCAGATCTATGGTGCTGGTGGATTCACATACCAACACTAGTGATTACTTCCTCTGGAAAAGGAAGCAATGTCTAACTTAGGCTCACTTGAAAACTATGCACAGGGGTTTTCGTATGCATTGCACATTTTTACTCTCTAGGCAGTTTCCAGCATCCTCAGGCAGCCCAAGTAGAGAAGTGTCCCTGAAGAACTGGCAGGAAGGAAACAACTATTTTGCCAAATTAAAAGGGTGATATGTGTATGTTAAAACAGAAAACAGTTCCGCAGTTTAGTCCCCACCAAATCAACACCATACTTCAGCTCTTGTAGCTGATAAGGTATTTATAATTAGGCTTTTGTTTTCCTTCACTGACTAAAGCTCCTTTGTAGATAATACATGGTTATCTTATATTCTACTGGGATTTACACCATCCCATTGGTGAACAAAAATGACCTCTCTGAAGTGCTTCTCAGTCCTCACATCTATTAGCAAAAACTTCCTACACAACACTTGTTCAAATGTCCTTTGGTTTGGAAATGCCTGCACGACAAAGGGTTGAGGTTTGTTTCATTACTTTACCTCTGTATTTGCACAAAAAAATTGATTCTTGGTGACCGGTGTTTATTTTCTTATCTTTCAAGGTTTTCATCAACAAAGATAAATACAATGGCTTTACTTAGATTGTGTGGCATTTGTTTTTTACATAATAAAGTAAATAGAAACCACATACACACCCACACACGCACTCTAAAATTGCCTACTGTTTTGGCCTAAACCAGAGCAGTGAGCCCTGTGAAGAAGCCATTTTTCGAGATCAGGCCTGTTGTGCACTCATTGCAGGCTGTAAGGACCACGTGCTGCAGGGTGTTGTCCACCTTCCGCCTACCACTGTAGTCACAGAGTTGAAAACTCCCAGGATGTCTCAGAAATACCACAAACCTATAGATACCAAAAAGGAAGCTTTTTTTCTCACCAGATGGGCAATAGTGGCAGATCTATCCAGAAATGAGGACTCTGCTCTAAAGGGAGGCACAGGCAGAGCAACTTGCCCAAGGCTGCCTTCCTCCTGTGGTGGCTCAACACCATTCTCCACACCTTCCCACATGCCCTTCCACCAGCCAGGCCACTTCGGCTCCCTCTTGCCCCGTGTCGGTGCCAGTCCCACACACCAAGGCCCCTGCTCTCATGGCTGTCCATCTGCCCCTGCCAGCACACAGCCATAGGGAGCACCAGCTCACGAATGCAGAAGATGACACAAGGTTCATGCTGTTCATCCATCTGATTCCCAACACCCAGGGCCATGGTGCAACAGGAGCCAGGAGATGTAAACACAGCCTCATAGCACCAAAGAGTAGGAGACACACACAGGGCGCGATAACCCTGAACCTTTTACTCCTTTGTCCCCAATATCCTATTCGTATTTGCCAGCAGATGGCACTCATTATATGTTTGACTTGTCCACAGCCCAGGTACACGCTTTCCAAAGCATGGTGAATGAAGATGGAACATACCCTGTCCCTGCGTGTTTCATGCCTGTCACTCTGTTAGCTCACAATAAGGGCTACAATTTCAGCGGGGTCTATATTCCAAGGGAAAATGGAAAGGCGAGGGGATGATGGGCAGAAATGTCCCTCAGTGACACAAGTGGCATGGCTTGGGCTGCAAAGAGGCTGGGATAGCCACCTACCCATGCACCGGGACCTGCTGGTCATGCCACCCCACCTCCATGCCCACAGCTGAAGTAGTCCTTGGGAAATGTGCATGGGGCAATGGCCAATGCAGCAGGTAGCAGTGAAGGAAGAACACTCCTCCCAGCAGTGGCACTGCTGGCTGCTGGAGTCCCAGTGCCCCACATCCTGCTACATACCACCCTCACACTCCTTCTCAGCTTTTGAGAAGGAAGTGGCAGGATAAACTTTTCTTTCCCAAATATCACAGGTGGGAACAACTGATCTCCCAAAACATGCACTCCTTGATGATTGGAGCTGAAGAATGATGTGGCCAGCGAGGTGACAGAGTAATTCCGTAGCCTTCAATGCCTTGAAGAAGGGGAATGTATAAAATGCCAACATTAGAAATGATCAGTGCAACCATCTGACTTGACCCAGCTGCACACACAGCTGGCAAGTGATTTATCCTGCATCAAAGCATGTCTTTTAGGAAGATATCCAATCCCTCCTTCAAGAGCCCAGCCAGTAATGAATCTGCACTCTCGTTCTCTCCCTTCTTGGAAAAGTAGGGACTTATTTCAATTATAAATTTGTCTGCTTTCAACTTCCAGCCATCAGAAAGGTTGATTACACTGATGTCCCACCACATGGATCACTCTCTAGCCCTGAGCTGACTTCTTTGGCTCTCTGCGTTATTTCTGCTTCCTTCTCTAAGGGATTCTTTGGGCACAGGTTTCACGGCAGGAAGCTGCGTCTGACACAGTGGCACAATGGAGAAGGAGGGATAACAAGGGGTCAGCTGTGGCAAATGCAGAGCCCAGGGAGTTGCACCACCATGGATGAGCTGGTGTCTGTCCCCATTTCTGCAATGCCAGCACACAGATGTGGAAGGGTGCCCTGGCAGGGGCACCTGGATGCCCTTGGCCCGACTCACCCTCCAACATCGTTGTATAGGAAGGGACCACCCAGCTTACTGTTGGTTGTCTGAAACAGGAAACTTCTCATTCGGTTTTCATGAGAAACATGATGAGTGGAGGGACATTGATAAGTACATCTGACCCCCATGAAAAGAAAATTTTAAAACACAAACCAAAAAATTTCCTGGTTCTGCCGAGGGAAATCAGAGAATTTACACACATATGAATGACTTGTGCTTATTCCTCATGTAACTCCATGTAACATGGGCACTGATAACAACGTGCCCATGGTCCGGCCCACCACCTCTTGAACTCCTGCTAGTCTGTCACTTGATTTTGCTGATCTGGGATGCTCAAGCCAGCAAAGAAGGGAGGGGAACCTAACCATGCTTATTCTTTCCTACTTGCAGAGACCTGTGTTGTACAACCATTCTCTGCTGCCTGACTTCCCTCAGCCCCTGACTCTTCTTTCACAAATTAGCAGTTTCCCTTTGACCCCCCTGGGGAGTCCTAGTATGCTGCTTTTACAAAGAAAAGTAGCAAAGATCTACTTCTTTTCTGTAGGAATTGTTTTATTTTTTTGCCATATGCAGCAGTCAGTTGGAGAAGTCTCTCCATTTCTCCACAGATGTCTTAGATACAGTGATCTATGAGAGCAAGCCCTGTAGGATGTGTGCTAATCCCTGCCAGTGTTTTTAGGAGCTACAGGAACCGTGTCATTTAGAAAGGTGCTGATTAATTGTTGCTAAATCTGAAGCAGCAGGAAACTTGTGTCCATCCCTATAATCTAAGCACAGACAAAGAGTGAAACGAGTAAGGCACTGCTGGTAAACTTAATTGGTATCTCTTGCTAAGCTTATTTTGAAAAGCCCTGTAGCTCCTCAGTGCCAGCTCAAAACTCTGTTGGTTCCAGCCACTGACTGTGGTGTCACTGACCCCTCAACAGGCACAAAAGCACTGTCAACCATGACAGGTTTCTCAAGGGTGAGACTGTGAATATAACAAGATATTCAAAAGCTGATTTGAGCAATGTTACACTTGCACATAAATGCTGTTTTGTTAAGGTTCTAGATTTTGTTTTCCAGCTTAATGCTGGTTAAGGTCAAGAAGCAGGCCCCTGTGAACCTCATGAGGTTCAAAAAGGCCAAGTGCAGGGCCAGCTGGACATGAGACGACAATGTGTGCTCGCAGCCCAGGCAGCTAACCACATCCTGGGCTGTATCTAAAGAAATGTGGCCAACAGGTCAAGGGAGGTGATTCCACCCCTCTGCCCCACTCTGGTGAGACCCTGCCAGAAGTACTGTGTCCAGCTCTGGAGCCCCCAACATAAGCTCATGGACCTGTTGTAGTGAGTGCAGAAGAGGGCCACAAAAATGATCAAAGGGCTGGAACACCTCTCCTGTGAGGACAGGCTGAGAGAGCTGGTGCTGTTCAGCTTGGAGAAGAGCAGGCTCTGGGGAGACCTTCTTGTGGCCTTTTGGTACTTAAAGGGAGCTTATAAGAAAGATGAGGACAAACTTTTTAACAGGGGCTGTTGTGATAAGACAAGGAATAACGGTTTTAAACTAAAAGTGGGATGATTTAGACTAGATAGAAGGAAGACATTTTTAACAATGAGAGTGGTGAAACACTGTGATGGGTTGCCCAGAGAGGTGGTAGATGCCCCATCCCCGGACACATTCAAGGCTAGGTTGGACAGGGCTCTGAGCAACCTGATCTAGTTGAAGATGTCCCTGCTCATTGCAGGGGAGGTTGGACTAAATGACCTTTATGGGTCCCTTCCAATCCAAATTATGATTCTATGATTCTATTAAAATCCTAAGTGACCACATACATCATAGCCTGACTATTAAATATCATTTCTCAGTAAACTTTCAAGGATCTCTATTATACACTGTCTTCCTGACAGGGAATTTCAAAACTATTGCTTGCCTTGCAGATCGATACATATGTTCAAAGCAGACTGTTAAACTTGCATAGTAATGAAAATACACTTTGTCCTTATTCCCTCAATATTCAGAAAGGGTTACTGAGAATTTGCTTTTATGTGAGCTTAGAAGTATAAAGTTGCTTTCCCAAATGATACCTTTAGAAAGTTACAGGCCACCAAAGAAAATCTCTCTAGAGTGGAAAAGCTTAGACAACCTTTGACAACCCAAACCATTGAAGCAAGCATTAAAAGATCTGCCAGCACTGCAAGGGACGGTCATGCCCTGGTCCCCGCTGTCCTCTGCAGTCCCAAGCCTCCACCATCCCGCACACCACAGCCTCCTCCCTGCCAACAGGGCCAGGTTTCCTCCAGACATGCCAGGGGACAGCTGGGCACCAGGGCTGGGGCACCTGCAGCCCCTTGCTGGGTGCTGAGCAGGGAGGTGGGCAGGGTGTACCTGGTGGGCCAGAGCAGTGGGCTGCCCCACCGCCCACCAGCCTTTGAGTCCTACCAGCGCTGCCCTTAACCCCACCTTCCCAGGCTTGTGCAGTCTTTGCCTTCACGCCACCACCTCTGTCTTTGGTTCAAAAATTTCACAATCCTGAGACTGAAGTTCTCTTACACCATATCTACCACGCTTCAGCTTGGATAGTTGACTTTGCCACTGTTTTGGGCCATTGTTTTATTGGCCCCAGAACATAAAACAAAACTGAAAAGGCGTTTTTGTAAAACTTTGTATCTGTCCCCTTTGCTCAGAGTAGGACCAACTCCATCTCCTTCTGGCCTCTCATCAGGGCAGAGATCTCACAGCCCCCCTAGGGAATCTGTTTCAGCGGCTGCTGGCCTCGCTTTGAGAAAACATTTCCTAATATCTAACTAACCTCAGACCTCCTGTCCTTCAGTTTCATTCAGTACTTCATATCTCACTTAGAGGGGACGCAGAAAAGAGCTAATTGTCTTCCTCTATCCGTTTTTATGTGTCTGAATACTGCTAGAGAATGCCTTTTTAGTCTTCTGTCAAAGCTCATGCCTTTCTTTCAACCTTTCCTGATTTTGCATGCCTTGCTACAATTCTACCTACAGATCCCAGTAAAATACCTGGTTTTTTTTCTGCAGCAGCCTGACACTGTTGATTCAAGCCTGACATCATGTATAATCCCCAGATCATCTTCTACATGCCTACAATCTTGTCAGTTTATCTTCTGGTACACTGAACCGGACAATTTTTTCTATCCAAGCATGGCATTTTACGTTCTGCTTTCCAAATTGTTCCCTTTTCCCTTCAGTTCAGACGTCTGCTCCAACTTGTCAAGATCATTTTGAACTCTCACCCTGTCTTCTAGCATTTTGGAAACTTGGCAGCAGATCTGACTTTAATAAGCATGCTCTTTCTTTCATCTTTCTAGTCATTGAGGAAAACCGAATACTGCTGTCCCCTGGAGAGGTCTATTCAGTACCCAACTTCAAATGCAGTGCTGCACCAGTGACTGCTACTCTTTTTATATGGCTTTCCAACCAGTTTTGTACCCACTTGGTTCCTGTTTCCCAAGCTGTCTTATAAAGATATCTTGTAAAATACTGTGAGAAAGCCTTATAAAGTCACAATGTATTCCATCTCTGCTTCACCTTGTTCTTAAGACTAATTACTTTCTCCTTGAAGGAATGAAGAGTGGTTTGTAATTATCTGTCATTGAGATACTGTGTTAATTGCTCTTCCTCTCTTTTTCACCTTCCAGGAGCCCAAAAGTAAATAGTTTGACTACTTATTTGATATTTCTTTGGTTAACTAAAATGATGTTTGTTATTTTGTAATTCCCTGTCTCTCTTACCCCTTTCTACAAAGGAAGGGCACTGTGTTTGCTGTTCTTCAATCTCCAGGAACAATCTCTTTCAGGCTTTATTACTTCGGTTTGTCTCTGTCTTGCTTTCTGGGTTGCTCCGGGCTGAGTCTGTGGTCTTGTGCATGATATAGCCGTCATCACCAGGATTCTTCTTCTTGCCATTTGGAAGCCTGTCTATGGGGCCAGATTTATTTTCTTTCACCTTGGAGGCTGGAATTCCACTCCCATATATGAACCTGCTTTAGTACCTCAAAATACACCGTGAGATGAGAGCCAGAGTATAATGATACTTTCTGGACTCTTGATCCCTCTCTGTTTCTTGCTTTCAGGTTTTAAAAAAAAAAAAAAAGTATCTTAGAATATTCTGATACTACATCTCTAAATTCTGTTTTGAGTTACAATACTCTAGTGGTCCTATCTGCTCTTTCAAGGCGTATCAAGAATTTCTGCAAACATCGATGCTTTATTCACCCTGCCTCACTCCCCCCATGTAGGAGATAGACAGAAAAGTGCTTTCCTTCCAATTTTCTTTACCAGGCCCCGCAAAGTAAGTTCAATCAGTAAACCCAAGTCTTGCTTTCATTGTGTTCATGCTTCAGAATTTTTTTTATCTGGACAACCAGCTTTCTTGGTGGTCTGAATATCTCACGCTGTCTGTTCCCACTTTGTCTATTAATCACACCCACTTCCTTGCTGCGGGGTTCACTAGGCTGATGGCTACCAACATGTTCCATCTACTGTGCTGGCAGATAGCACAAGGGAATAGCAATCTTGCAACAGCCTAAACTGACTTTTTACTGAGAGAAAAATCTTCCAGAGATGATACAATCAAGCTAGTGCTCTGAGTAAGTACATGCATGCTGACTTTCTTGTTTTCCAATAAACTAATCCCATCTTCTCCCACCCCTGAAGATTTCATGCAAGCTGTTATGTTCAAGAATAGGGGAGTCCAGAAATCCTGATCAGAGTGCCTTCCAGTGGGGGTGGCCTAATGTTGGTGCCCCTTGATTTGAACCAGCTCCTCTGATATTTGATTCCATTTTGCACCCTCCATCCATGGCGATGGGTGCGAGAGTTAGTGCATAGGATTCCAAGGTAGTCCTAATAAATCGTACTATTTGCTATGGAAATACTCGGTGGCTTCAGAGTTGTACAAACAGCTATGAAGGAAGCCTGTGGGTCTGATGCCTAAATAAATAGCCCCCTTAAATATTTCACTCACTCCGTTCCTTGGGATGGCTCAGGTTCAGCAGTGAGCAGTTTCACAGCCACTTCATAAGGGATGAGGGAGGGAAACAGTAATTAAACTATCTCCTTTTGGCAGCACAGCCCCTGTCGCTCAAAATAATGAGGAAGTTTGGTGCCAGACGGGAAAGCACACTGGGAGCCCAGGGTTTGCAGCCCTTCCCCGGCATGCAGAGCCCGCAGATACCTTCAAGGGACAGGCTGTACCTGAGCTGAGCTCAGCCCTGCTTGTCGTCTCCTGCCAAGCTGGGGGAGGAAGCAGGTGTTGGGGCTGTGAAGGGGCTGAAAGTCCCTAATGCGCATGTACGCTCGCTTCCAATCGGCTGGGAAAGAGCTCGGTGCAGCTACGGTTTTGGCCTGGCTCTCCAGCCTCACAATTGTTTCATATTGTTCAGAAGATATCGAGCCTCAGAAATTTGTGTTTCTCTCAGAGAGCTGCTGACAAGCTGAGAAATTTTTATGGGCTTTCCAAGAGCCGATGTTTCACTTGTGCCCTTCTAGCCCCCGAGAGCCTGCTTCCAAATTGGCCAGACCTCTGGACAGCTCTGGGTTACGGCAATGTTTTGTTGGCTACTCGAAGGAGTAGATATGGAGATGCTTCACTGGGACACCAATGGAACCAAACTCCTGCTGCTGGGGCTCTCTGGGGGTGCAGGGAATCTCCACTTGGACAGCATTTGGCCAGAGGGTGTTTGTGTCACGGCTGTACAGACCATGCCCGGGACCACAACCTGCATTTGTCACGGTAAGGCTGACAGCATTCCCATGGGAATTTCCCCTTGGACTCGCCTTCGTTCAGTAGACCTGCCTGGAAAGCTTCAGCTTTTGTCTTCACCCAGAAGTGCTCGTTGAGCTCAGGGCCACTCTTTCCACTGACATAAGTCACCAGCATTTACCAGCAGAGGCTCACTGGGTTGCTCCCTTTCTGTTTGCTTTACCAGCCAAGCCAGAACCACTGCTACTCCAGCAAGGGAACTGAGCCACCTTCTGCCACCCGTTCTTCTCCTCTGTCTGCTGTGGCTTGTCTGAGCCTGCTGCACAGCCATGACCAGAGCCCAGAAGTCATAAATCAGGTTCCTTTAGGAAATCACAGGATTTCAAAATTAATATATATATGGTGGTTTGGGGTTTTTTCCTTGTCTCCAGGCTTTTGAGCCTTCAAGACACAGTTTTACCAGCCTGTGTTGCTCTGGATCATTTTTTAACAATCAAGGCCAGCATTCCCTCACTGTCACGGAACAGCGTCTTGAAGAAATGACATTGGATACTGCACTAAAGCAATGACTGCTCTTTCTGTTTCCTCCATTTATTTTCCACAGTGTAGTTGGAGGAGACATTTGCGGAAGGTTAGTCACATTTTTCTAGTCACCTGAGACCTCTGATATTTGTCATCATTAGCATAGTAGAAAACCTGAATAAAGTTGGTGAAAAGGAAATTCTTTATTCTGAGACCTGTACCCAGCAAACCTACCTAATTTACTGCATCTGGCTTGCCTTCTAAAACAAAAGACAAAGATGTTTCCAGCATTTCAGTAACAAGTTTATCCAAAAAGCACCAACTAGTTTTCAACTAAGTTGAAAATGTCGCAACTTTATGAGACATTAGCATGTCTGTGACTATTCCAGCACACCCTATCATTCCAGCAGTTTGTGCAGCCCGGTCAACACCTCCAGTTCCCAAATGACTCTCGTTTTAATCCTCACAGAGTGAGAATACTGGCTTTATTTCTTGGCTCCAGTCACAAGTTCTGTGGTTTTAGAGACATTTGAGTATCAATATTGGTTTTCTCTTTAGCTGCTGCTGATTTCCAAAGGCTGTATATACAGTTAAACTGCCATTAAATATAATATTTTTCAAATCTGTCTTGCTCATTACACTGTAAGATATAAGCTGAAACCATATTCTCTATGAGAAGGCTGTGTTTCTTCTGGTATTGGTAATGCAGCATGCTGAAGATATTTCCACATTGCCAAAAACAACAATAAAACTAATAGACAGCATGTCATATTTCCCTTATAGACTTATCCAGCTTTTCTCAAATGCCTGGAAAATCACAAGAGTAAGCAGCCGCAATAGCTGGTTCATCAACACTACTCAGTTGGCTGCCAGAACCAGTCTATATGAACGTTTGGTAGCTCCATTTTACAGTCAGGGAACTGAGGAGCAGCAGCCTAAACTGACTTGAGAGTGCACATTTTATCTCCCACCCGCCCTGGGTTGCTCTTGCGTGAAAACAAGGGCAGGGAGGAAAGGATGCCCATTTGTTTTGCCCCAGTCTGGCATTTGTCTATGGACAGGCCAACTTGGGAAGTGCGTATGGACTTTCCTGGTGAAGAACATCCTTGTGGTGGTCTGAGGTTTTGGGTGACCCCTGAGATCCAGGGAGGCATGTAGTGTGTGCTGATGTGATTAACCCATACCCCAATTGTCTTTTCTCTTTTGGGGCTTCTCATTTCACGGATTGCCATGAATTCTGGCAGCGTACGTGAACTACAGAGTCCTTCTGCCCTCCTACCCCAAGCAATGTTTTTTGGCTTACAGTGGTTTTGCAGCCAAACAACACCCTGACGTCTCCAGCTGATTATTTCCGTTACATAGCTGCAGCAGGACATGAGGTTTCTCCTTCCCACCATGATGCAGCTACAGAGATTGGAGAACCGTGCCAGGGGAAGCAGGGTCTCCCTGGCTGGGTGACAGCTACTGCCGGCAGAGCGAGTGGTGCAGCCTGATGAGGAACCCCATCCAAGCTCCTGATAGAACAAAGCTTCCATGCAAAGGCACAAGGTGAGGATGCTTCTTCTTGAACTAAACACCAATTTTGCAATTAGCTATGAGTTACCAAGGTTTGGCAGACCTATGTGATATCTGTAATGTTATTTGGAAATGCTACAATTTCCTGCTCGTACTAATTTCCTTCTTTCTTAAGTTTTAAGAGAGACTTCACCAAGAAGCTGTCAGCTAGCACAGAAGATCAAGAAAAGCAGCATGCTTACCACACCCCTGAGAAAATATGAGGTTGAATAAACTCATGCATAGTTACCAATACATCAAGAAGAGGCATATGTCTTGGAGCTTTTTAAAAGAAAAGTGCTACAACCCAGATTAGCTAGTTCTTCATTTACTTTCAGTTAGAGTTGGAAACCAATTCAGACTAAACATTTTAATTGATGAATATGGTCCCTTCATGCCAGAAATTGCCTGTAAACACTCCATGACTTCTCCAGAAATACTTACTATTAGCTAAATGTTTTCCACAAGTTAACATCTGCCTGTGACTGGCTCAAGAGTTGCTTACCACAACTATTTGTTCACGTATCTGAGATCAAATATTTGAGCTATGGGACTAGTTAGCCAGTCATATGGCATTGCATGTCTTTTCAGCCACATCTGAATGCCTACAGGAGCAGCTTCAGCACAATGCTTGTTAAAAATACTGAATGTACATGTTTATTCACCACTGCCTTGCAGCAAACGCTGTCAAAAATAAAAGTTCCCTCCTGCAATTGGTGACTTAAACATTAACATACTTTTTAACATGCTTATGATGTTAATAAGGCATATACTTATTCAGATAGGGTTTTGGAGCAATTAGAACTAGAACTGCTGTACTGCAGGCTTGGATTTCTCTGTCTTTGCAAGTCTATGTCCTGAAAACAAGTTTAATTTGATTTGCAGGGGACAGAACTGTTCCCATTCCGACCCATTAAAGCTAATAGGACACTTAATGACATAAGTAAGAGAAGAATTCAGCCCAGAATCCACTAATTCAGCAAACTGTTTTGGGAAGAAGGTAGTTTATACATTTAAAGCATTGTTATCGAAATTATATAGAGGCAGCATCTTCTAGGAATATTCTGCTACAGTTATGCAGGAAAATGTATAAGCCAATGTTAGCATTTGAGGGAAAAGGTATTGCAACACCTTCAGGGCAATGGTTTTTAAAATCTCTGAGTACAAATTGGACCTCTAGCTTCCTCATGACTAAATAATTAGGAGTGACCATTAGTAAAACAACTGTTTCAAACATTAGCAATTTCATTTTGGAAATTCCCCTCATTTTAGCATTCTTCTCAGAAAGACACTGGGTCAGTTGCATTTACATTGGAGGATATATAAATCTGGAGCAAATCATGGGGAACTCTGCAGAGACATGTCTCCAGAAGCCTGCAGTAGCAGAACTCTACACTTCTCTTAGAGACATCTTTATTGTTTGCTTTGTTTTTATTTTTTCTAGGTCCCCCTCCCATTCTCTCCATACTCATGAGGGTAGTTGCCTGTGAGTCATTTTGAGAGGTCTGGATTTCAGTTCTTAAAACTTTCTGTTCTTTGTCCTCTGAGAGTTTTGCCAAGGTGTTGGCAGCCTGAAATCCAGCTATTTAACTCCAGGCTGAGGCAGTTCAGGATCAGCCATCTCCAAGTGTCAGAGAGCATTTTCCACCTATAAGCTTACGGGAGTACAAGAGTCCTCATGGCAGGGACCTCACTGATTTTAAGAAGAGCACAAAAGCAGGGAAATTGTGAGGACCAAGATAGATTTTTGTTGCATGGCATTAAAAAATATTGTTACAGATTGCTCACATCTTTTGCTGACTTGAGTGGGAGAGCAGTCCCCTCCAGTGTGGGGTATCCCCGAGGGGTCTTGTCAAGGGGCATCTGCAGACTTGGTATTTACTCTTTCTGCTGTCCTTGGTCCAAGAGAAGGGGGCAGGCAGGACCTGGGCAGCAACACATGCTCTTAACGCCCCATTTCCACGTGTTCCATAGCTTCTGCCCTGCCAGCTCCTCCAGGCACCCCAACAGGATGGGAAGGGAAAGTCACCTGAAGGACAGCCTGCCTGCCTGGGCTGAGCAGGCAGAGGAGAGCAGCCCAGCCCTGGCCTGGCTGCTCCTCACCTTCCTCCTCGGCGTGAGAGCCACAAGCACGCCGAGCCTTCCCCACAGACCAGGACGTACAGCACAACAACCCTTATGGTGAGGCGGGTAAGCGCCCTGTACTTGGGTGACCCAGAGCACGTGTTGTCTGTGGCACTGAAAATCGTGTTTACTCAGAGACACTGCCCAAACCAGCATCCTTCTGGAGAGAAGCCCCTGCTTTGGAAGGACACTTGCAGTGAGCCTGCGATGCCCCACAAGAATGTGTTATGATACTCTCTGATCTACATTTAAGTTGTGGCTTTCTGTGGAAGTGCTGAAACAGTCAGGCTTTGGTTTTTATTAATTGTCTGGTGCTGGATGCCACCACATGCATCATTCCATCCCCTCCTGCTCTTTTGGCAGGTGTTTCACTAGCATCTGTTGTCTTAGCCCCAGAGGACCCAGATGCCTTCATCAAAAGAGAGCAGCAGGAAGCAGACAGTCATATGCTCTTTTAATGACTCAGACATCAGCATGATGTCCATGGCACCATGGCTGTTAACAAAACAATTAATAACGATTGAAAGAGAATGAGGGGATAAAAAAAAAACATCAGCATGATCTTGTCAAGAACTGATTGCCTCAGACCAATCTCATTTCTTCCTCTGAGGGGATAATTCACATGGAGGGTAATGGGGAAGCAAACCAGATTATCTTGAGGTTTTTTAAACTCTCCACCTGAGAGTGGATTTCCAATTTTCTTCTGTGAAACAAAGTGAAATAGTCTCTGCAGAACCACTGTGTACAACCAGCTGTATAACCACGTGGACAGAGCAGTTGTCTGTATGTCATGCTGTCCAGCCCAGCAGATATGTCCAGCAATGAAATCCAAAGATCTGCTCCATAAATTTTCTATTTACAATTTGGACTTTGACATAGAGAGAACTCCTGTAAAATTAATTGGCAAGACAGGTGAGAGAAGGCATTAAATCTAAAATTATTTTAATAAAACTGAGAGACAATACCAAAATTACATTATTGACTCATTCTTTTTTTTTTTTCTTTTTATTGTGTATAGCTATTTGACCTTTCTCTCTAACATTCCTGTCTGGCTGACTGTTTTCCTCTTTATATCTATGCCTTTCACTTCTGCCTTATAGCACTTTTCATTTCTCTTTTAATGGTTTCTCAACATAGCTTAAGGGCAAGAAGAAATCTCCAGAATTTGCAGCAAAAGAGGTTTTGGATATGAGGAAATAATGAGGAAAGATTGTGACTGCTGGGATGAGGAAACATTCCTTTCAATGCCAGAGAGGTGGTGGGCTCTTGTCCACTGGAAGTTCTGAAAAGCAGATGTGATGAACCTCTGTCAGGCCTGGTCACCCAGCACTGAACCAGTCCTGTGTTCCTATGCTTAACTTTAAGAGAGCAGCTGCGGATCCCGCAGCTGCACCAAAGACATGTTTCTTGAAGATCCACAGCTATTGACTATTTTATAAAACCTACAGCTGGAGTTTATGGAAAAGGACAACATTTCCCACCTCGCCCTGCTCAGAGGCAAACAAGTCATGTTGCATCCGTGCTTTAGTCAAAAGGAAATACTTCTGCTACTCAAGACTGATTGCATTTGCCCAGAAACTCTTCAAAGGCATGTCTGTATGTGTACCCTTGCTTTGGTTGCCATTTCAAGGACAATAAAGAAAAGTGGACATTTTGCACACCCTATTGATCTTCTCACACAGAACAGCTGTAGAGCTGGAGCAAATCAGCTCATCCAGGATTTTCACTGGATGAACTAATCATGCCAGAGCTTGTGCTGGGTTTTCCAGCAGTGGAGGAAAATTGAAAGTGTCTGCCCCAGGAAGGAGGGGCAGGTCTGGAGCCATAAGGCCTTATCATGTCTGTCAAAGAGAGAAAAAGGGAGGGAGAAAGAAAGGCAAGTGACAATCCCCACAGCTGTCACCTTCCCATATCTCCCATCCCATCCTTCCAGACATGACAGACTCAGCAGAAAAAAAAACCCACAGTGGGATCTTGGCCGTTTTGCTGTAACCAGGTGTCTGTTGCCCTCCATAATTAGCCCTAGAGCAAGCCCAGAGTTGTACTTGTCCAACTCTGCTGTATTGGCGAATTATGAATTATTGCAATTACAAAATGATAAAGTCCTCCTGTCCCATTTGTGTAAGCAGAGCCCAACTGCACGTAATGGCATCAAGTGCTAGCTCTCAGCAGAGCCCTGATGGAACTAATTCACCAAAAAACAAGTACCGCAAATAGCTTGATTCCCTGGATGTGATGTGGTGCCTGGCTGAGTAGCTTTCTCTCTGGAGAATCACTCATTGTTAGGGTGACATGGCCTCAGATGGGAAATCCTGGGAGCAGCAGATTTTCAGCGACTTGTGTCCTGAGGGGTGGCAAGAACTCTGCCATGCAGGAGAGACACCATGGCTTTAACCTCACTGTAGAAATGAGGAATTCCTTTACTTCCTAATGTGGTTCCTACTCTGCCTGAGTGCCTGTGACAGCTAATTCAGAAGACACGAATACAGATCACTGTCATTTTAGCACTCTTAATGGCAAACCATTCCCATGCTCCTAGGAGTGACGGGGTATGAAATCCCATAGAACTGAGTCATTACAACAACACAGATAAGGCTGTGAAGACCACGTTCAAGTACCTAGTTAAGTTTATAGCACAACAGCCTTTAGAAGTATAAATCCTTGTATTCCTACAATTAACAAAAGCTTCATTTATGTCTTGGACTTTTATGGATCTGGCACTCCTTTAGTATTATTCCTTCCCTGTTTTACTACACGAGCAAAATTCTCAAGAGACTTTCTAAAAACGAGAGCAAACTGACTGAAGGAAAGCATGTCAGGCCAATCTCACTCATTAAAAATAAATCTTCTGTAGAACACGGTAAGTCTCAGATGCCCCTATGCAGTCCATTTTGGTATCTGAAGATGCCCGTCCATTCATTCAGATCTAGGCTTTTCAATTTAATAAAAGTTTGGCAGCACACTAAAATGATCTAATTTGATGGAATTTCTTTCCTGATCTGCCAGCATTGAATTTAAAGAGGCTGGCGTCTCCATGGCTGTGCCTCTGGGTGACTGGATATCTCAAGAGACTTGTCAATGACTGACAAAAAACCATCATATCTAGATCTCAGCTCATCCCTGAGCTTGGAGTAATAGGAGGACCATTTAGTAGATGTCACTGGCTGGAGGAGCACCAAAGATGTTGAAGAGATGGTTTCCAGGAGATGGCGTGGGATTTGGCCATCTTCCATGCACTGTAAGCTAAGCTACTGTGGGAGATGCTAATTACTGTTTACACAGCCTCCTGGCAAACCTGGCAGCCCACTCTGAACTGATCTTGCAAGCTGGCAGCCCCTGATGGAGGCAGGGTGAGGCCAGTTTCAGTCGGTCACAGCACTGCGTGTGTCTCATCCCTTGGAGACCACAGCGATGCCTCTGTTCCTGCCTAGCCAAGAGCCACCACCAACAGCAACAGTGGTTGCTGTGCACTGCTTGTCATCCACTGCTTTAGATTTTGGAGCTCCACGTGTTTGTCCCCCTCAGTCTCCAAGATTTTTGCAAGCTGAGACTAACAGGGACACTTGGAGGAGAAGCCGTACCCTGTGTACCCCAGGTAAGGGAGCGAATTGCACAGCTTTCTTCTGAAACAACTGTCATTTGCCCTTTCCTTTCACTCTTGGTCCTCTGCATATGGACTGTAGGGGCTTATTACCAAAAGGAAGGCATTTCTCATATCCAGCTAAGCCACCCTCAGCACATCTTCACAGTCCAGCTGCGTGCTTCTCCTCCATGGTTCTTCTGGTATCAGCAAATGGAAAGGTTTAGAGATGGCTGTGGCTGGACCTGACACACAAGCCAGCTTATTTTAGTGGGCTGCTAAAATTCTGTGGTTCAACACTGGCAGCCAGATAGGGAGACAAAAATGAAGCGTATTATTTCCAAATGAACTCCCAAGAGGGCATTCAATTAGTGAGGTTGTTTTTTGACCTTTTGCAGACTTTGTTAAAGCCCCTATCACTTTTCCAGAAAAAAAAAATAAAATTTTGAAAACAGATGGGAGTAAATGAAAAATTTATGCCTGCAATGCCACACAGCCCAAAATGAGCAGTCTTGAATGGTCTCTGCTGAGTTCCAGTGTGTAATTAAAAGGACGCTTATGAAGCCTTCAGACTGCGAAGTACAAATACTTGCCTATAACCTACTGGGAACTGCCTCATGAGAAAAAAAAAACATACACTCAATTTAATAAACTTAGCTGGTATGGAGTTTTGCATGCAGATTATAAAGTGACTTAGAAAGGGGAGTTTATGGAGACTGGTATTAATCACTACGTGATGATACAAAGCAGGAAAAATACAGGAAAGAATTATTCCTTGGAATCAGCTTTATAAAATACATAGGAAAACTCTGAGAAGAATTAGGAAATATGTTTGGGAAAGACATGAAAATTTACTTCAGGGGCTAAGATCTGAGAAGTACTGGAGGAATAAGACAGTTGTCCTGTAGCTGTCCTGCCCCAACCACGACAGTAGTGCAGGCTGGTGCCATTACTTACAAAAATTAAATACTCTTAGTAGGCACACATGATCCTGCATTATTCTTTAGCCGGTGTGTGCCTCTCCCTAAATCCCTTTTGGATCTAGCCTTGAGGCCCTTCTGATATCCAGAAGAGTTGTTTCCCATCCCGTAGAACTGGAATGTTTTATTGGAAGCACTCTGCATCCCACCTGCGTGGTGCTGTGTGCTGTGCCTGTGAGACACTCACGGCTGAGCAATGCTCTCCTGAGGGGATGTCACGACAAGCTGCTGTCACCGAGAGTGAGCTGCTGCCCGTCTGTACTTCCTCACTTTGAGACAAACCTAAACTGAGCAGTTTAGAGAGGGAATAAATTTAATTTAGGTTCCTTTAAGCAATTTTATCTCTATTCCTATCATATGCTCTACTTAATACGCTGTTTGTGTCATAAGCTGTGGCAGAAAGAATTAAGGTAATTTGGACCAGCTCTGCTGACAAAACTTTCCGTATGCTACTGGAAATGTGAGCGAAAATGGTCACAGTCTGTTACATTTCAGCTAACTACAGAAGAGCTTTCAGATGTCAGAGCAGGAAAACATGTGGTTTTACTCCTTGTGGAAATCAGTGTAATCGTACTGGTATAAAACCGGGCCAATATGGTGCCCTCAGGTCTCACTGAGCCAGCTCAGAAATTCAGTGCTCCATTGCATAGACCATTCCCGTGCTCCTACCTGATCGTTCACCTGTCCTTACCCAAAATGAGTTGACCTGTGGCCAGAAAAGGAGTGTACACCTCTGTGACAGATTCATGCACAGAGACGCCCCCTCCCCTGTTGGTACTGACCCCTCACAGGAGAAGCGACTACCCGTTGTCACCAAACATGAGCGGTGACTCTGCTTTACAGCAGGTGACAGGGGTCCGGGCCCTGATGCCTCAGGCTGGGAGCACCCAGGCAGGGAATTCCTCTCTGCCTGTTCCCTGGCAAGACACCATCCGAGCCAGCCCTGCCGGCCCAACCCTGGCTCAGATGGGTTAATCTGTGTCTGACTGCTGCACGGAAAGCATCTGACAGAGGCTGGGGCAAAGGCTGTGCATTTTGCTTTTATAGTCCTTGAGCCTGGAAGGGTGCATATGCCTAACTGCCTGGAGAACACATGAATCCATTTCCTCGTAGCCAGATGCTGTCTTTATTTCTCTGCAAGTATTCTTTTGGAGTCATTAGCGCCCGTATGATGGAGGGCTCAGCTAACGATACGACTAAACTGAGCTTCATCTGGAATGAGATTAAAAGTGGTTATTTTATTATGCCAGCCGTGGTCTATTTCTGCTGGGTCAGATGCGTTTACTGATTCTTCTGTCATTAGCCACATTAGATCACAGAGTCCCATAACTCTTGACATTTTCAGCTGTGTGTATTTCTAAATGTCAATTCTAAATATAAATAAATAAGCAAGTCCAAGACCATGCCTTCCTATGGAAAAAACCACTTCTTAACATTAGGATTTTTAAAGATCTTCACTTTATTTAATGTCTGAGCATTAGAAAATCATGCCCTGACCTATAACTTTCCCTGTGTACTTTTACAAATAGTTCTTGGGAAATTTTAACTGTAACATTTTTGGGAAGGGTAAGAGAAGAGAGGACTTAGAGTTCATCCTAGCACCTTCCTCTAGCACCTAGCACTGCTTGTGTGTGTCTGGTCCCTCTGAATGGACGTGCACTCAGCTGCACGTACAAACAGTCACTTCTTCCTCAAGGGGAGTGTCAGGGAAGACAGAAGGAGGAATATTTGAACCTGTTTGTTCTAGGCCAACAATTGCAAAAGAGGTTTCTTAAGCATATAATAATTTCCTGATGCTTTATAATATCACCCTGTAGTCTATCTTTTAAAAGGAAACAAACAACAATAACAAACAAGCTTATAATTGACAACATCAGTGAATTCTGCTCCTCTGGAGATGCCACAGGCATGTGCTCCCTTCTCCAGCTCTGCAAGTGCTCAGAGACTTTCTGCCTCTCTTATCTGGCCGTGTGTTGCTGACATGGGCTGCCCAGGCTCAGAGCACGCTCTGGTTTGTCCCACACAGCTGGTTGCAGAGAAGAGATCAAGAGGGAGTCTGCCCAAGTCAGCAAAGTCCTCCCTTGCTGGGGGAAAGGTACAGCCATAGGTGCTTTGTGTTGTGCCCCAAACTAAATTCCCAAGACCTTCCTCAGCAAGTGTGTCTGTGGTCTGGTTTGTCCCACACAGCTGGTTGCAGAGAAGAGATCAAGAGGGAGTCTGCCCAAGTCAGCAAAGTCCTCCCTTGCTGGGGGAAAGGTACAGCCATAGGTGCTTTGTGTTGTGCCCCAAACTAAATTCCCAAGACCTTCCTCAGCAAGTGTGTCTGTGGTCCCATGGGTTTACCCCAAGGAGAAAAATCTGCATCTGGGTAGAGCAGCCCGAGGAGGTAACCCTTGCTATCCTTAATGGATCCCCTTCGAGGCTTGACACTTCTCTTCAAAACTTTCCAGCATATTCCTCGTTAGGTCTTTGTGTGTCAGAAACCATGCAGCAGACAGGATATTTGAAGAGAGGCATTAAAAGACGTAAAGAGGCCTTAGAGGGTACCATGCCACTATCAAATTTGTGTTACTAAGTGATTTCCTGTGCCATCCCCACTTCTTTTCAGAGCAACGCATGTTACAGTTTAAGAAGGGACACCAGCCACCACAGAGCAAGAAAGGAAGCTGCTTGTTGTTAGTTGAAATTAGCAGTTGAAACTGGGAGAAGATAGAAGGAGTTTCCAGAAGAAACATGAATTGCCTGTGGTGAGACCCAATCCCCTTTGGCTGCAGGGAGGTTCCCACCATGGTAGGCAATGCACCCTCATCCACAACTGAAGCTAATTGCAGCGGCATTCGCTTCTGCAAGCTTTAGAAACTCTAGCCCTGTTTCTTCTCTTTGAGGAAAGCACACGTAGCCAGCAGAGATCCACGGTTATTTAAAGAAACACTATATAATGAGGAGGAAAATGTTTATTTGGTACACTTAACCATCCAGCCTGTTCTGTTTACATTAGCCAAGACTTTGGGGAAATACCTAAAAATGGAGATTTGTAACTGCATGAAGTCCAACAGTGTATCAGTGAGCAACATAAAGTTATTAGCACTTCATAGCAGTGTTTCCCCTCCTTTGCATGCTTCTTCCACGTGATGTAGAAGCTTTGGGACAATTGCAATAATTCAGTTTTTCAAAGAGATGACAGGTTACATGGCAATGATATTCTACTTTTTATTAAATCTCTGGAATTGGCACATTACTTGCTGTTGACTCATTTAGTAACTCTTGTCTTGAACTGAAGCAGATGGAATTAGCAGAAATATGGTGTTGTTAAGGTTCAGCACTTGGCAAACAAAGGTGCTTTGTTGCTAGGAGAGCGACTTCTAACAGCACATTTTTAATGCAGAAATTAATGATTTACCCTTTGCATGTTGCTATCCAATGTCATGTGTCTCTAGAAATCCACTTCTGAGAACAAAAAATTCCACTCATGGAGTCCAAACTTTCCTGTCTGCTCGGGAGCTATGAGAATACAGCATACAGGAAAAAGTGAGGCTTACCCAGAAACCAGCCATTCCTCAATGTTAAGAGCTGGATATTGATTGCCTCCATGCTGACACACCTCTGCAAAAACAAGCGTCCTTTGTTAGTGAGGAATCCAAGCCATGTCCCTGGTCCATGGCTGTCTTGCTGGGATAACTATTGGCCCATAATCAAATGTGGTCAACAAAACATACTTGTGAGAAAAACTGGAAGAACACATATTACTCCACTCCGGGCCATTTGGAAAATGACCGTGAAAAATGCACAGTTCAAACCTGATTATGGTCTCCAGAGCTGAGCACAATGAAGCTGCTGACATGACAAGACAGAGGCGGGAAAGTGCTTGCTATATTGAGCAGAAATCAGGTTAAACAGACATACCCGTGCATGAGATTTATCTTGGGAACTGAGGATCTGACTCCAATACTGCCACTGAAAGCCACGTGGCTGTGTTGCATGGAGAGAGCGTAGGGGAGCGCGGCGGCAGGCTGCATAATCACCACTGTGTCCAGGTAGATGACTGTCACCAGGAGGCAAAGCCAGTCACACCAACGCTTTCTGAAACAAGTCCTGCTGACAGGTAACAATACCTCTGTTGCAGAAGGAAGGATCATCTCCACTATCACACGTGCAATGACATCCAAGGAGTGGTGTGAGCCCGCAGAGCTGAGGTGTTCGTTGGCCACGGCATGTGGAGGAGCAGAGCATCTCACTGAGCTGGGTCTCAGCATCAGCCACGGCTCAGCGTGGGAAGCCCTGGCTGCTGGCTCCCCGAGCTGCCTTGGTTCTCCTGCACAGCCCTGCCCCAGGAGCAACTCAGCAGCCAGCTAACTGAGACCGGAGGCAACTTTCTGCTGCATGTCAAAGTACACCCCCCACGTCTATTTTCTGGGAGCATTCATAAGGTAGCTGTTAGATGGAGAACTGCAAAAAAAGCCTACTTGAGGGACTGGTGAAACCAGAGCCCAGGGCTTTGCTCTAATGCTGCCCTGTTTGTGGCAGCTCCAGCCCACGGTGCCACTGCTGTGCATGAAAAGAGCATGCTCAGGGTTTTAACATGTGGACAAAGGGTTTGCTTTACCCACTGAAGTGGAACAGAGCAGCTGTGGAAAGGGCTTGTTTCCAGAAGTGTGGTCTGTTCCCGCTCTGCAGAATGGCTGGCGCTTCCAAACTGAGGCACCTCTGCACATGGCTGGGAGTGCCAGCACAGGGACCCCCTCAAGCCTCAGGGGCACCAACAGGACACCCCAGAAACAGCCACCCTGTCACTCGCAGAAATTCTGCATGGGACAGCAGTGAACTCCTCCTGTCTGCCTCACACCACTGGGCTTCTGCGTGACGCTGCCTGTAAAATGCCTTGCCAAGTGAGACAGCTTGTAAACCCCTTTCCATACCCCCTCTTTCCCCCCCGACTCCCAGTTCGTCTCTGTTCTTTGAAGTCCCAGAGGCTTGAACAGCATTAACTCTGCACCTGGCAGCTCAGCTGTCCCCTTTCATCCCAAATCCCCCACGGATCCACTTGCTCCGAAAGTGTGGGAGCCGTAATGCAAAGAGCTTGCCGGGGCTTGGACCCCACAGGGATTTTTCCATTACCCTGTTACAATAAAAAAGGCCCAGAATAAAAAAGGAAGAGCAAAATTAGGCAACCTGCACGAGCCGGGTAGATGCACTGGAGACCTCAGCAGGCCTGTGGCGAGCAGTAACCTTTCAATGCATTTGCAGTCATTACTTGTGGGTTCGGTGTGTCTGAGGAAACCAACCAACGACAGGACTCAGCGCTGAGATCGCCGGGGACTGATTTAACAAAGAAACCTGCAGAATCCCTTAAAATGTCATCATGCCCAGCAGAATATAACATTAGTCCCGTGTGAAAGGAGCAGAAACCAGCAAGCAACAACATCATCCCCCTGTACTCGGCACTGGTGAGACCCCACCGCAAATACTGTGTCCAGTTTTGGGCCCCTTCCCACAAGAAGGACATTGAGGTGCTGGAGTGGGTCCAGAGAAGGGCAATGAAGCTGGTGAAGGGTCTGGAGCACAAGCCCTATGAGGAGAGGTTGAGGGAGCTGGGGTTGTTCAGTCTGGGGAAGAGGAGACTGAGGGGAGACCTTATCGCTCTCTA
>JAOQGH010000023.1:49429786-49463278 GCA_025769975.1 Gallinago jamesoni
TTGGTTTTTTTTTTATTGGTTGGACTAGATGATCTTAAAAGGTCCCTTCCAACCTAGGTGATTCTGTGATTCTGTGAACAAGACCAGTAGCCCACCGACCCTTCTGAACACTGTGGGTGCTTGCAGCCTCTGACAGCAGAGGCTGCTCAGCTCTGCCAAGCACCCCACGCCTCAGCACTGCCCTGGCTCCTTTCCTGATGGCTTCTGATGCAAGGCAGCCATGCACTTGGCACAGGCACTGCCACCCCAGAGCAGAGTGAAGCACAGCTTGACAGGTGGCCCTGCACGCGAGATTACCTTTTCTGCTCTGATAACCCGCTTCAAACAGAATCAAAACTTGTCTTTCCTGTGAGGAGCTCTCATTTATCAAATTTATCTCAAGGCAAGCAAACCCCGTGAGGGAATGTGCTCAACATGTGAACACATGGATATCAACAGGCCCTCGCACATGGATATCATACATCCCCTGGTAGCTCACAGCTTTTCACCGAAACAGTATCCAAGATGTCACAAGTTTTGTAAAAGAAAGTTGGCTCCTTTTTGCCAAGATGTCTTTCTTTGCTGTCATGAAGCTGCGCAGTTTGAGACTGAGACAGCAGAGTAGTTAATCACTTCCCCAACTCAAAGTATCTGTGCTGTGCTCTGCTGAGCCTTGGTAGGGGTCTTCAGTGAGCTGGAACTGTTTTCTGCACTTGGAAAGTCTCCTGGCCTTCCTTGGGCTGTTGCTTGCTTAACAGCACGAGTCTTCTCTGCTATGGGGCTGCACCTATGTAATTCAGTCAGATTTAAAAATGAAGGCAATTTAAAATTGTGCTCAGCCTGACATCTCCTGTTTGGCTGACCAGTGTAACCCAGCTCCAGCAGGCTCTGCAGGCAGGGCTGTCAGCCATGGTATGACCAGCACCCTGCCACCACTGCATGCCTCAGACTGGGGCTGTGCTGGGAAGGAGTGGCCCAGGACAGGGATGGAGACGGCATCTGGCACCACCTGGGAAAGGGAGAGGGGGAAAGCATCACAGGGAGGCAGGGGAAGGGGGAGCCATATGGACCTCCACGGGAGGACGAGGAGGTGCCTGGAACCAGTGAGGAGAGAAGAAGTAGAAGAAAGTCACAATTGAGACTCTGTGGGAGAAGAGAGGGGGTCTGAGAAAGGGAGGTCACTTTGGCAGGCAATATAAAGGTCCTTTCTTTTCCTATCCAATTACTGGATGCTTTTACAGTCCAAAATTAACTACTGTAGTCCAAGACAATTACAGGCTTCATTAAAGCCATGGCAGAATGAGCTGTCAGATTGAAAAGCTGTCAAGACCTTTCGTCTAAGGAAAAGAGCAGGAGGCTCAGGCTGCTGCCAGCCATACTGCAAGCAGCCCCAGCAAACAGACAGGGGTTTTCTCTGGTGGTGGGCTGGGGGGCGTGTATTGAACAGGCAAAGTCAGGAGAATTTGTGCTCAATGTGAGTGGCAGCTCGAGCTTGACAAGCTGCCGGGCCAGCAGGTTTGGGAACAGAGTTGGCAGCCACTGCTGCTGCCCCTACCTCCTCGGGAGGTCATGTCAGATAGCCTCCATTTGCATAACTGGTTCTCACCCTAATGGAAACTCTCCTCTGAGTGATTTGCTCCAGTCACCCACTGGACAGTGCAAAGCACTCCTTTCAACCAGACTGCAAGTCTCTACTTACATGTCCTTCCTCTTCTCAGCATTTGGCCTGCATATACTCCCTCTTCTCTGGGACATGGGATAGGATTTGAAAACTATTTAATGCTTAAAAAATCCATGCACCCATATTCTACTTAACAGAGAAGTTTTACATGGAAAATATATTATTTTTTCCATTATATTAACTTCTTACAAGTCTGCGTGCCAGTTGTAGCTCCTTGCTTTCAAGCTACTGATGAGCCTCAGCATCTGTTCTTCTGGGCATCAAGGCCATTTGCAGATTCTTTAAAAGCAAAAGCCATGAAAAACTGTTTTTGTAAAATGACGGGATGTCTCCCAGGGCTGGAGTCAATTAGTGAAACAGGCCCTCAATATAATTGCCGACAGGATGTTGCAAGAAGAGTAGGTTGAGGGCCTGTCCATTCTCTCCAAGGCTACCACAAGCCTTCTCCCATGCTAACCCAAGCAGAGCTCCTACAGGCACTGGAAAGGGAGTGGAGAAGTCAGTCCTTCTAGTAAATGACAAGTTGGAAAAATAGTTTTTTATTATACTGCTGACATCCTAGCTGCTCTTTAAACCTGCGTTAGAACAAAGTCTCCTGACTTGGAAAACAAATCAAACTTTTAACAAGGCAAAACTGCAAGCAAATTCTCTGGATAAAACCTCAATGGCATTTTCCAGCCAGTAATGCTAGAACCTTACATTTTATGGCTGGAAATAACAGTATTCAACAGATGTCTGGGAGCTAAGCCAAAGTTTTGTGACAAAGATTGTCACTTCTTCACTATCCAGCCAAGTTTTGCCCGTGGAGCTTTTCAGTGGTGCCTTCAGTCTTTCGTGACTCTCACACAGGAAGGAGTACAACTTATCCATCACAATTAATATCCACGTGTGCAGGAGAGCCCACACTGAGAGACACTCTATTGCTAAGCTTCTCCAAATGAAGGCTCAGCATTTCTTCTGGAGGGTGGAGTTGAAGGTTTTCCCAAGCAATGCCCAGAGCTCTGCACTTTTTTGTCACTTCTGAGGTGTTTTGGGGGACGCCACTTTTTCATACTAATGACAAGTCTGGAAAGGGAACAATATCATGCCTAAATGTGACCATGAAGCAGTTTTCAGTGATTGCAAAGAAGTTTTCATTTCATTGTTTGCTGTGGCATTGTCGCCTGTTCATCCTGGGCCATGGTCACTTCAGGGACACAAAGGAACTAGTATGGAAACCAGTATTTCGGGAATGGGAACATAGCATTAAGGTTTATCAGGGCCCCCTTCCCATCCCTTTGCAGGTACCTTTTGAGAAAGCCGAGGGAGGAGAGATGGCAGAGCAACACATGTCAGTGTAACCTCCTTCTTGCTGCTGGCACTGCAGTGGTGTGCACATGGCACAGACCAGTCAAGCCCTTCCTCAATGAACTGAATGTGCATCAAAATGGGAAGTCAATAGGGATGAATCAAAGCACTCCAGTGTATCTATCCCTTGGCCTGAATACAAGTCCATTAATCAAGCTCTTTTTTGTTCTTTTTTTTTCCGCCCTTTTCATCAAGTTATTCTTCCTCAGACATTTTGTCTCTCTCCGTTTTCCCCCTTTTAATCATGTTAGTGACAACAGCACTAAGATAAATGTGTTTACAGACTAGAACTGGGCTGGTATCTTGAATTCCTCTCCGCTGCAGACAATCGCATGACTTCACCCACTGGCCACACAGCAGACGGCCGAGGAGCTGCCAGCCAGCTACGTCAGGCAGCATGCAGGCAGCAGGAGCTGCCGCTTCTCTTCTGGCACCTGGAGAGCTCAAATGCAGAAAGGGATGCAGATGTGGCATGCCTCTGGCGAGCAGCAAGCTGTGGGGAGCGGGCTGGGGCTGGGGCTGGGCATCTGCATGTCTTCACCCCCCAGTTCATCCAGCTTGGGGGGACTTTGGGCAGTTTCAGGTGTGTGTGGCAAAATTTGCACCACCCCTGAGTAGCCACAGCCTGGCGTGTGTGTACAGTGTGTGCCATACCCTGTCATGGGGCACCCTCATGTGTAATAAAGTCTTCTTCCCGGTCTCTGTAGGACAGCCCTGCCAACTATTTCTAACCTCTGAAGTGAAGAAAGGGAAATGACCCCCCATCTGAACAGACCGATGTGGCAGGCAGACTGGTGAGCATCAGCAATGCAGATTTCTATCCTCCAGGTTTCAAACTTAGAGACGGCAGAAAAGCAACCCCAGTTGTTTTACAGGCAGTTTCCTTACAACTTGATTTTAAGCCTATAAATTCTCTGCTGTTGCATGGACTGAGGACACTGATGGTATCTTTGATTTTGTTTTCTGCTTTCCTGAGGCACAGGGCCTTTTTTTTTTGGCTTCTGGTTTCACCTGCTAAAGGCCTGCAAGGTGTTGGGCAGTATGCTATGTCTGATCGTGTGTGGGATCTGCCAGTCCTTCCAGAAAAAGTATCTCAGTCCTGGCCACCAGCCGGACTCAGAGACAGGACCCAGCAGATCAGGTGGCCTTTTCCTGACCCACTGTTGCCTGATTGTCCAAGCTAAGAGCAGATGTGGGTTTCACTGATTCAACATGCCCTAGAGATTTAGCAAGGCAAATCAAGTTGACTATTGCCATCCCAGTTTGGGAAAAAGAAGACAATTTTATAAAGGGCATTGTTTTTATCCCAAAGTTTTCTTTATAAATGTCCTCTAAAGCAATTTCACCTTTCATGTAGTTAGGAATACCCAGATTTCATCTCTTTGATTTCAGACTGTTCTGCCCCACTGGAGCAATGCAATCAAGGTTGGTTTGCACTGAGCCAAACCTGGACACCTGAGGCAGGGAATTTGCTGCCTCCAGCAGATTTTCCCCTTTGCTCTCCTGCCTATTTCTAAGAAAATCTCAGTGAGGGATCGTCTTGAGACGATTTTTTTTCCTTGGAGCTGATTTTGTGACCATTCATTGCCACGCCAGATGTGTGGACTGGTAGTGCATTTCATCGCCTTCATTTAGTATGAATTGCCACTTCAGGAGCACGTCATTGATAGCTGGTCCCCTCCCACACCTGACTTTCTGAATCTCTGTTTCTTCCTGGAGCGGAGTCGTGACTCTCACAGTGCTCACTGCTTGGACAGTGCTAAGCCAAATGTACACTTTAACAGCTATTGCACAAATGTAGAAAATAAACCATTATCAGTGAAATGGGTCACTGTAGTCTTTCCAGTGCTAGATCTAGTGTACTCTGGTCCTAAATCACTGTGTACTCTTTCTAGTACTAGATCCACAGAAAAGCCATTGCAAATGCAGAATAAAGAAAAACTGAACAAGTTGAAGAAACAAATCTAAGGGAAATAGGTGTCTGGAGTCAAAGATCCTTTCACAGGGGTGCATGGCTTTTCATAGATCTTCTACCCACCAACATGCAGAATCAACAGTTCCACTCACAAGGGCAGCTAAAAGTGTTTACAAGCCATTTCGGTACTAGGGAACACAAAGCTCTCATGCAGAAGAGGTCAGATCCCAGCATGAAAATCCTTGATAGCACACTGTGATCAAAGTGAGTATCTATATTAAAATGTGCATAATTCCAGATTGTTGTACATGTCAACAAATTATAGACACCCTGCTGATAATGTCTTTCCGGTACCTTTTTAACAAAATGTAATTTGTAATTCGAAAGAGCACCATCATTTCCAATCCAATCTCCTTCAAGTTTTCTTTTCATATCCAAAGCATAAAGTGAGAAGGACTTAAATCTGAGAAAGCGGAATTTCTTTCATTTTATGTACTTAACTTTCTCATCTTAGGATTTAGGTCTGTAAATTCCTTTGCAAATGGAGCTTCTTGCATCAGGACCCATAACTTAGTGAACTAGATAATGCTGTTTCTAATGTGAACGCCACAAAAAAATGGGCGGTGATGACCTATATTCAAAAGTGCTTAAGTAAGTGACTTAATGACCTCAGCTTCACAGGAAAAAGCTTAAAGTCACTGCTGGCAAATGTTTACCACAGCAGAAAACATTTTTGATGGGTAGGAGCATGGTGTAAGTTTGAGTGAGACCTTTCCTTCCTCTTCGTTTAAACACAAAGGACAGATAGATATAGGTAATACACTGCACAAACCCAGCAGCTTGTGCCTAATGTTCTAGGAGCAGCTGCGTGGTTTGTCAGTGGCTTTGAGTACTAACCAGGTTAGAAAGAGGTTAAGTCACAGATGTTTGGAGAAAAGAACTGAAAAGTTGCCGTCTGCTCTCTTGTCCTGATCTGCACACTAGGGTGGTCCATTTAGACTAAACGGGACCACTTATGTTGGTTTAAACCTGGCTTGTGTAAATTTGAGTACAGTAATATTCCTGGCAGCCATTAAGAAAATATCCATGAAAAACATTTTATGAATTGAACTAAACTTGACTAATATAATTGGCCTGTCTTACAACAGGTTTTTCATAGTTAATTGTCAGCTCTTCAAATCAGACTTCTGTAGAGTAAGAACATGGGCGCAGTGAGAAAGCAACATGTTTAGTCAGGGACAACTCTTCCCTCAAGATTCACTAAATACTAACAAAATCCCAGCTTGACATTATTGTCCTTTTTTTCTTTATTACTTCGTTGGCACTGGCATGTGTTTTACAGTTATGTCAGGCACCTACTTTGACATCATGTAAGCCTTCAGAAGGATCCAGCCTGGCCAATGAAAGGCCCCTAAATAGTACAGCACTTTGAAGGAGAATGAACAGTTCAGGGTAGTTGGAGCTCAGCGCAGATAAGCTGGTCAAAGGAACAGTTCTAGCTGCAAGGAAGTTGTCTGCTGTGTCTTTGCATCCTGTAATTATAACCCTTCCCAGGAACTGGAGACTTCGGTGTCAGGTCCCCAGGGACCTTTGCACAGAAAGGACTGATGTCCACATACTGGACTCTGCTTTTGGGGAAAAGGCTAGTGGGATGAAGTGGAGTATGTTTACCCCAGAGCCTCTAGAGAAAGGGGAGACACCTCAGCTGAGCCAGGCATCTGCAAAGCAGTTGATGGGGAACTTCATGCTGCAATGGCAGTACTATTTCTGGTGCTCAGGTCACCGTGTTCAAGGCAAGTTTATGTTATCTCTGCACCATACTGTGGTCTGGGTAGGTGTTCCCCTGGAAATCTAATTTCCTGACTTAGGAGAAAAAAAATGGAAGGCAGACTAAAACTTTTTTGACATTTACTCCCTGGTTGTATTTAGTTCTGCATTAGCTTTGCAAAAACTCAGTTGAAACTTCAATTACACCCCACCATACGCCCCCAAGGAAAAGAAACCAAACCAGAACCTTAAGCTATCCTTCAAAATTTCTGGCTCTTCAAGAGTTTGTCAGGGCTAGGTCTTGCTTGTGAAATGCAACAGTTTCCCAGTAGCAGACAGCTCACTCATTACTGTCTTCTCCTCTTGGACTGTGGAAGGTTTAAAAGGATCAGGAAAGTCCAATCAATATCAAGGATGTTTTTTTATTTTTCCAACATTCTCTTTTCATGTGAAAAGAGAAAAAAAGATTGGCCTGGTATTCCGTTTCACATTATTGTAAAATATAATCAGACCAGAAGCTATTCAGGGAGGATTAATACCAACCAAAAAGGAAGGTTTTCTGTGGAGAGCATCCAACAGAAATTTCCTTTTTCTCACCACAATTTTATATGGGATTAAAATCATATTCATCAGCACTTTTGTAAATATTTTTCACTGACATTGCAACTGATGTTTTTTCTTACTATTTTAAACAGTTTGATTGATTACCAAGCACAGTAAGTTCCCTGTAATTCCATCAGTGTTATAAGAAGGAAGGTGTTTTACCAAGGTCTGGAAATTTCTGTTTACCACAACCATCTGTCCAAACTTTTGGAGCCAGAGGGGTTCATTTTCTTCTTCCCTGGCAGGCCGCCTGTTAATAACCAGGGTTCCTTTGCTCATTGCCCTGTTGGTGCTTGTGAGGAGTAATATTGTGTGTACAGATTTGTGAAAAATCAAAGGAATGAAAGAAGAGTGAGGCCCTGTCTAAGGCTGCAGTACAGATTGTATACCCTGTGCAGTCATCCTGCACCAGGCAGTTGACATGCAAGGAGGCTTCCCTGCCTGGTTCATCATGGAGCAGTGTTATTCTCTCCGAGACCATCCCTTAAGCACAGGCAGTAGTATGTTGCTCGTGGTGAGCAAGAAAGACAGAACTTATCCTGTAAGGGGTGCAAAGCTCAACACGTATCTGCTTTCCAAGGTCTGGAGCACAGTCACTAACTTTGAATTCTGAGTGGTGATTGAATGTTATAGAATGGAGTGAAAAGCAAATACATGCCCACTGTGTAACACTGGCACTTTTGCCCCTTGACGCTGGTTCTCTCCCACCTGTCCAGAACCCCTGAGCTCTCATGGGCTTTTGCACTTTTACCCTAGTCTCTAACACCCTGTGCAGGGTTTAGTCAGTCCAGACTGACAGTTTTTCACACAGTCTCCCAAATCCATGCATGGCCGGCCACCATAGAGCTGCTCCACACTTGACAGCAAAGAAAACAACTGTTTAATAAAGGGTTTCACCTTATCCAAGTCACACGCCACACTGAGATCAGCATGCTTCCTCCCAGGTAAAAAGTGGTGCCAAAGGGTAGATGATACTATTGGGATCCAGGATTTCCTTCACTTACTCTGATCCTTTATTGCATGGATAATTCCCATACCAGTCACATAGCTTTAAGGGTATGTTGTATGAGGACAGATGGTGGTATTAAGTGAGGCATCAAGGTAGTCTTGATTGGTCTTGATTGAAAGTATGTCAAGAGGCTCCTGTCTTATTTCTGACTCAGATGTCCAAAGTCGGATGGTATGAACACCCTCCACCTCTCCCTTTCCCAAGAAACCCTCTTTTCCCCTCCTGAAATATTCCTGTATAATTCCTCTGCCAGGTGCTGTTGGCTGCAGCTAAGACCTGGCTCAAATATGACTTTAAATTAAGCTGTGACTTTAAGTCTTGACCCAGCATTCATGGCCTCACTATATACAATCCCAGCATGCTCCTTCTAGGAATTAAGTTCCCATAAGACACTTGCTGGTCCTTGAGGTTTGAATAAAATAGCAAGGAGAAGAAAATGTAATGGTAACTGGGATGTGACCACCAAATCCACGAGTGTTTTATTGTTTTCTAATGTTATATATACAAGTAGGACCTCAAGCTGTTGACCAATAACTGTAAACCAGAAGAACGGGGAAATGTTCAGGGATATTACAAGAGCTGTCCAAAAACAGTGAAGAAGATTGTTGTGATTAGGTGTGGTCATAAACAGCCCAGAACAGAGCAGAACCCTTCCGTACTAACTATAATCACCTTCTCAAGAAGAAGTGGATTTGGCTTTCATTTCTCTTCAGCTGCTTCTGGAGATACTTTTCCCCTTCAGAGCCTCACGGCCCTCTGTTACTTTGGTCAGTTTTCCAAACAACATTGCTCATATGAAAATAAGATGTATTTTTGATCTATAAATATGAATCTTAAGAGGCGTGGAGCAAACAAACAGCCTGATAATAGATCATAAGCATGGACATGTATAAGTTCAGACAGCATGGAAGCAGCCAAAGAGAAATGCAAACCAGCCTTGGCTCCTGGTCTGGCTTAGGGAACCATGCTGGCTCCAGCACTTGGCATACACAGTGTTGTGTGTCTTCAAACGAGGATACTGGACAGCAGGCTGCAAGCTGAAGTCAGACCAGTTTTGCTACGAGCTGATTTAAAATCACCACATCTTGTTACAGCCCTGTGCCCCATGCCAACATTCTGCTATCCAAAAAAACCTGTGTTCTCTATAACATCAAATGGAAACTGGTTAAAAGGAGATGTATGGTCCTTTGTGTCCTTCCCATTTGCTGGCCTGGCTTGACCTAAAACTGGTCAAAACATGTTAGCCTTCAGACCACTCTCATTTAGCTATGCTTGCTAGTAGCCCTTCAGGCTAGTCTGCAAGCTTGTGTCAGGGTGCAGGCACACCATAGCTCTATACTGTGCCCCTCACCATGCCCCACACAATTTACAAGTTTGTAGCTGCAGCTTTGGATCTGGAATGATGCAGGAATAAGCCCTGTGTGGCTTTAGGACAGCTACTATTCTCCTGTGCCCTTTGAAAGCCAGAGGAAAACCCTGACTTTCCTGCCTGGGTGCTCTTGCTTTGTGTTATCCTCTGCTCTGTAAAGGCAGGGGAGAGGGAGGACAGCAGTGCAGAATGATATACTGGCTGTAAAACTGGGCTGGAGATGGCCATCTGATTCGCAGTGCATCAGGGGTAGGCTTTATCTTCCTGCCTTTGGAGGCAGACCCAGAGCAGGGGCATTGTTACTTCCACTGGCAAAGCCAACAAGGCTTTGTAAGAGCAATGGAGACACCTCGTTGGCACAGGTTCATCTCTGTCTCGGTCACCAGCTCTTCATCCCCAGGGTACACCCTTGAGCTGACACAGTGGAGGTGGCCATGAGGCACAAAGACCTTTAGGCCTTGCCACTGCTGGGGAGCAGGGAACTAGGATGAGTGGAGCTCAGATTGACCAGCCATGGCCATGTTTAAACATTCATGTCTTGACTTACCCATCCCGTCTTTCCCCAAGTCTCCTGTGCATCAGTCGGTTGGAGGGACCTGGGAAAGCTGGTCACATTGTGAACAGACAGTTTTACCAAAGGCTTTGTATTAAGTGATATCCTGTTTCCCAGAGCTCAGGAGCAGGAACATCACAAGGAGCTGTGTGTCCTACCACAAGCAGGGAGTGCCGGCCATGTGTTGTGTGGCCACTGATGCTCCAGGGTCTCTGGGCATGAGGTACAGCCAAAATGAGCCAAAATGCAGGTTCATGTCATGGGACATGGCTTGGGTCTCACCAAGGCCCATGGGGCAGGTTGAATGAGACGTGGCTAGGGTTTCACCAAGGCCCATGGGGCAGGCTGGCTGGGACTTGCAGCCTCTGCACCAGCAGGAGTACATTAGTGCTGCCATCACTGGGGCCAGGCCACTTTACACTCAACATCTGACCAAAATACCAAAGTCCTGCTTCAGGCACACTCAGGATTTGATTTTTTGATTGCCTTCCTTTCTTTTTATTCCAAACACCACAGGGTTAGCAAAGTATTGACTTACTCAGCACACCGGGGCTGGTGCTGTAAAAACAACCTGACGTTGCCGAGTCTCTGCAGGGCTGTTGTTAAATTTTTTGAGGCGACAGCATGAAATGTCCAGGCCAGACCAGCCCACGCGTCTGCTGGACATCCAGCTGGGCTGCACCCCGGCCCCATCACATACCGTGCCCCTCTCAGCAAGCCCTGGGAGGGCACAAGCCTGCCCACCACCCTCCCTGGCCAGGGACAGACCCTCAGGCTTTGCCCCTGCCCTGCCTCTTGCCAGCGGCTGCCATGAGCTGCAGGGCCAGGGTGTTGCATCCCCCACCTCAAAGCCTGTGCTCTTTTCTCATCCAGCTTGAAATCTGATAACCAGATTGTTATTACATGATGCATATCATTATGGTGCCAATTAGCAGCTTACTGTCCCTGCAATCACTGTTAAGGCACAGCTACCACAGGCTGTGGCATGTGCTCTGCTGTCCTGGGTTGAGAGACACAGGACTTTTCTTCTAATCCTAGGGAAAATTGCACTTTTAGAAGACTCTAGTGTCTGAATTTGTGAAAATATTTACCCTATAGCCAGCCAGGCTCTGTGGGATTCAAGGTCTGAGTATTTTCGAGCCTTGCCAGGTGCAGGGACAAGGAGGAGCAAGGCCTGGGCATTTGACCCAGGCTGGCCAACAGGATTATTTCATACCATGAACTTCAGATTCAATATAAATTAGAAAAGTTTGCTGCGTAGCTCTCTCTCCCTTGATGGCGATGGGTCCAGAGAACTCCTTGCCCCGGTGCCGGACCCCTGAGGCCTTCCCTTCCTCCTGAAGCCATTGCGCTCCCAGTGTCCGCCATTTGCTGTCCCTGCTGGGAGTGCACTGCTTCCTGCTGAGAGAACTGGCTGAGTATAATTCTTTTATATCTTATATCAGCATCGGGATTAATACTGGTCTTTAGTATTATTGTTCATTTTTTAGTCTTAGTCTATTAAATCTACTTATATTTCAACCTTTGTGTTACTTTATGTTCCCCGATCCCTCTTTCCGGGTGGGAGGGGTCATCAGGTGTTAGAACAATTGTCTAAACTCTAAAATAATAACATATGCGCAACCTGCCTGCCTCCTGACTGTGCAAGAGCTGATCCAAAAGCCACCATGGATTCAACATGGATATCAGGGTGGTTTTTTAAATCTTCTTTGACTCTTCCTTGTTTATCTTTTGCATTTTTTGCTGACTGTGTGCTGTGTCCCCTCTAGCTACACCTCATTGCCCTACCTCACATGTTTCTGCTCAATGTTATACATCTCTGGTAGGCTACCAGTCTCTACAGTCCTGTGGCAAAGAAACGGCAGGAGCAACAGGAACAATGTTTCCTGGAGAAAATGAGGCTTTTTGCCATGTAGGACAAGTGATTAGTGCAAAATAATATCTGCGTTCACCTTGCAGGGTGATATGATGGGGATCCTTGGTTCACCTTGGAAGATATGAAAACTAATTCAGTTAGCAATCAGCTCACAGCCAAAAGAAGGAATCTAAGCTCATATGGCTGCACCAGCTTCAGCACAGTTAGGTCATTTTATCACAGGTGAAGAAAATCAGTCCCCATAACCAATTGAACTGGGGACTCAAGATGGATTTGGATTTCAGACTCCCCATACATACAGTGTATAATGCATAGAGGGTCAGGTATCCCAAGAATGGATCCCAAAGGGCCGGTAAGTCAAGCAAGATGTCCTCCAAGCATTTGCAATGCTCCCTTTCCAAACCCAGACAGCTTCCGACCACTGAGAACTGTAAGAGATCAAAAGCATCAGAGCTTTTTTATGTATTGGTCCTTCTGACTGGAAAGATAGGACTGGGGCTGAAAGACCTACTGAAGAAGTTGAAAACAAGAAGAGACAGGAGCAAATGAATTAACAAAGAGTATAAATGTTTAGAGGAATGCTCAATCACAAGATCAGAGAAGAAACTTAGATATTTGTGCAAAGAAAGATAAACATAATAAAGAATGTCAGAGCAAAAAGTATAAGAGAGAAAGGTATTTTGAAGAGATGAAAGGTATTTTGAAGAGATATAAGAGATATCAAGATACAAGATAACAAGATATCTTGATCTCTTGATCAAGACATCAAGACTTTGGATGTCTTGATAAATACAAAGTCTTTGTCTTTAACAACTGTAAGTGATCATTAGGAGCAGTGTATCCACTGTCGGGGAAGAGAGCAAGCAAAGCAATCGTTTCCATGCAAAAATGGGCCGTAGAGTTTCTTCCTAAGCATCTGACATAATCCGTTTGGGAGAGCTGCTCCTCAGTGGCCACGCCAAGAGAATGTGAAAGGGCATGGTATTATTTCCATTTACCAGCAGCAGCAGCAGGCCATGTGCCTGGCTTCACTTCTGCTGCCCAGATGGGATGCCAGGTTTACCCTAGATTTCTGTGCATCAGACTATATGATTAAGGCAGACCAGTTACACTGGGCAACTGAAGGAGCAAGGTGGCTAGCTCTCCTCCCTTTCTTTTAGCTTGTATAAGAGGATACTCAGAGCTGGGTCAGGCTTCAGGACATCTTCAGTGTAATATAAATTTATGAGAGCAGGTTTGAATGCATGTTGTGCTTCTGGCTTCCCACCACATTCTCCTGGAAGTTGAAATATTTATAGGGAAAAGAGTCTTATGAGTTGAAAGAAAGAGATAACAAGCTACAAAACTGCTGATTACCATAAGGACTCATCTTCCTTTGGCTGACTTGAGTTTCTCCCATTAACTTACAGAGATAAACTTAGTCCTTCTGGCATGGAAATATCTGAAGTCCAAGATTTCACTTGTTTGATGAAATGAGAATAGACACCTCTGAGACAGTAGCTCCTAATGAGATTCATCCTGTCATTATTGTCCTTTCCAGTTCAGAAGGGTGGGGTATTGTGATAAAGACTGGGTGGGCTCTACTTAAATGCTTAGGCTTGCTTTCTGAGCCACAGAACTTTCCAGACTTGACATGTTATACCCTTTTTTTTTAATTTTTTTTTTTTGGTGGCAGGAAAATATTCCTTTGATTGATAGCAGAACTCAGGCTCCATCAAAGTTCAAGCCATAAATTCCCTGTGGCAGCCAAAACCACTGAGTAAGGGAGCCTAGCTTGGAAGGATTTAGAAGAGAGAACTTCTGGGAACTCAGATCTGGGATGCCTGGAAGGTGCTGGGAATGTGATGCAACTCTGCTAAGGGCTTTCAAGCTATCATGAATTATACTCCAGAGGAGGAGAGCTGAAGAATTGTAGTTTCTGATAGGCAGGTGGATAAAATTAACTAAGTTGTTTATTTTAAACATCAGTCTGAGATGCAGTCCTAAACCTGAGGAATCCTGTCCTAGGATCAGCTGAGAAAGTCTCTCATAACCTTAAAATCCCCCAAGAACCAAGAGCTTTTGCACAGCAGCTCCACAAGGGTACCATCCCTTGCTAATTTTCTTTCAAATTATGCAGTGGCAGGCCACATGAGCAGAGAAGCCCCCATCTATACACTGTCTGGGTCATGGCTGAAAGGACAGAGGCAAAACCTGTCATTTAAGAAGAGCTGATGTGTTCAGAAGCAAACTGGAACTGCACAGGAGCATTGAGGACCATAAGTACCTCCAGCTGTCTCTGCTGACACACAGCCACTGTAAGGAAGACAAATACATACGGCTTTAGGTCAAAACGTCACTTGTACATACCTTCTGCATGGCTTGGATATTGGGTGTGGGTCTTTTTGGAGCTGGCCTCTGCAGAAACAGCCAATGCCAGCCTGGCCACCAGAGCCATGCTATGGGCCAACTCTTGCCACTCCCTGCCTCTAGTCATCCCCACGCCTCACTGAGGAGCTGCCACTGCACAAAGCTCTCACACTTATGCAGCGTCCTGGTACAAAGAGAGAAGTTTAGGGATAGCTGGAATACTTGGACACTCTGGCATCCCAAGGATTCGCTTTCTAACATTTGAAATGGCATTTCCTTTTCAAATGTTCGGTAAGCTATTTAAGAAGAAAAAACATTTGGAAACATTTTTAAAAGGTCAAAATCAAAATAAACTTTTGGAAAACAGAGAATCCACTCACCCAGTCTGAAATGTTAATTTCCTTTGTGCATATTTTTTTTCTGTGCATAATTTTTTTTTTCAAGGACTTACCATTTCTTCTTTTCTGGTCAGAAAACAAAGTCAGACCCTGACAGTCCTCGTGTCGCTGGAGGAGACTCTCCCACTCGGCCCTTCTGTGCATCATTCATATAAGAAATGGGCCCTTGGACTGTAAACCCGTTGAGCAATTTGCTTCCAAGAGGAAACCACCACCAGAGTAGAAAAAGATGTTGAGAACAAAAGTTATTGTTTAATGTGATAAAGGAAATCAGTGTTGAAAACAGCTTCCACTGTATCCCATTTCCTACAGCTTTGTTGTTCAAAAACAAAGATCCCACTCTCTCTCCTCCACAGGCTTGACCTAAAGCTTATCTTTCTCCCAGATTTGTGTCACTTGAATTCTGAGAATTTTATGCTCCCTGTAGTTTCTCTGACTTTGCTTGTCAGGTCCACAGGGCAGGGATACAACTATTACCCGCTTTCCAAAGCACAGTGGGCTGCTGCTCCCTGATGCAGGCACTACACCAATACAGATAATAAATAAAGAGGAATGTGCCAAGCCATACAAGAGCTGTAACTTTGAAGTTTTCTCTCTTTCTGTTTTTCTCATTGCAATTTTAACGTAGTTATTTAGAAGTCAATATATTTCACCCTTACTGCTCACTAAATATTCTCAGATTGGCAGACATGCAGAGCTGCTGAACACACTTTAAGCAATAGGGGGAATTTGTTTGCCAAACAGATGTAGAACATTATTACTAGTTTCTTTTTTTCATCATTTCTCTCCCAGTCAAGAAAAAAAATCTAATAATTGAAGTCTGAAACTGGTAACAAACCTTACAGTATTTGGATTCTAAAATAAAAGAGAAACCCTGTGTCTGCAGTCATCCTGCAATTTGTCCTTCAGCCTTAACCTGTTTGTTCTCCTTGGCGTTATTTTTAAAACATCTCTATTTCCAAAGTTATCTTCTGACAAGCAGGGATTTCTAAGGTATTGGTGGTGCCCTCTCTCCGACACTGTGAAGGCAACAGCATGAGACAGCTGGGACATCTCTAGGCTTCACTCATAGGGCTATTGGTGAGTATAGGCTTAGTCAACCCTGCATTTATTCTCACTCTGCATCTGATGTCCTAAATGCAATGAAGCTATGACAAATGCTTTGCTCCCATTATAGTGCAAGTTTCCAAATTCCCAGCGACGCTCCCTGTGCACTAATGGCATTGCCAGGCAGAACTTCAGCTTCTCAGACCCCTTGTTCTCTTACCTCTGCTAATATTATGAGACTTTCTAAAACCATGCCACGACATAGGGTTTCAGAGCTGCCCTGAATGCCCAGCATCCCTCCCCAGAGGCAGGTGTCCTGTGTCCCTCACTCTGACAGTTCAAAGGGCCCTAAAAGCTATTGGTCTTGCTCAGAATGCATGAACTTTTCTGAAATAATAAGCATGAGTGTCTTTCTGCATGGCCAGCCTCTGGCACCCCAAGCCATTCACTTTGAATCACCAAGCCTTGACCTCCAACCATGGAAGCTACAACCTCACCTGAACTGATGAGTGAGGTTAAAAAAGGACTGAAGGGAAGCCAGCTGCAGGCTGACAAATGATCTGGCAGCAGCTGCTAAAAGGTCCCATGCTCAGATTAGCTCCCAATTGCTGAGGCTGCATCCTGGGCCTTTCCCCAGCTGTAGAAAGGGGCTGAGGGCAAGGTGCCCCAAAAAAAGCTACCTTCTTAAGTAGCCTGCATTTCTTCAGGCCTGGGTCATGACCAGATATAGAAAGAGTTTTACTTCAGGTCACCTCTAAAGGCACTCATCTCACCTAACCTGAGCCTTTTACTATGCTGCTGCCTAAAAGTAATTTTGCACAACTTAACCTCTCTGCATAGGGCAATAGAAATTAGCAGGAAACCTTAGGATAAGAGCTATCTGACCAACTTTGGTAGCTACAATGGAATCCCCTGATTCAGGATGAGCTAAATATTTCCATAAATGTGCCTATTTCTCTTCTTTGTACAGGAAATCCATCCACCCAGATGTGCTGCAGATGCTGGAGCCCCCCCATCTAGGGATATGCCATGACCTCCACCACCCCAGGTGAGCACTGAGGGGCTCTTCATGTGTTTTTAAAAAAAATCCTTTGGAAGTATATACTTCTTTTTAATGAAATGTTTTAAGAATTTGGGGGCAGACAGTGGGCAAAAAGAGGGAAATTATTTTATTTGTTTTAAAATAAACATCAGGTTGACAGTGTCTTCAAAACTGACAAGCGTGCATTTCTTGCCCATTTCAGGTCTGCAGCATAGTGAAATCTTTGTGGCTGCACACTGATCCCTCACAGTGATGCTAAAGGCAAGCAACATTCCAGAATGAAATCTTGTCCAGACAAAAATGATGGAAAGTCTCCTATGAACTTCAGTAAGGGTAAGATTTTGTCCCTAATTTTTGTGATCAAAGCGCTTCCACGGGCTTTAGTTCTTCCCCAGCATAGGATCCCCAGCTGAGGTAGCTCACGCCACCACAGGGAAAATTCAGACTAGTAGCCCTGAGATCTCAAGGTGGGGCAGAAATACCCTCAAATGCCACGCACTTTGCACAGGGATGCTACTAAGGGATTTCAAAGCAGCAGAGCAATGAAGAGCTGGAGGAGGCTGTCAGGAGTAGAAGTGGTTCAGGAGGAGGTCTGAAGAAGGCAAGGTGAAGAATTTTTCAAAGGGCATAAAAGTACAGCCCGAAACTGGGTGAAAGTTCAGGCTGTGCTGCCTTTATCCAAACCAGATTTCCTAGCTTCATTCTCTGTGTGCAGGATTATATTTTTGGTTATTATTTCCTAGCTTTCCCGTTGCTGTATGTAATCACTCTGAGGAATGTTTAGCTGTTTTCAAAACTCTGCATTTCGTAACCGAGGTGGATTTTGGAGGAGTCCATGGCTCCATCTGCACCAACAAGCAGTGCAGCACAGTTGGAGCAGATCTGCAGAGTGAGTCAGCACTGAGGACCCACCTCACACTATTCATCACTTGGGGTTTTCTTCAGACCAGCTCCAGCTTGGACTGGGTGCCCCGGAGGACATGGCACACACTACAAGCGCTCCCGGGGACCACTCTCATCCTGGTTTCACGTGGTAGGAACCCAGCTTGAGCTCCTTGAGGCCAGTCTGCAATACAAATCCTTGCGGGCTGGGCATGGGGAAGGCAGACACTCTAAAAGCACACTCTTGCTCCAACCCAAGTGCTGGTGGCAGCACAGCCCCAGGTAGCTGTAATGTGGAGACAGCAGAACATCTCCTCTCTTTGGCCCCATCAGAGCAGAGTGAACCACGGTGCTCCCAGCTACAGCAATGTTATTTGGGAAGTGCTCGTGTGGCATGGGACATGAGCCTGCAAGGTCAGACACAGCTGCTATCAAGACATTAATTATAGGCAGTTCCGACTATTTTTCCCACAGGCCACAGCAAACCACACTAACCTAACCCATCCAGAGCACCTGGGGGTACAAAATGAGGGTGTAAGAAGTGCTTAATGAAGAGTTAAACACTAAGCTGGCATTATTAAGAAAGAGAGAGAGAGAAAGCTCCGTTCCAGTCACCTCTCCCTAATATGCACCAGCTCAGCTTGCGCTCAGGTGCTGACAGCTACCTGGTGGGATGTGGGTAACTCCTACGAGGCTGATTGCAGTTCATCCAGCCTGTAAAAACATAAATCACTTAATCTCTGGACTGCGCTTGAAAGGAGTCACTAGTTCAGGCTCACTTTAATTGTCATTTATATGATTATTCCTTCTTGGAGGAGCAGGCAGCAAAGAGGGAAAGCACTGAAAACCCCTGATCTCTGACCCTCCTTGAGCCCTACAAGGGTGACAGATGCAGTTAGCACACTGCAACCCTGAGCTGTTCTGGGAGAGCACAGCTCTTAAGGGCAATTTTTTCCTCTTTGAGGGCAATTCTTACAGTGTTTGGTGTTCTGCTTGCCCTGTAACTTCTGAAATCAAGGTGGCAGAAGTGTACAAGAGGTATTTTATTTCTTGTGCCCAGCTTTGGTGATCTCAGAGGAAACCTTGTGAGACCAAAATGCTCCAACTAAAGAATGCAAATGAAGAGAACTCTAAATTTATTGGTTTGGGTTGCTTGGGTTTTTTTTAATACTTAATTGATACAACTGTCTTTTGGGTGAGAAGTACAGTGCTGCTTGGTGATTTTGTGTGAGTTGCAATGATTAAACAGCACACTCTAAGGCTAAGGGTTAGCTAAATGCTTCTCTCTCTTCAACCTCTCTTCCAAATCAATTCAGTATCTCTCATGTATTTGTTGCTTCCTTGCCCAAGAATGGATTCTCATCCCTGATGAGTCCAAAACGTTCATCTTGAATGACCCAAAACCTTTTCCTGGATCCACGAAGACATAACTCCTGGGCTTAAGTAGGAAATTTCTTGAATGCAAAACAAGTACTTCATGATCTAATCCTGTGAATGCCCGCAAGTCAATAAATCTATGGAAGTGGCTCATGCACAGAAGTGTTTGCACAACTGGGTCCCCAAAAAAGATTTTTATTTTTTTTTAAGCAATGATCAGCAAAATTCCTGATGGATAGGGGTCCAGTACAGAGATTTGGATGCTTATGACACTTATGTAAACCTTCTGGATCAGCAACACTTGGCTGCAAATACAAGGAGTAAGACAGCGGAAAGAATTGTAGCACTTCTACTATTAGTCAGTCTGCTGAAGAACATCATGGAGAAAAAAAAAAAATGCTGGAAATTAAATTAACCAAACTTTGCTGAAATGGCAATAAAAGTTTGTTGCAGATGGAAAGAATATGACACATATGAGAAATGGTTAGCCTTTCCAGGTGCACGCCAGTCAACCCTTCAGTGGATTTCTAACTTGAACCTTTTTGTTTTCTGAAACACAAAATGTCACCAGTCCAGGCCCCTTATCACTGTAAAGCCACTGCCAGTGTCCTGCTGGGTGGAGGCACCTATCCTGCCAAGCCTCCGGGATGCTGTGGGCAGCTGACCTCAAGCTGGTGCAGATGTTTCACAGGCAGTATCATGATCATGTGTGCAAAATATGTAAAGGAATCACAGGCAGCTCAGCTCGATGAAGGAATACAAACATTTTCCTTTGGCTCTCACTGACTTTGTAGGGTGAGCATTTCACCACATCTCTGAATTTCCATACCAGTCTCACATTTTCCAATAGTGGATACAGCTCTAGTATGACCCCAGACACTGTACAGTCATGCATGTGGGGACGTCACCCACTTCCAAGGGAGCATGGGTAGTGCTTTCGAGGGAAACCTAGAGGGGTGGTTCACCCTTGATCCCCAGCAAACTCATGTCTGATATTGTGTGCATTAATCATATGACTGTAGAAAATAGATGAGCAGTTAAAGATTCAGGCTGAGAGCACCATGGACTTTGGTCTGGTGCTAGGCGGACGGAGGCTCCTTCCTAGCAAGGTCTTAGTGTGTGGCTGGGAATTGGACTTAGCTCAGATAGATTGGATCAGATAAATAGCAGTTTCCTTTGCTTTCATCCCTTGAAGTTTTAGTAGTTAGCAGTTTAAAAATTCATTGGTTTTTGTGGTTCAATGTATTTTAGTTCTTTTTAAAACTGGTTTCTGCTCCCTCTGTTGCTCTCCTCAGTTCATGGTGGGAGACAAAGCTCAAGTAATGAGGCCAAAAGCTATTTAATCTGGTCCATATTCTGCTTTTGGGTCCACTGGGATAAAATTAGTGACTAATTTAAGTTTGAACAAAGTCTGGACTGTTCTCTCTGCCCTTTCTGTCCAAAGGCAGCAGAGAAAGCCAGCAGGCCCCAGGCCTGCGTGAGCAAGAGCACAGCCCGCAGATCGAGGGAAGTGACTGGTTCTTCTACTCAGCACTCGATATATAACAGCCAGAATATTGTGTTCATTTTTGGGTGCTCCAATACTAGGAGGACATCAATAAACTGGAGAAAATTCAGCGGATGGCCACCAGTACAGTCAGGGCAGAAGCACTTGCCTTCTGAGGAGAGACCGAGGGAGCTGGGCCTGCTCAACCTGGAGAAGAGAGTTTTGGTGAAACCTGACAGGTAAGTAATTGGGTTTGAAAAGCATGGTGTTAGAGCTGCCCCATACCAGTCTGTGTCATACTGGCAGTACAGATCAGACATAAACTCAACCTGGCCACTTATGGTCCGGATGCAAAATGTAAGTACCCGCCTCAGAAATGTTCTGGCTCCATTAGGTCTTCAGGCTTTCCACTCTTGGCCCTTTCTTCTGCTTCATATTTTTGAGAAGATTCTTTAAGACATGGGTGAGGAAGCAGTGTTCTGGCAGTGGCATTAGCAGGAGCTGTGTATTTTGGAATGTCTTCTCAGCACAGGCCAAACAGTGAAACCACTGAAACGCCAAACCGAGCTGATGACTTTTCATTTCTTAAGGGATTTCTGTCCCTGTCCCCAACATCCTGGAAATGGCAGAGCTTAGGAATGTAACAGTTTTTTTCCAGTTTAAGATTTCCAGGGACTTTTGCAGTGTTCTTTAGGAAAAAAAAAAAAAAAAAAAAAAGTAGTTTTTCTTATCTCCAGCTCACTATACTTTTGTCCTTTTCCCAGTTCAGCAGAACTTTTAGCCAGCTCAGATGTTTCCTCAGAGACTCATAAAATCTCTACAGCCCAGAGCAAGCCCCATAAAATAAGTAAAACCTCCCAGTGTGAAGTTCTGCCTCCCTCCCACTCAGCAATTAACTCTTCTTCCTCTCACTTAAATAGAATTTGGCTTCCCACACAATGAATGCCAAGTTTTCTGCTACTCTTCTTTCACCTCAAACTCAAGAGAAGAGGAAGTGATTTTTAAGCATCCTATCCTTGGCTCTGCTGGGTCCTTCTCATCTCCAGGTCTCTCCTGGGACAACTGCGGTCTCCTATGGGCTTGGCTCAATTTTCTTGACCATCAAGGGGCACTCAAATCTCCTTGCTTTCAACCATTTCTTATATGGAAACTTTTCTTACTCATACCCACATGCCTTCATTTCTCTTACTACCATCTATGCTACTGACTTAGAAACACTCCGGCTCCTGAAAGCAAAGTTCCAGTGAAGGTCTTGGCATTTGGCAACTCTTTTACCTTGTACCAGGAGCAGGTTAGAGTAAAACAAAGCCCTATGGTCTCAGGTAACACCCACATCTCCCTGTGACACAACCTCAGCACTGTCCAAGCTCACATCCTTCCTTCTCTGTTGGTGGCAGACCTGCAAAAGGTCTCTTTGAATACCCACATTAGCCACCTTAATTCAGGGGGTTTTTGCCACTTTTAATTTCTGGGGGATGAGAAACCACTTCTACTTTCAATTTCCTTCTCATGCAATTCTAGATTATAATTACTTACTGTCTGAGGCTGTTCGCTCAGAAACTCTGGAAGTAGTGTGCAGTTTGTTTTAAAGACCATGTGCAAGAGCGAATTATCGAGTGTTGGTAACCGTGCCAACATTTATTATATGGAGTTTCCCCTGTAGCTACCTCATATGAAGTATTCATCATACGACATTGCAAAAGGCATGTGACTAATTAATTGACTGACTGTTTTCAGAAACAGCAACGTCTCTTCTATAGCTGGCTTCCAGCCCCTATACAGCTGTCTAGCTCCAGCTAGTTCCACAGGGACCAACTGGATAAGCAAATACATGTGTCTGAATGTGGCCTATTTAATCTCTATATGAAAAGTTGAAAGCTTTGGAAGATAAGTCTAAGCAAGCAAGACATGTTCACATGTGGGTGCACCATTCCTTGAGACGCTTTCTGGAGTTCAAGAGTGGGTTAAGCTGTCGATGTCGGTACAGCCAACAACTAGAGCATCAGCACAGCAAGGGAGCCAAATGTAAACCTGGCACTGCTCTGTTGGCTTCTCTGTGGTTATTCCAGATATTAAGATCCCCATTTCCTACCTAAGTGGAAGAATTTCAATTCGTCTGGGGTTTGACTGTCTCTGTTGAACCGCGTCTGCGTGTTCTGGCATGTATTAGTTCCCATTAGACCTCCTTAGATCTTGGAGAAGAACCACTTCCCAGTTTAACTTTATAAAACATAAAGCAACATAACAGTAGCCAAATAAACATTTCCCATAAAATAGGGAAACGTGGCAATAATATGCATGTAAAGAAAGCCACATTTGCTGTGAGAATAAAATAGACTCCTAGAATCAATCAGGATTGGGAGAAATGGCAAACAAGACCTTACACAGCACTGTTTGTGGTTTCTAAAATACTGAGTTTTCTATAGTCACTTCCAACCCTAGAAGTAATGAGCCTCGTAGGTGGAGCACAGCAGAGACATCTCTGTCGACACATCATGTGGGTATATTTTCACAGCTGCTCTACCCGCCTGGCAGTACAAGAAGACAGAAATGGCAATGCAAGCCCAAACACACGCATTTAGTTTATTGCAGCTGTAAACAGTTAGTTGTCCAATTTTACATACCAAATCAAATTCAAGATGACTAAATGTTCTTCTCCTGAGGCTGAAAACTGATGTGAAGCTGTAACTTGTCCCCAATCCAGTATTGAGGCAACAAACTTTTGCTAATTAATGCCATTTTTTATAGGAAACCTCAGCTTTCAGAAGAAAGATTTTGCATTTTCAAGAAGTGAAAAGACTTTCTACTGCAATCTAGGGAAGGAGGTAGGGATTAATCAGCTGCAGTCTATTTCTTTGCAGCTGTTGGCAGCTGGATAACCCAATACCCTAGGTATCCAAATGACAGAGGAACCTGCAATTCTGGCTGTTAGTTGAGGCCCTGAAAAAGGACTATAGACCCATGTGTGCGAAAACTGTGGATCCTGTATCAAAGTGACTTTTCACAAAGTTTTTCAGGCTTAGAGTCAACAACAGAAACAAAAGGTGGCGGAAAATACACACGATTGAAAACAAGGGCCCATATTGAGGCGCCTTCCCTATAACTGGGCTTTCTGAATAATGCACAATTCTTCCAGGAGCTGTGAAACTTGGAGAAACCCATGGCCAGATTTTTACCCACGCTGAGAGCTCTCCAAGATATCAGAGTCCAGCCCTGTGAAGCATCATGAGTCAGTGGGGATTCCAGCAGAGGAAGATTCCCATCACCTTGAAAATAATGCTGTGTTTGTTGGAAAGATCAGTTTTGAGCTTTTGCAGTCAGAGGGCTAGTAGAGCACCTTGCAGGAGTCCTGGTGGGCTGCAGTATGACCATGGACACTCTGTGCAGGAGCCCAGGCTGATGCAGTACAGCTGGCAAGTCTATCAGTGAGCAGAAAAGTACCTTCACAGCAGGAAAGTACCAAAAAATGAACTGCAGAGATAATAAAAATAATTGTGCTCCTTGAAACGAATGGACAAGTCCTCATTCTGGTTAGTTACTTCTCTGTTTTGTTTAGGTTCCTGCTGCCTAAATCTGGTGTTGACAATACTATTTATTTTCTAGGTCTTGTTTTTTCTCACATTCAGGGAGAGGAAATGGTAACATATTCACAGTTTGGAACTGTTTTCTGTTGTTTGTTCACTGCTGATTAGCATAAACTAAACAGGACCTCAGCTGACTTTTATTTTTATACTCTTCCGTTTGGGTAGAGAACAAAAACACAGAGTGTATCTGCTCTTTGCAGCCTGTGGGCCTCTCTCATTGGTATGCTGGTGCCTTTAGGCAGCTCTACCTGTAGGGGTGACCATGTCACAGAGGTTTTGGCTCTCACCCTGACCTTTCCTGGGCAACGGGACTCCCAGCATCTGCCCAAGGAGGCCTGGTGGGATGAGGGGTGCAGCTCTGCAGATGGCAGATGAGGTGTAATTGGTACAAGTTCTTCCTGGGGAGATGCCGATTGGATACAAGAGGAAAAATTTTTGCAGTGAGAACAATCAGCCATTGGAATAATCTCCCAAGTGAAGTGGTGAATTCCCCAACATTGGACAATTTTAAGGTTCAGCGGGACAGGGTGCTGGGCCATCTTGTCTAGACCATGCTTCTACCAAGAAAAGTTGGACCAGATGATCCTTGAGGTCCCTTCCAACCTGGTATTCTATGATTCTGTGATTCTCCTCCCCACTGCTGATCTATGAATACCAGCCTTCCAAATCTGGCCAAAATGGTTCTCACCACTCAGTGTGATGGCACACGTAGCATGGGTGAAGGAGGTGACTCAGTAGTGCTTGAGTCCAGCTCATGAGCTTGATGCAAGCTAGAGACATGATGCCAACACTCCTGCTTGGTAGGGACACCCATAAGCAGCATAAGAAGGGTTCATACAGGAGACGTTTTGCGGCATGGGCCAGGCAGGACAGGGGCCTGCGTGAAGAAAGAGATGACCTGGAGGAGTAAAGAAGATTAAACCTCAGGTCCTCTCCTATCTGTTATTGCCTCCGTTTCATTCCCTCATGAATGCTACTGACCATAGGGAAAGGGGAAATACTGCTACTGGTTTGTGTTGGGGGACATACAGGGTTGTGGCATTAACATCTGCTCTGTTCATGCAGGAGAAAAATGTGTGGGCAAGGCAGGTTAAACGTCGGCTAGAAGACATCAAATGAGACAAGACTGATCATGTGCATGGGTGCCAGGAGGGAACACCAACCTCTGAGTCCTCCATTGTAAAGCATCTTTGGACATAACTTAGACCATACTTTCAGGACACAGTCAGTGCTTCACTCAGCTCCAAGAAAGAATCTCCAATTACAGAAGGGAGAATGAATGGAAAAATGGAAGTTAATGATGGATAATCAGGGAAAGCTTATGGGGATTTAATTAGCAGCTTAAATAAACACAGCCCATATTTTTCATGGATGAAGAGGACCTGCAGTTCACAGTAAAAAAGACTCCCAGAAGAATGAGGTGTGGAAAGCAATTAGGTGGGCAGAAACGCTACTGCAATTACATTCAAGAAGAGTTTGAAAGCCTCTGGGAAACAGTCTGTAATGCTTTTACTCCTACTGCAAGATAAACTGCCCACAGCACTCCAGAGAAAATCAGCCTGCAATTTCAGGAAAGTATCTCCTGAGAAAGCACAGCAGGAGCACATTGTGTATTTGCACTTTGTCTGTTCCTACTTATAACCTTCCCCAGCTTCAGACGTAACAGAGTGCAAGTTTTGCCTTGTGAAGGATGGGCTCTTTCTCAGAGATTCTCTCTAAGACATGGGAATGGACTTTGCTTCTCCTGAATCGAAACAGTGCTCTCATTAAAACAATTTTCTTGCTATGTGTGTGCAACGCTGAATGTACATGCCATCTGCACTCCTGCCACTCATCCCCTGCTGTAATGGCCTGCTGCAAGGACTGGCCAAATAGCATCTCCTGCCATCTAGAGGCTTTTTGCCTAAGTATGAGGGTATCTCCAATGCTCACATTTGATCTGATCCCCAGGCACAGCTGTGAGCTTGCACAAGTCACATTTGGAAAGGATGTGCAGGAACTACTCACAGCAAGAAATCAAGATCAGAATTCTTCATGAGAGTCTAGGAGACTACACTCCCTCCTTCTCTTGCTCTCACAGCATCCCTCGCAAATGGTCATACTTTCCTCTGGGAGCCAGCTTGTAACTTCCATTTATTAAGAAAAAAAGGCTTTTTTCTTCTTCTTCTTTTTAAATGAAGATGTTTATTTCCAAAAAAGTGATCTTTCCCCTTTATTCAGCACTGGTGAGGCCACACCTGGAGTACTCAGTGTTAAGTTCTGGGCTCTCCAATACAAGAGAGATAATGGAGAGAGTCCAACAAAAGACCATGAAGATGATGAAGGGACTGGAGCATCTCTGATATAAGGAAAGGCTAAGAAAGCTGGGACTTTTCAGCCGGGGGAAGAGAAGGCTCAACGGGATGCAAGGAGTAAAGAAGATGGAGCCAGACTCTTCTCAGTGGTGTACAGTGACAGGATAGAAGTGAATTGGCACAAACTGAAATGGAGAAAATCCCATTTAAACAAAAGACAAAAACTTTTTATGGTGGTTAAACATTGGCACGTGTTGCCAAGAGAAACTGTGGAGTTTCCATCCTCAGAGATATTTAAAATGTGAAAGGACATGGTCCTGAGTAACTTGCTGTAGCTGACCTTGCTTTCAGCAGAGGGGGATTGGGCTAGATGATCCTCACAGGTCCCTTCCTACCACAGCCATGCTGTCAGTCTATGATCATTTTGCCCAATAAATAAATGCACTATGAAAACTTCCTGGAATTTGTGCTTTGCTTCTGTGAAATTTCGATTATGGTTTTGTCTGGCTGCATGATGTAGTGGTTGCTATTACTCACAGACTTGTACACTTCTTCAGGTTGAAAGGAACCTTTGCAACTCAGGTTCAACGCACTGCTCAAAGCAAGGCCAACATCAAAGGCACATCAGGTTACTCATGGCCCTCTCAACGCCAGTTATGAGCAACTTCAGGATGGAATTTCCTCCACTTCTCTAGGCTGATGTCCCTGTGCTTGATCACCCCCATGTTAAAAATATTTTCTAAATACTTCATTGGCATTTCCCATGTTGAAATTTGCGTTCATTGGCCTTTTTCCTTTCACTGTTTGTCTCTCAGAAAAGTGTGGTTCCCTCTTCTTTACAATCCCATTAGGCCGTTGAAAATCAATTTGATCCAACACTATCAGCCAAGCCTTCCCTCCCCAAAGTTGAACAAACCCAGTGCTCAGCCTCTCCTTGTACGTCCTGTGCACCAGCCCCCTAACCATTGTGGTCACCCTCTCCGTGGTCCACTCCAGTTTGCCTCGTACTGAAGGGCCAGGGGTACTCCATGTGCAGGCTCACCCGTGCTGAAGAAAGGACTGGTACGTCACTGAGCCCACAGCTTGGTCTGTGGCTGACCTTCATGGCCATAAGTACATGCTTCCTTGGCGTGGGCCATGTGGAGATTCCCCCAGCTCTTCTCCTGCTGATCAGGCTGTGTTCGGAGCTGCATGACACAACTGGCACTGAGGAGTCACGGCAACTGGTTGTACTCAAGGACCTGACCCCAGGCTGTTGCCGTAGCCTTTGACACTTGACACCCCAATGGTGACACCGCAATTCTCGCACTCAGCTACAGTTCTGCCATCATTCTGCTCCCAGTGCTCATTGCCAGCGGGGCCGTACTTTGCACTGACTTTTGTGGTGCAGCTGGCACGGTGATGTGGCACAAGTCCTGCGGGAGTTCTTCCTGCTTTATGGAACACAGAAGCACAGTGAGAAAGGCGGCAGCAGCAGTACAAGGCATGGCTTTGTTTTCAAATGTTTCCAGCTAAGGGCCTTCAGGCAGGCTGGCAGCTCTCCACGGGTGGGATTTTTTTTATACATCCACAGATGCCAGGCTCGCCTTGGAAAGCAGAGCTGGGCTGCTGCAGCATTGACCTCACTCCTTTCTGCATTTACCTCATTCTCTTCCGCCAGAAGAAGACAGCTCTTCACATGAATAACATCCATCAGCCTAGCTAGAAAAAAGGACATGGGTTTTGGAGACAGAAAACCGTGCAGTTTCTAGTAGGGAGGAACCACCAAGAGAGTTTCACATTGTTTAGTGGGTTGGGTTACCTCCTGCGAAGGCCTTCAATTATCTTTCCAAGAGACGCCCAATGCTTCTTTCTTTACCAAAGAGCTCTTCTGTTCGCATCTCGGGTCCACATGCTGGGCTTTGGCTGCCCCTGAGAGCCCTTGGCATTTCTCACATGCTGGCAATTGTTCCTGATGCCTTTGAGGCAGAAATCCCAATTCTCACAAAAATATGGTACAGCGATCAGAGATCAGCATCTGGAACTGACCAGGGCCAAACAATGCTTTGAGCAACTTCTTTGCCTGTCTTTTCCTCCCCACCCCTTCCCCCGTTGTGTTTTTCTCCCCCTTTTTTTTTCTTTTTTCTTTTTCTGCTTTGTACAGTTCCCCACCAGGCAGGGCCCTGGCATCCCTCTGCCCCAGAGAGACTTTGGACCGGAGGCGACGTAGGCAGAAGCTGTGCGTATTTTCTCTCTGTGGGGATCTTCCCTCTCCTCCATCCTGTTCCCTCAAGGATCACTCCGACAAGAAGGCAGGGTTGATGCAACACCCCTCAGAGCCTCTGAGAGGACACGGCCCTCTCCAAGCTGTCTCCAAGGGCTTGGAGATGAGCTGCAGATGTGTCTTGGCCAGCAAGGGAGGCACGGGAGGACAGCTGATGGAGGGAAAGACCCGTCCCACTCCCATTAACACCATCCAGAGCCGTAAGATATCCCCTGTCACACAGCCCAGTCACAAAGCTGAACAGCTATTTCACTGGGGACAGGGTTTACCTCCAAGTGGGGAGGCTGCTTCTGCTACGGTGGCACAGCAGGACCAGCGTGTCACTGGGACAGCAGGGAAGGGAGGAAGGAAAGCGGTGTCTGGCCCATTGGTCAGGACACGTGGTTTTAATTGCCTCTAATCCCACTCCCTCTTAGATAAACAAAGAGCAAAAATAGTATAAACTCTTCAAGAAACACGATAACGTGTTACTCTGTGCATGGGGCAAAGGATGTAAATGTGTCACCTTATAGAGCACAGAGGAGTTACCCAGACCTCAAAGCAAAGGGAACAGGCCGCATACCACTGCGCTTCATGTGTGTTCCCTGTTGTGTCCTACTGCCAAATCCAGTCTGCCTGGTTTAGCCTCCGAGAATATTCACACTGGAGGGGAACAGAGCACAGTGCCCTCCCACCCCTGTCCCCAGCACCCCCCAGTTCCTCCCTAGCTGGGGCTGCAGAAAAAAAAATGGCCTCAGCTTTCACCCATGATGACATCCCTGAATGGGATGTCCCACCCCAAGGATATTTCCAGCAGGGAATGAAGGAACCACATCTCTGCAGATGAACAAATCAAACCCCAGTGGTGTCTGAAGGTGAAAATCCAGAATGCATTGGCTGTGGGGAGGGAACATCCATCTTTAAGCAGCAGGCCACACCATGACTGGTGAAACCAGGCCCTGCCCTTTAGAGTCGGTGGCACAAGTTGCACTCACATGTGCTGAAGACTGGGCCCTGGACAAAGGCATGGCTTTGATTCAACAAAAGAAAAAAATACATTTTGTTATTGGATGCCTCCTCTAGGGTCTCTAGGCTCATAAAAAGTAACCAAATAATTTAGACTGGAGCGGATGTCAGGAGTTACCACATTCAATCTGTTGTCCACAAGGACCCTCAAGTCTGCTTCTGCAAAGCTGCTCTCTGCACAGTCCCTCCAGCCTGGATAGCTGCAAGGGGCTATTCCATCCCATGTGTGGGACTTCTCACTTCATGCTGAACCGCATGAGGTTCTTGGCAGCTCGCTTCTCCAGCCCGTGAAAGTCCCTCTGATGAGCAGCTCTGCCCTCCAGCACATCAACCACTCCCAAGTCCCAGTTTAGCCAGCTGCTGCTGATGCACTCCATCCGTGCACTCCATACCATCATCCAGGTCATTAGACAATCTTGGCCCTAGTACTGGCTCTTGTTGGTTGCAGTTGCAACCAGCTGTCATTTGGATGTTGCACTATTTTTGATCACAATCCTTTGAGCCTCACAATGCAGCTAATTTTATGTTCACCTTGAAGTCCAACTATCCAAGCCATATCCCACCAGTCCGTCTACAAGCACACACGCTTCCAGTCCCTTAGAAAAAGTTGACACCTACTGCTCTCCCAAGGAAGACTTTTTGAAAGCTAACAATTTGTCCCTTTTTCAGATTAGTTGACACAGATGACCAAAAAGGATGAAATAGAAATGGAACCATGTATCATAGGTTTATTAGGGAAAAAAGTTATACTTCAAGACCATATATTTGGCACTGTACTGAAGCAAAAGTATGTGAGAATAATTAAAATGTTAAAACCCAAATCCCCATGAAAAATAAAATGCTCTTTTAATAATTTTTGTTCTTTTTTTTGTCCCCATACAATTTACAATAACTACAGGAAGCAACTGTGAGTGTATTAGTCCTACACTAAGTGTAAGTTGGAATGAGAATGAGAGATGGAACAGAGACTGGATCCATCCCCCATGTATGCTGATACTCTCCCAGGCTGTGGGAATGGGGGAGTCTTACTAACATGAGCAAAGGCTGTTGAGATATTACCATGAAATGGTAAGACCATGAAAGTAAACCACTAATGCTAGATTTCCCAGGAGGACTACTAAAATCCTAATTATCGCAAGCTTCCAAATGGCTGCTAAAAAAATCACCTTTCATTCATGTCAGCTTTTGCTTTCTGGTCTGGATGGAAGAGATTTTGGTAGTATTTTAAATTAACTGTATCCCAATTTGTCCCCAGGATGGAGCAAAATCAAAGAAGTTTCTTGCTAGTTGACTCTTTTATTGGTGGCTTGGGTTTCTTTTTGGAGGGCAAATAAGTTAAAAGCAGTTTCTAATTTGCAAGCTACTCATCCCATGCATCTGCTCATCCCATCATCTGAAGTGAAAGATACTGACAAGGAATAAATAACATACAAAATAAGTTGAGAGTGGATTGCAGAAAAATTGTGCTAAAACTTTTAAACAGTAGAGGATAGAAAGCTTAATTGATGGTGATAAACTGCTGAATATGTGACTTTGCTGGACTATACAGTGCCACTCTAACATGGATAGAGGGATAGATTCCCATTGAACGTCCAGTTCAAAGGCTGCCAAGGAAGTGGGACACAGGTCTTTCATCAATATTTCAAATGTCAGATCAACAGTACTCACAAGAAGAATACAGCTCTTTCCTTGGTTAATATATTGTGCATAACAATGTCTCAAAGAATTAACAGCACCTTTTACATAAAAATTCCAAACATATTTATCTAGTGAACAAGAAAAACTCAGCATCTCTAAGCAGTACTTCTGCAGATGTACAGTACTGTATTTATATAGGTATAGATATAGATACCTCAAAGTGAATTTACACTGTGGTGTGGTGATTAGTCCAGCAGTGGGCAAACCCACCGGGCAAGTCTTCAGGAGCATATATTGCCTTTGGTGGGTGGCCAGTTACACGGCATGATTGCATAAGAGAGCCCCATCGGGCAGCAAAGGACAGTTCAGCATCCCATTAAGCAAGCACAGCATGCTTAGGTCGTTCCTGCAAGATATAAGAAACTTCCAAATTTTCATGGCTAATACAGTTCTAGTTTTTACAGGTCACACACGTTGCAACCACCTCTCCGTGCCTTAAAGACCCAGAGGAAGAAGGTAGGACACCAAACTTATATCCTGTCCCTGCTTCCAAGCAGAAATCAAGCAGCACCACAGATTTAGGCTGGTAAAGCGGGGACCATGTTTGGCTTCACGGGGGTTTCTTAAGCAGCTGGTCTTCACTGGTTCGCCTCATTTTTATTTTTATTTTAATTTCTCAATCAGTTGCTCACAGTCTGCTGGTAGAAATCTTCTGAAAAGCACGGTCAGCCTGCCCTGCCCGAGACAGGGAAGCAGACTGCTACCACTTCCCTGGGATAGGCACACCACACTCATACCAGCCCACGTAGTAGTAGGGTGTTGTGTATCCAATGTGTCCAAATGAGACAGGCTCCTGGCGGTACTGGCGGTAATACCCTGTTGGGAGACAAAACCCCATTTGCATTTCAAAACAGAAACATAATAATTTAACAAAAGTAACGGATTCAGCAAGAATCAATCCCACAGCCCAAATGAAAACTTAGAAGCTGTCTGGTAGGGAGTTTTGTCAAAAGGGTATTTGCTAACCCTGGTATTTGCTTTAGATCTTTCTTGAATGATTTCATTCTGGTCCTTTATATTTCTTAAAGTTTTGGTTCGTTTTACTGTCCAAAATTTCTTGAACTATTGTGTAATGCTGTAATCTGCCAAAGCGCTTCTGCGTTTCACTCCAAAAGGTGGCTGTATTTCAGCTGTGTTTATGAAGTCTGTGAGTCAGTTTAAATATATGAAGGACTCTAGGGCAAAAAATGCCATCAAATCCTATTATCTCATAGGGCTCAAGAGACTATCAACAAACATCAGCTTTTCACAAAATAAAAAAGGTATCATTTCATGCAGCAAATGTGGAGTTAAGACTTTTCTCCCCCTTCCGATAGCCTTTTTTCTTCATCTGCAGAAAGAATGTGACTGCTTAAAGCATTAGGAGAGGTGCAGCATTCTTCCCCACATAGCTCGTGCACTGGAACATCTGAAACACTCATGCCTTGTGCCAATAATATAATTTCTGTGTGCTCTCTATCTCTGTCTCCTAGACCTAGTAATACACATCTGGATTAACCATCCCTCTTTTGAACTGAGAAATGAAATACTTCCCAGTGATAGATATCAGTGGCTATTTCAGTTTCTTCCTAGTAACACACCATGAAAAGAATATCAACAAATAACTTAACATGGAAACCATTAAAGCCAACTGAATGATTTAAATCAACTGACTTACTGAAAATATTGGCTGACTTCATGATTGAGTTTGTTTTGTGGAGAAACCCATCACCCTCTTTGCTATGTGAGCTGAACAGTTTATTCAGAGGAACTCCTTCAAGGTGAGAATTTTCACTCAGAGGAAGGTATCTACCAGGCCAGAATAAACACCCTGCAGCCCTACCTTAAGTCACTAGACATACTCCTATGTGTTTTGCATTGAATGAACCGGTCAGAAACCATTTGCAAAAGCCATTTCACTGAATTTCACTGAATTTCACTGAATTTTTTTTTGGAGTTGGAAGGGACCATAGAGATCATCTAGTCCAA
>JAOQGH010000023.1:49463639-49501560 GCA_025769975.1 Gallinago jamesoni
TACTAGGGTGCCCGCCTCATTCATCAGTGGACCTACATTCTCCCTACTCTTCCTCTTGCTGTTTACATATCGAAAAACCCCATATTTGCAAAGATGAAGCTGGTCCTTTGTAGAAGAGTTTGCACTTCTGTTCAAAGGGATATGTCTTGTAATTTGGAGGGAGGTTTCACGGACCTATACAAATATTTCTTTCTGGTTTTGCATTTTGTTTCTGTAAATTATCCATGTCATATGCCCCTCTCTTTTTTTCTGTCTCACTCTCTCTCAATACCCACAAGTCCTTCCAGGACTTTCATAACCTGTCCAGCTGGGCCTGAGTACAAGACCACCTCATCACCTACTGCATCAGCAGGACTCCTCAGAGAGCTGCCAGCAGCCACGGACGAAGAGCTCCTCGCTGTGCCCTGCTCCCTACCCCTTAAACCTATGGACAGGACGACAGGCACCCAGCCAGCACCCCACTCCCACATCACCATACCTCGGATGGTGGGCAGGGCTTCAACGTACGACTGAGGTCCCGTTCTTCCATCCAGGTGTGAATCCACAAACTGGCAGTGGTCCTCACCCCTTCCCCAGCTATCCCCAATGCTGTAGAAGGTGTCTGAAGGGTGATACAGACAGATTATTTGACTCAGCAATATTTTTGTTAAGAATGCTCGTTAGCACCAGGAAAACAGATGTGGGAGAAAGCAGGATAAGTGCTACAGCGACAAACACAGTATTTCCAGTGAACAAACAGTAGCTGAAAAGAGGTAGAATGCTACTTTCACAGTATGGAAGGAGGTATTATGGAAAAGAGAAATGGCTTATAGCTCGGTAAAGAATATTCCCCATTTTGCAAGTCCGCGGACACTGCACCATAGGTAACAGGTGGAGAGAATTTTAACCAAACCAGTCATTTCATTATGTCATGAGAAAGTAGAATCCACTCCATTTGTCAATACCATCAGCTTGACTGCAGTCTCAAATGAAAATTAAAAACTGTGGAACTCTCTGTCTAGCAGATGAGGTAGGTCCTGCCACCCTGCCTGTCTCATCATATATTCAAACACTGCCTTTAAACTATATAAATGCATTGCAATAAAAATAACATACCACTATAATCTGAAAAGCCATTAAGATAATCTCAGTAGCCCAGATCAACAACACGGAGTTTTCTTCATTAATTTTCAACAAATACACCTGTGTAAGAGCTAGTGATAACCCCTAGGATACTGCTAGTACCCACTCACTGTAATACCAGATTTCTCCCCCACCATTCCCCACTTCCATCTACCCTGGGGCTCTTTAGGGTACGTTGCTGTGTCTGACCATGTGCAGATGGGGCTCATCCACCCACGGAGCAAACGTGGGACTTCCCAGGGAGAGGTGTGGGGAGCAGAACTTTGTTCTCCCAGTACAAAGCACATTGCTTTCACAGGATACAAATCCACACAGGCTTTTCAAGGGAAACTTCCTCCTGTCCTCTGTCTAAAGGGCTCTGCTTGAAAGCTAATGCCAGGGCATGAGCATAACACAAAAGCAGGGCAGCCCAGCTGTCACATCGGACCTTCTCGAGGGAAGGATTCCCAGACAGCCATCACACAATTCCTTCACAGACAAGGTGAAGACAGTGAGAAGATGGAGATGACAAGTAATCACATATCAGGAAATTAATCTCGGTGCCTACCTTTCAGGTCATCACTGAGGTAAATCTTGTACCTTAAGGAGTTGCAAAGAACCACTCCTACAAACTTGCGGTACCAAGTTCGTTTCACGTACTGCTTGCCACTGCAGTCCGAATAGGTGGGGTCGTATTTAAAAGTGAAGGGGATCCAGATAGGCTCACCACCTTGGAGAAAATGAAATTCAATCTTAAGGACAGAATTTAGCACTTCAGTCTGAGTTTTGCTGAGGCTAACATCTGGTATGTTTTACAAGAGATGCTGCAGCAGATTAATGTACGACTTTTCTATATCCAGAAGTGCTACTTCAAGAACAAATATCATTAAAAAAATATTAAAAAGCAAGGGACTTCATTAAATCCCTTCTAGGTAGTAGACAACAGTAACTGCTGAAATGATAAAAAAATATGATTTCATGTACCAAACCACAGTTTTAAGTAAACAAATAGTCTCATTGTTTCTTGCAAGACATCTTCTCTACCTCATGATACTCAGTTTCTTGATCCTAGGTCTGACAGTGACACTGTCTAAATAAAGTCACTTGCATTTTAACACTAAGTACGAGACTTAAACCTTTTGCTCAAAAACAGATGTTAAAAATTCTGTGGTCAGTAACAGCCTGTGATGTGAATTAAAGTCTATTCTTGCTCTTTGGTTAAAAAGGTCAAATCAGAAATGTACTTTTCTGTTTTGTTTCCCGCACTACACCAAAACAGATGAGGTTCCAACAACAGCCAATCGAGACCTTTCCTGGGGAACTCTGGCCAGAGAGCTGCTGCAGAGGAGACTGCTTACCTGTATGGCAAAAGACTAAATATTCCTCCTGGCTTGCCTGAATGTTTGCTTTATACTAACCAAGACAGTATAATTTCTTTTGAAATCACTGTTGTAGTAATGTATATATAATTACACAAAAAGCTTCCAATGTGATATTTTTCTCCCTAGCTACAGCACAAAGGCCTGTTCTTATTCTGCTGTTTTGAGGTGGTTTACAAATGTGATTGAAATTTTTTTCTCTGAGTTATTCTTCCTCCCTCTCACTAGGCACATGGACCAAATCCTGGAAACACTTCCATGTGAGAAGCCATCACCAAAGAGCAATCCTCAAAACTCCACCAGTAGGGACACAAATGTAACCGGGCTGACTTTACACAATTAGTCACACAGTGAAAGGATTGCAGAATTCTGGCTTTAGAATAAAGCAATAAACTATCTATTTCTTGGCTGTAGTTTCATTGTTGTGAATGGTCTGCTTTTGTCTATCACTTCTGCCCACCTCAGAAAATCCTGGAGGATAAACTTAGCGTGTCCTGCAAGAGCTGTGCCAGATGTTCAGAAGCTCTTCATTTCCACAGGTTCCCAGAGCTCTGCCACCTCTTTCTGGTCTATCTTATCTCTACCACTGCAGCTACACAAAAATATTTTCTCTTTGTTCAGTTGAAGCAGAAACTACAAGCGCAAAAGCCATCACCTTCTAAAACCTCCTTTCCATAACCAGACCCACAAAATAATTGACAGCAAAAAACCTTGAAGGTGACTGGTGACACAGGAAGGCCACTGCTCTCAGAGGCCTCCCCCATTGACTGCCAGAGACACAATGTGCTGGTGCTCTCCAAATTCTGTGCATCAGAGACATCTGAGAGGACATGGGGAAAAAAAACAGACTAACAAGCAAAATAAAACATAGAAGGGAGGGAGACACCGGACATTGTTTTCATGAACAATGCAGTCGAAAAGCCCCAGAAACAACCACTTGAGTTGCATCAGAAAGCTGACAGAGTGTCATAACCATGAGGTCTTTTTTTCCTGCTTCTCTCCCCAGAGCAGGTGCTGCCTGGGGTTACCCTGACAATGTCCACAGCAGCGAGGTCAGACCCAGCACCAGGAAAACAGCCCCTCTGCTGAGGGGCTGGAGTGGCTTATTGCAAAGCCAGTAGGCTTGGAAATGCAAGACAGGCTCAACAGCATCGTGGCATATCCCTGTCATTCAGGTCAGACAAAAGTCCTTGATTTTTTTTTATTATTTATAATAGCGTGATGATCAGTATAGATGAGCCCACTGTCCAAGTAATGCTCCGGGAACTAAGGGACACAGATACAGAAGCAATATAGTTTAGTGCTTATTACTATGCAATTAAAGCTGTTGTACCACGTAAAAGATGGGCCAAAATGAAGTGCTTAGTCCGACACATCTGTACAAGGTTTCTTTTCAAAGAATTCTTCTTTGAAATTATTCTTTTCAAAGAATAAGAAAGGTTTTCTGTCTTAAAATCTCTTAAATTAGCACAACAAATTACCATCCTCGCTTAAAACTGTAACTCAAACCGCCTGTTAATATGCTTCAAACACCAATATTATAACTTTCTAGCAGTTTTTACACTTTTTTTACTGTTTTTACAGTTATGTTTTACAAACATAAAACTATATTATTTAAAACATAAACTATATTATAACCTGTTGCACAGGTGTTATGGACATCATGAAAGAAATAGTGGAATTAAGACTTACCAGGTGGTCTGACAATGAGGAGGGGGTTGTCTAGAAGAATGAAACAAATTTAAAAAATTAATATTTTGTTCCAAACCTTGTTTTATAATAGGAAAGACATAGTGTCACTCAAGAAAATGTAAGTTGCAAAGTAACTACTTTTAGCTGTATTCTGAATGTGGATTTTACACATCTCGTTGATTAGCAGAGCTAATGAGTGTTTGTTATTCCACTGTTTTTCTCCATTGATGAAACTTGCCACAGGATTGTGTATCTATTCTGATACTGTAAAAAAAGCTACTAAGAAGAGTATCAGAGTTTAAAGTCAACTTTGAAACGGATTTTCTTCTCTCAGAAGGTCCTCAGAGTAGGAGGACAGCTCTCCCGTAAGAACATGCAGAGTAAGTTACCCCTGCCGGCCAAACTCCCAAAGGGAAATCTATCCTACCCCTTGTGTGCGAATCTCGGTCTCAGAGGTCCATTGTGTTTAGTACAGTTGTTTCATGGTATTCATAAATATATGAAATTTATAAATTTTAATTCTTTTTGTCATCGTGACAGGATTTTTGCAGGAGCCCCTCAGGCAGTGCAGGGAGCACAGTCCACTACCTCAGGGGCTTCTGCTGGCTTGAAATGCTCTCCTTGTTAAAGAAAGAAGGACGGAATAGGTGTGGGGTAAGGATAGCAAACCAACATGATCTAATGCATGAGCTTCTCTGTCCATTATATTGCAATTTCTGTCATCTCTTAACCAGCCCTTATTGTGCACAAAATACCTAAAGAAAAAGCACGGTGCTTGTCTACCAGCGGGGAAGAAAATTTCCAGAGAGTTTTCCCAGTTTGATGAAAGGGAGCAACAGTTTTCTCTTCTCTTCAGTGGGTTACAGGGATAAGACAGGTAACACACCGAACATTTTCCGTAAGCTGCTTGATCTTACGACGGTGTTCTTTATTGAATATTCTCATCAGCTGAAATCTTTCAATTGGACTCAAAGAGCACTCTGAACAAACAACTTCTGTCTCTTCTGACCTACTCTGTCACTGTAACTATACCATCTGGCTTTAGATTTAGCAAGTGCTTTTGTACTTGTGCCAGCTGGAAAGCCACCTTTGGCCACATGACAAACTTAAGATCAGCGCTGCGTATAAAACTTTAAATCTGGTGGATTTAATCTGTTAAATAAAGCTTACGAGGTAGCGGATTTTGGATAGGAAGACTAGGCATCCAGGCTCATATCCTGGCAGCCAGCTAATCAGCAAACCCCCTTGCAGGATATAGCATGCCGTATTTGTCCAATGTTAAACATTATGCTTGGATTTATATTTGAGCTTCTTACTCCCTTAAAAAAAATAAATAATCAGAATATGTTACACAGCACCATTTACTTATCTTGCATCTTTGTCTCCCTTCTGTGAAGGCTTATTTCCATGGTTCTTAATGGAGCTTCTGAAGAGAGCACTATGGGTTGAAGCCAAATGAGCAGAGGCAGAGACTACGTAAACCCCATGTTGTCCAAAAATTTGCAAGAGACAACAGACATTTCACTCAAGTAAAGACTGAATAATTTGCCTTTTATTATTCAGTGGAGTCATTGGCCTCTGGCTCAATGGAAGAAGAAGAAGAAATGAGTAAAAATAGCTCATTTAACATACTATTTTTAGAAGGGGGTGCTGCTCTTGAACACACTGTTAGCCCTATGACAGAGAAGCATGCCTTGTCAAAAAAAAACAACGGAGAACTTTGCCTGTCTGATGGAACAATTGTTTCCTGTATTTCTTCCAGAGACAACTGCTTCCAATTGTTCAGCTGTTCACAATTAGGAAGCCAATTTACTAAATGTTTGGTCAATCTATCAAAGACATTAAACTTCCCATTGCTTCTGTATTGTTGAACATTAGTAGTCTTTTGTATTTTAAATTTAACTTCCTTGTCCCCTGAAGCTCATTTTAGTGTCACTTATAATTTCATAGTGGCATATTATTTTCCTAGCTTTACTGAAAAAAATAATTAACCTGAAACCAAATATCTCAAAAGCAGCAAGTTCAGGATAATCACCACTGTTACCATGCTGGTTTCAGTCATTGCCCTGCCACATCTGTTACTAGGAATTCAGTTTTGAGATGAAAATAAAAAGCAAACCATACCGGATTCTGTGATAAATGAGACCGAAGAGCTTACAGGTCCATAACCAAAGGGATTCTTTGCTTGGACTTTAAAGTAATACCTGAAACAAAAAAGATAGGAAAAATAAGATTAAAACATTGATTCTACTGCAATTGCTTTATTATAAATAATGCTAAAACAGGGTGAGAATCAAACAGCAGGATTCCACTGAGTTTGTGTGTCCTTTGCACTAAATGGAGTTGGATACTCAGCCAGGGTATGAGCTGGCTGTTACAAACTTTTTATTTTTGGAATTGCTCACGTGCATATTTTTGGACCATTTATTTTTATCACCCGATTTCCAAAAAATACACACAACTACATCCACTTAATATGACACAACCAATAACAATAGACTAAAATTAAAAGTTGCAAGGAAATTAAATTCTGATCTCAGAAACAGTTTTAAATCACATTAGCTCACAGAATCACAGAATGGTAGGGGTTGGAAGGGATCTTTGGAGATCATCTAGTCCAACCCCAAGTCCTACAAAAGCAGTGGTATGAACTGCAAAATAAAACTAGATCAGTTTTATAAGAGATTGGAAGCTACTTTTTTGACCTTCCTGTAAAAAACTCTGGCAGTGTTAAGATCACAATACTTGAGTAATATGAGAAAGATTCACATGTTGCCTTATTGATTCCCCAAAGTATTTAAATCACATGCTTAACACAAAGCACATAACTCACTAATAGAAGTCCATTCTTTGCTCAATAGAAGCAAAATTATTATCACTCTTAGAGAAGAATGTGCAAGCACATTTTTATTTCATTTCCAAATACAATGATTTTTATTTGATGCCTATCCTGACTTTTTTAATCCAGATTAATGTTTTCTTCTTTCCTTTATATCCAGTCCAGCAGAAACCAATTAGAACGGAAGATTACTGTAAAAACTTCCAGCACAGCATTTTTAAAGTGCCTGAGTTTAGTTTTTTCTTTCTTGCCTGCTTGCTCAATTTCATTCTTGTAAAGAAATTAATAAAAAAAAAATGACCACACCTCTCTAATATCCACATAGTATTTGGGTCTTGATTTAGCCTCTCATCTGAAAGCAGGTATCTCCAAAAGCCCCATACATGACCCACCTAACAGGGTGAGCATTTACAGGTGCCACCAAGGAGGTGTGTGGGAGGAATACCTCCCACAGCAATGTCCCACATGGGTGGCAGGCCTGATGCTCCTGGTGAAAGCGAGCCTCCCCCATTAAAAACATCAGGCTGCTCTTGATGGCAAAGCTCTCCCCATCCTGCCCAGAAACCTGCTTGCATGACCCACACTGGGTTGAGACAACATGGTTCACAGCAAACGTGGTCTGACATCCCCTGGAGGCTGTTGCCACCTGGCACAGTTTATGCACCAAGCGTGGACACCATCCACATTAAAAACTTGTTTCCCTTTTCTTCCCTTCTGTCTACAAGAAATGACAGCAGCCCTTGCAATGTAAGCGTGTAACATGTGGTTTAATGGCACGTAGGATGCTCGTGCTTTACAGCCTCCCAGGCAGGAGGCAAATTCAACACGATCCCGTTACAGGAACTTTGCCATTTGCAGTCGCCACTCAAAGTTTGCCGGGTGCATCTTCCTATACCATGAGATGTATCTGTTCCTCCAGGACTGAGCCAGGGAGCAGGGTCTGGAGGTCACTCCTGAAAGGAACCTCTCTGGCCTAACCACCACAAAGCACATACAAAACTATTCACACTGGGAAACCAGAGGGGACTCCTTTGAACCAGCCCTTTGCCAAAGGTGACTCTCTTTTTCCATTAAAAAGAATGACTTTTTTTTTTCTTTTCATGTAAAGTGGACTGCTTTGTGTCAAAATCAAACTGATCCCTATGAGAAGATGTGCAAATAACACCCACTTCTTCAGCAGAAGGGTCACAGTCAAGCAAACACAGGATTTTGCTGTGAAGCAAGCTGGTTACCTCCCGGGTACACATCAGATCATCTTCTTGTTCACCACGTAAAAACTACAGACGTGTCTTTTAGTCAAGATCAACCTGGAAGCTACAGGAAGTGACATATTCTGGGCTTCATCTGTGGCACGAGATTTACCTTCTATCTGTGCCAGACCTGGAGCACACGCATGGTCAGATCTTCTGTGGGACATGGTCCCACCCCAGCATGGGGAACATGCCCCCTGTCCCTGCTGCATCCCACAGCTGACGACAGAAACCAGCTCCACTCCTGCTTTCTGCAGCCAGTTCTGCCTGTAATTAAGGGCTACGCGATGCTCAAAAAGGACTCGCAGCTTTCTTTTAAAAGAAGACACACACACAGCCTGGCAAAAAAAACCCACGTTAAGTAGTGACATTTAGCAAGGCTCCGTCTTTTGCTCATTCCTAGCATAATCCTCTTTCTGGCAGAAATATATGCCAGTGGTTTTAAGTATTGGCCTTGATTTCTCGTCTGCAGCTTGTGAGCTGGAGAAAGAGGCAAGGGGAGGTGAAAAGCCTCCCCTGTGCTCCTCTGATTCTGGCCACCCGAGCAAGCCCAGCAGCCTGAGCGCTGCTTTAATCCCCTGACTTGTCACCGCTCCCACGGGACACCTGCCTCCGTCCACACCTCCTTCACCCATCCTCACCACCTTCTCCACTCGGGTTGGGACAGGGGCCAGCGGCACAAGGCTGACCACGGGGACAGGACACAGGGTGGTGAATCCTCACACCGGCTGCCAAAACGGCCACAATCCAGCACCAAACTGCACTGGCTTAGCCCAGCACTTGGTGTGACTACTTCAGAAGAGCAGGAGAAAAATGTTTTCCAGACTGCATCTTACCTATGATTACCAAGGCAATCAGGGCAACTGTCCATTCAGGTGCCCTGTCGTGTACATAAAAGCTCACCTGGGACACGATTGTTCAAGATGCCTGCCCAACTGTCTGGAAAAAGCAGCAATGAAGTTATGAGTGCATTTTTTATTTGCTAAATTGGAAAATTAGTTCCTAAGCTTTTATATATACACGAAGCCTTTAGTAATGCCAGAAAGAGAGCCAGGTCTCATGATTTGCTGACCTGTGATTTAAACACAGACGATGCTATGGTTGCTGTATTAAGAATGTCATTAAAGTAACGCAGTCAGGATATATTTCTTTCTCAGACGACAAATAGAACAGAAATTGCCAAAGCCCTCCTAGGTCCAGGCATCTGACATTTTCATTAGTTAGAATCCTTCAGCTGATGAATTTGCCAGGAAATCTCAAACCACTATAACTCAATTGTTCTTCACCACATAAATACATGAAAAAAAACTTGAAACATATAAGTTGATTGGGCTTTGATTACACTTTGCTTAGCCAGAATTGCAATGAATTGTTACCAATAGGCACAGAAGAATTGCAACTGCAAGAGATTCAATACTGTTCATTGTTCATTTTCATAAGAAAATTTATTCCTCCTAAGAATAAATCTCCTTAGAGATTTTATATATCAGTTCTACTGACATGTCAAAAAAGGACATAATAAAGTGTAACGGGGCAATGGATATGCAATATTTTTACTCATTTAGACTATATGACTAATCATATCACCATACCTGTCACTTCGAGCAAAATCATTTTATGACTTAATTCAAGGTGTCTCCCTTCTGTTGGAATTAAGTAGCTGGCACTCGCAGCCGCAAAGTGAGATAATCAGTCAGCATGCTAATTAAGGAAACAGCTGCTTTTTAAAAAAAATTTGTTCACCACAAAAACCTTTTTTCTACCTCTCCGAAGGGATGCCTACATGGACCCCGTGGACCCAGACCCCATCCAGCAGCAAGCTGAGATGGTGGGACCCACAGCAGCGCCATCCACAAGTGACAGGGCAGGATCCACAGCATCGTGACCACATGGGGATGGTGGGATGGCTGCTGCCGGACCCCCCAGGTCCATCAGCACACAGATGGTGGAAGTGCAGAGGGTACACACGGGTGTCAGGGAGGGAGACCCACACGCTGCCCAGGAAGGGGAGGAGATGAGCTGACAGGACAGCACCCCACAGACCCACCGCCAAGCAGGATCAGTGGATGAGGAGGAAAAGAGGCTGTGAGGGGGCCTGGAAGGACAGACAGCCTTCCTCTCATGAACAAATGGAGGGCAGCTGGGGCTGAAAGCCTCCACCAGCAACTGCACCATCCTTCCAGAAGAAAAACACATGAATCAACTAAGTGCAGGTTCATAGGCTAGTGCAAAGAGTCTTCCTCCATCAAAAATGGCCTAGCACTACATCCACCATGAATATTTACAACAAATATTGTAAGACACGAGAGCAGAGCTGGAAGAGGAGCTTCCTACAGAGCTGGTAGGGGGTAGGTATGTGTCACACAGGTCTACCATTTACACAGGACAAGGGTTTCAGTGACATCTTACCTCTTTTGTGCTGTCTGGTGATAACCAACAGCCAGCTATGGCTGCTACTACTTGTTGGACCTACCACAGCTTTGCTTTAATGGAGATACAGAAAGGAAATGGGAATTTTTGCTCTATTTGGCCCCCAGAGCCAGAAGAGCCAGGCTCTGTTTGCAGTTGTGAGCCCTGAGTGAATGTTTGAGAGCGTCCTGCGCGATGCTCTGTACAACACTGGAATTGGTAGCGAGCACTGTGGGATCAAAATGACCCTGGAGGGAACAAAAACTGAGTGGACAAGGAAGAGACTGGATGAGACATGGAGATGTGGTGGTAAAGGACAATGTTTTAAATCACAAGACTATCTAGCAACTCCCATCAGGCACTGACACAGCTTTCCCACAGAAAGGCAGGAAAAAGCCTAACCGTGCTCAAGAAAGAGATTTCTTGTTTATGACAAGGATTATAATGTTTGTGACTGCAGGAGACTGGATTTAGTGGTTGAGCAGATGCTCTCCAGCCCTTTACATCAGTCTTCTCTGACAGCTGAGAAGGTTAGGGAAGGGAGATTGTCAAGACTACTGTTTTTAAGATTTAATAAGTTTTAAAGTAATTTTAGTGTTTATATTCACATGTCACACTGTGCCCACATGTCCTGTGCCCACTGAAGCCAACCAGAGTTTTGCTAATGGGAAAACTTCCGTTTCTCCAGTGGAGGTCAGACCAGGCCTTGGAAGAAAACTTCTGGCAGGGGTTAAACATAGACTTCCATTTTGTTTGTAAAACCTAAACACCAGGCAGATGTTTTCCAGGATGTGCTGACAGCTTCAAACCTTCTCTGGGGCTGAGTTCTGCCAAGATGCCAACCCATTTCTGATACACTGTGCACGCTGCGAGATTGCACCACCAACAGCCCCTCGCGGGACACCCGGCAGTCAATAGCATCCGCACGCAGTAAAACTGACTTAATCAGAGACTTCTCACAAAATGCACTAACAATGCAAACACAAAATTTTTACGCTAACTTCAGATTCCGTGCCATATTTTCTTAGTTAGGCATGGGGTCTTTTGCTAATGGTTAGGGAGTTATTTTTAAGACTCAAAATATGCAATTGATTCAGTCTGTGGATTTGGAGAACGTAAAAGAAATTGGTCGATACACACAGTTTCCCTGTCGCAAAGAACCCTCCTTCTCCACCACAGACCCCACATGAAGCCTTTATTGCCTCCACAGAGCGCACAACAGAGGCCAATGAACTATACCATTCTTCAGTAAGATGTTGAGGAAATAATATGCTTAAAACAAATAGCACTTGCTTGAACCTCCCTACTTCTGAAACAGAATCTTAGTATGTGACAGGGGAGTTCCTACGTTCATGGAAATGCATGAATCTATAACCTTGCTGTTCCTATAAATCTCCATTCAAATACAGCTAAATTGTGACCTTCCAAAGCCTGGAGTTAAGGTACACCTTGGCAGATGTATCACAGGTTGGCAGCTCAGTTTCCATCATTTCCCTTGCACCAAGCACAGCCAGGACCAGTGCCTGCAGGGCTCCCGGGGGGCTTTCACTGCAACCGCTCTTTCTGGTGACCTAGAGTCCTTGAGATGTTGGGTACCAGAAGCAGAGAGCTATTGCTGGCCTTCAACACTGTCCTTGGGGTGGCAGGAGAGGGGAAACTTAACTGACAGATAGCGAAGAGATGAGAAGCTGGGGCTGGAAGTTGGAAATGGCAGAGAAGCCAGAGACACATGAGCCTGGCCAGGAGAAGCTGGGGCATGCAGGCAGTGCCCCCCTGGCTCTTTTTAAACTATTTAATCTATTAAGATTTTAGATGAAGGCCATGTCCAAACAATTCTTCTTTGTTTTCTAGCTTGAAGTTCTCAGTTAACTGCTTTTAACCTGCAGAACCTTCCCTTCATCTATAAATTGTCTTGGAAAGAAAAGATATTTTAGGTGATGCTGTTTCTCTCTTCTGTGTGACCCTGGCATAAACCCTATGTGCCTGTCCTAGGAGTGGGTGCTCCGATCTGCAGTTCCTCATGAAGCGAGACATGCTAGTCCTAGTCCAAAATCCCAGTGCATCTCCCACGTTACCACATACAGGAGCAACACCTGCCACCAGGGTCTGGTGAGAGACTGTAGGCATCATCATGTGAAGAGTAATCACCTAGCCCGAGGAGGCACCAAAAGTATTTCAGATTCAGAATCTGAGAGAAAAGTATTACAGTCATTGAACATCTGTCAAAAGTAGTAATTTTAATGTAGTCCCTTTGTGGCTGTTTACTTCCCCCTCAATTACCACGAATTACTCCAATATCATGCACAGCATGGATTCTTGTTCTGCCATTTTAGTCAGATTTTTTGCAAGAGAAAGACCTAAAACTCCTGGCAAACTAACTTCTGAGCAACCTCCACAGCCCCATTATATACCAGCAGGCCTTCTCTTCCAGCACAACTCATGTGAACAAACAGCAAAAACAGACCAGAGAGCAGCACCGTTCCTCAGCAGCCCTTAGGTATCAAATCTTGTCCACTCCAGAACGTGGGAATGGCCACATCACATCACAACCAAGGGCATGTGTACTCTTTCTCCTCCGCAAAACTCGATTCAGTTATGTATGACTAGAAAACGCATTTTTAAAATAACATTTTCTTCGTTGCTGATACACGTTGTTATATACACAAACGTATATGCACGTACACACAGTCATCTGCCCCAGCGTTAATGTGATAAAGACAGCATGTAAATAGTTGTGCAGTTTGTAGAACAATTTGCTGTCAAGCAGAATGAGTAAAATCTAGATCAGATGTAAACATTTCTACTAAGGCCAAGAAAAACAATCGACAATTCTCAAAATTTGTTTTAATTCCCTCAAAGAACCGAAAAAGAGTGGATCAAATCCTTACCGTGTGTTGGGCTTCAGGTTCTCAATTGGCAAATGAGTAGTCCCCGCAGTCCTGGTTGACCACTTGTTCTTTAAAAAGTCATCGTAGGATGCACTGTAAACCAGATAGCCTGTAAACGGGAAAAACAAATAGTTGTGAGGATTCTAAAGAAAATTTAAATAAAGTATATCCCTAGGTGTTGTGGTAGATTTTATGGTTTAAAAGGAATGGAAGCATCTTTGAATGTTAAAGTGATTTGATGCCTAACTCCCCTGCAAAATCCCAGGCTACGAGAATTTCCTGTCATTAGCTAATAATGATGGAGCACTACATCAGAGGATGGTACCTAGATGCAATATGGATTTAAAACAGTGAAGGTGAGAAGATGACAGAGGCAACACATTCACTGTTTTAAGTATACACTGACTGTGCAGAAACTAATATAGCTAGAAATACTGTGGGTTTTTTTTAAAAAAACATTATGCAGATTATGCTCAGCAAGGTACTGGATCAACAGCCTTGAAGAATAAAACGCTGTGGGACAGACACTACACAGCCTGCTCAAGTCCCACCTCTTCCCTTCCCAACCATGATCTCTGCTTCAGCTCCACCAGCTCCCACCCCTCTGTGATATCTGTCACCCTCAGGGCTGGGCAAGGCTCCTCAGAAACTGGACGTCAGCACCAAAGCAGTAGCCTTTTCCAATGCTAACTTCACATTTTTTGGGTCCACTGACAAACAGGAGTTGATTAATTTAGGGGAGTTGGACTAGATGATCTCCAGAGGTCCCTTCCAACCCCATGTGATTCTGTGATTTCTAAAATATTTTTGTTATTTATTTACTCTAGCGTCTTTCTAGCAACTTTTAAAATTCATTCTCGAAGTCAGTCGCACAGCTGGGCAGGACCCAGAGTGGCTCCAGCCACATTCCAGTCACCTCAGCTTGGAGTGGACTGAAGCCAACTGTGAAAGACGCCCCAAAGCCAGGCTTGGGAGGTGCCTGCAGTGATGTTGAGGGCACTATCTGGAGGTGGAAGTGCTCAGTCAAGCAAAGCGCTATCACAGCTACCATCCAGGTGAGAAGTGATGCCTTCAGAACTACTGGCACTAAAGCAGTAGCAAAATCTTTGAAATATCTGGACATGCATGAGCTGCTCAGTCTGGCGCTGAGGCGTGGCAGACGGACCTTTCTAATTCTGAAAATAGCTCACCTCCCTCAGAGAATTGCAGAGGAGTGAGAACTTCATGAGTTGTTGACTCAGTTTAAGGCAAAAAAGGTCCTTTATGAAAACCTTCCCCTTCCCCACTACCCCATCAGGAAAGCAATCCTCAGGAGAGTACCTGTTACCATGTCTCCTCGAGCAGGTTTGGCCCAGTCCACAATGACAAAGGAGTGACAGCCTTCAACTGCCACAACAGTGATGTTGTGAGGGGCTTTCAGGGGACGCAGATCTTTCTCTCTGAGGTCATTAGGGATGATTTCATCAAGGCTCTCCACTTGGAAGTGCTCCAGGGCCTCTGTCAAGGAGCAGGGTGCTGCTGGATCTTTATTGAGATAGGTCACATAAGGAGCTGGAAGAGACAGGGAAGGGTGGCATTTAGTTAGCAGTTTGTAGGTACCACAGAGTAGCACACAGGCTGGCAATTTCCTGAAGAAGAAGAGAGCCAAGTTTTGTGATGCATTGTGATATCTAACCAGGTTAAATGACAGGATTATTGCCCTGGGTACTAAGGGACCAGGAGTTATGAGTTCCTATCTTCCAGATAGGAAGAATATCTGTAACTTTTGTTTTCAAAAGCTTTATACCGACGGGAATTGCACTTCCGTTCAGGAAAAGATTAAACCATCTCTTTATTACCTTAAAAGTCACTGTAACATTGGAAGTAAGGACTATAAAACTTGCTTTGGAAATGTTTATTCAGTTGCAATAATATAATTAATTGAAATGGTAATATTATTATTTCCCTAGTGCATTGAAATATTCATAAACCAAATTTTCTTCGTTTATCTTATTGGATGTCATGCCCTAAAGGGATTTTTTCCAGATTTTGCAATGAAGTTAATTTTAGCCTCTCCAGCTAAATGAATCAAGAAGCACTGTCAGTGAGAGACCTGAATAGAAACATCATGAAATTGTTTGGACAGGGAAACTGAAGATGCACTGGAAAAAGTCTTGGCATATATAAAAACAAATCTTTTACTCCAGCAGCAGAGCTCCACTCTAAGCCACGCAAACCTTGTGGATATTGGAAGGAAAGGCAAGACATGAGTCAAAGCTGACTCTCCATTCCCTGAACTCCCATCTGAAATGCCAGGTGAGCCAGCAGCTGACCTGGCCTCAGTTCAAATGCCAGAGGTTTGTTTGTAAAGGGCTGGGGTGGAGTGGAGGCCAGAATGCAGTGCCCTGCCACCTCCAGATCCCTCCGGTCTGGCCCCCAGTTGCTTCTCTGACAAAGCAGCAGCACAGGTCTGAAGTCAGAGATGCAACACCTACCTACACATTTGAATGGCTCGTGTACACAGGAGCCAGCCTTATGGCTAATGTCAATGTATTGGGGTTCCTTCACCAAGTTCCTTCTACAGTGCAAAGATACAAATAGGCAAGGACAAATTTATCTGTTGGGTTTACTTTTTGGGAAGTTCATATCCAAAATAGTATTCATTCCTTGACTTTGAAGCCCACCTTTGACATACATGCTCATGCAAAGTGGGTGAAATCACTGTGGTTGCATGGGTCAGACGAAAAGAATTAGGTCCCCCAGAGGGCCTAATGGATACTTACATAAATTGAACTACTGGTGTGGACTTAAAACGATGCAGTTGAGCTGAACTGAGCACCAGAGTTGACACTCTTGCTCTGACTTCAGCTAAACCAAACACAATGCATAACACAAAGCAGCGCACTTACACTGAAAGAGTACAAAGAGATTTGCGTTGCTTCAATGAAATTTGTTGCATGTGGACTCACACCATCGAAGCTATGAACAAAGCCCTGCTCTTTGGGTGTCCCAGGTGGCAGTCCTTACAAGAACCAGACGCTAATCTGTTTGACGTACTTATGCAATGGTCCCAGCTTAAGGGCTGACCTTGCTAGAACAAGAATTCTTTGCAGCACGAGTAGTAAGCTACATAACCCAAAGGATGTCCTTACCAGTGAACCGTTTCTTCCCAGCAATATCATATTCTGACACAGGGCCGGTGCCAACAACACTAGTCTCTGGATAGACAACTTCGGATTCTGTCGTTGTAGAAGCAGTGGTGGTGCTGACGGTGGTGGTGGTGGTTGGTGGCAAAGTACTCTCAAAAAACTCATAGTCTTCAGAGGAAAGAGAAGATGAAAATGTTACCTTGATTCAAATTACTTTGGCTTAACTATGAAAAGGGAAACATTTCTGTCACCAGGCACAGTCCCAGAGGAGTGCCACACACCCTGCCCCAGCTGACCACAAGCTCCTTATAGGCCTCTAAGTCAGGGTTGATCACATCTCAGCCTTGCAAGGGTTTCTACCAAACCGATGGACAGCGAGCACAAATTGCCTCAGAATACCAGCTTAAGCTCCCGTTCGCCAACCTGCCCCCTCAAACACAATTCAAAAGAAAGAAGACAGGAAAAAAAAACAACCCAAAACATGCCACGTGCAATAGACTTTTACATTTAAACAGTACCATCGTCATATATCACATATGCCTCTGGAGTTGCTGTCACATCTGAATCCAGTCCTGAGAATGTATCTATCGAGGGAGAAAGAAAAAAAATGCTATAAGAATTCAGTGGTGTCATCCCCATCCTCCTAGTAAAATACTCTTGAAATAAAATTTAAAACAAAAATCTTTAGCCAGTTGACTTTTTAAAGAAACAAGACAACTGCCTAGCTTCCAAATAACACAGTGACAGTCCGTTCTGCATATTTAGAATAAGAGCTGAGTAGCTAACTGCAGCAGCCAGGAGTATTGCTGGGGGGAAACGGGTTCAGGGCTGCTTCTCAAAATCAAGAGTAACATACCTTCCAGGAGCTCTGCCCCAGCCCCAGGAGCTCTGGAGCAAAGGCAGGCTGCCAGCAACCATGTAACCCTCAGGTCAGGATCTGACAACATTTTATAGTCTCAGAAGCAGTAAATGTGAGAAATTTATGTACAAAAAACCCCAACCAAAATATTCAAATAAACTGAAAACTTCTGTTCAAATATTTTTGCCTGGAAATAAAAATCAAACAACCCACAGAGTGATGACATTTATAGACTGTGTCTATGCTAGCAAGTAACACAGCCCAAAAGGAATGGATTTGTAGAATAAAGTAATCTATTCTATCAATCCACGCCTAGAATCATAGAACCCATGCTTTTCAGGGGTTTGCTTTGCTCTAGTCTGATCCTGTGGACTGAAGGCCTGTTAGAGGTAGGGGCACATACATGTCATCCTGAAGCACTGCTTCTGCTTTACTTTCATCCAACAGGAATTCAGTTTGTGCACACCAAGACTGCTCCACCATGCAAACGAAAGCACGGCGAGAAGAGATGACTGTGAGGTGCACATCAAAAACACGCTCCTGACACACCCCAAAACCCAATGCAAATGCACCCACAGACTTCCCAGATGTCTATGCCTATATTTATTATCCCAATATCTCTGCAGGTCATGTATCCATCACCGGATATATCAAACATTTAGAACTTTATCTTGTGATTCCAGGTTGGTTCCCGGCACACTCTGAGAAATTTATTTCTCCACATGTTGCACAGAGAAGCCAAAGAGCACACAAAACTCAGATTAGCCCTGAAAAGCAATGAAAACAAAGTAAAAGCATTGGGCTGGAACCCACTGCAGGTACATTCAGAAGTCTTTGATGAAATGCTGGGGCTGGGGAGAGGCCAGTGTGTGAACAAAGACAAGAGAAAGACAGCTTTGACCTCAGGATACTACACAGAAACACTTGATACGGAAGCACCAACGTTATTTTGACTAAGCCAGCTATACGAACAACGCAAAATTTCAACTGCCAGTGTGAAATAGCTCACAAATATAATCTGAACCATACATTTTCATTTTGCAGGGATTCTTTTTTTTATTTAGAACTAACAATTATTGTACAAGGCTAATTTTTTTTCTACTACAATAATTATCTATTAAATACATAGTAGTGATTTTAATGCAAAAGTAAGTTTTGAAGGCAGAGGAGATGGGTTAATTCTTGTCAGAATTTCACACAGCAAGATCTGACATTTTCTCTTCAGGAGACCATCTACTTGGAAGCCACTTGACTTCTGTGAGGGTAGCCACCGATAAAGTAAATCCTTTGTTGAATTCTACAGTCTTCTCACCACAGTTGGCCAGTATCAACCAATGTTTACAATGTACGCACTGATCTTTGCCTACATTTGAGTAAACAAAAGGCTCAGATATGCAGAAATTTGGAGTCCTTCGCAGGCAGATTTAAATTTCACACGTACTAGCCAGTCAGCCTTTTGTCGATGTACAGTCCAGCATTAACAAATTTTATTTTCTATTTTTGTGCTTGTTCAGTCTTCATTTCCTTTGCTTCTTTAGTAATAGCAGTGGCATGAAGATGATGCAGTGCATTCCAAAAGACTTCTCAGTTTATAATTTTCTCCACATACACCAGATGAAGTTCTCCAGCTTGCTCCATCACCCTCCACTGCAGCTCTTCAGTAAATCCCACCAGATGAGGCTAAGTCTTGCTATGACCACTTGCCATAGTCTTTTGGCATCTCGAAGGACAGTGCAACCACCGCTTGATTTTATCACATGTAACAAGTGGTTAAGACTCCACCTTTTTTTTTTTTCCCTTTTGAGTTCATGAAAAAAAGTTTAGCTGATTTCACTGAAAAATCACACTTCTCTTGTCAGTCCTTCTTGAACATTAAAGATTGCTGAATCTAGTGAATTGTTGACAATAAATTCTGCTGGGTCAAGCAAAAATCCTGCCAGAGAGTAAGCGAATTTGCCAAAGCTTAAGTAGAACATTTGACGGTGGGTTTTGGCACTTGCAGCCCCGGCTGTTTGGAAGTAGAGCACTTAGCAACAAAACAGCAAGCTTTGGCAGAATAAGTATTTCATTAAATGATCTGGAGTATTTTCCAGACTCAAATTAAAGGGAAAGACAACATAAAAATATGATTTGGAAGTGGTCAAGGGAAAACTGCATTAAATGTTTTGATAGTTCAAGTAGTAGTTGTTTATCCCTCTTGAAATAGACACTGCGCTTGTTAAACAAAACCAGCCATCATTAAATAAATACCAGAAAGATGCTTTCCTTTCAATTAAGTTCCTCTGTGGAACAGGCAGGTTGCTTTGCTGCATTTGTCAAACGTTAAGGCAGGTCACCACGATGCAAAAAAAGAAAGAGAAAAAGAAAAAAATTAAAAGATAATGAGAAGATCAAGAAAATCCTAATAGTTACTCTTGAGAGAAACTTTCATAATTTCCAGATAGGGATTAATATTGCTCAAGCTATATAGCAGGTGAGAAGTGGAAATCCAGCACCATCTTGTCCTTTCAGTCTCCCACTCTTCCACTCTGATGCGTTTGCAGACATACTGTCGAAATGCCAGACAGTTTAGGAGTGACTTACGAGCAGTTCTCATTGAACACACAGCTGGTGTAAAAAGACTAGTTTTCATTCATGCCTCTAGGAAAGCTCAAGGATCCAGAAAGCTCATCTGGTAGAAGGCAAAAAAAAAAAAGACCCAAAAAAATGTTTTTAAATGCTCATAAAATCACATGAAAATTTCCCAGCCCACAACCCTGCTAAAAACAACACTGCAAAGCTTTTTGTTGTTCAGCTTCTGGAGCCTATGCTCAGACTAAGCCCAGCCATATTTCATAAACTCTTATTATTCTTATAATATGTATTCTCAGAAAATAACCTTCAGGTATGAAATAGCACAGGCCAAAAAGAGGAAACTTTACAGGATACAAGCAACATCTAAGGTAAGCAAAAGGAGCTGGTGGGAGCGGGAGCGATTCTAACCCTACCGAAAATCATAGCCCCCTTTAGGGAAGCTTGAGAATACCAGGCTGACCATATAAAACAGTATTTGTAACACTTTTGTAAACACAATTAAGAACAATGGAAGCACCAAAGGGAAAATGAAAAATCTTCAAAGAAATATTTAATGATAATGGTCATTTATATATACATATGTTTGTGTGTGTATACACAAATATCTATGCATATGTATATTCACATGCACACTTCCAAAAATACATACTCAAACAGGGGGCTAATTGTTAGATAAATATTTATACTAGTAATCATTGTAATTCCATCTGTACAGGCAATAACATCTGTGACTCATTACTTACCCAGGGTAGCTCATAAGGGAATTTTCAGTCTTCTGCATCTGAGATCCTTTCCAAAGATGCCATCCTCAGACTCACTGTGAGTTGCTGAAGTCACATCTTTCCATGTCTTCTGCACTCTTCTAAGATATAGTTCAGCTTCTCAGGCCGTGGTTACATGACCTACTTGTAAATCTCCTTTGGCTTCAGAGATACAGGTGTATAGAGTAAAGGTAAGGGGGTTTAATTACCCATTAAAACTAGTCACTGCAGCTGGCAGATGTCTGGCTGCCACCCCTTTGTTTAGGTTGTGGCCATGCTTCTATTGCCCCTTTGTTTACTGAGTTGGGGACTACCTACAAATGGGAAGGATAAGGACTGCCACGGTGCTCTCTGATCCATTTTTGCAAAATACACAGCTGACTGGTTTGCAACACAACATTCAGGTGATGAACGGGTAAAACATGGTAGGGACTGGCTCAACACCCAAAGACTAGTGCATTTATATTTGTTCACTTTGGATTTCAGTTTGGCACCACACACTAAGCTTGTATATATAACTGCAACAGGGAAATAATGACATGTATCGACCCTGGTTTATATTTTCAGATGAGAAAGAAATTAGTGTAGAACTCTCTGCCTTATCTGTGCAGAGCCAGAGTTGTCTTTCCCCAAAGTTGTCTTTCCCCAGCTTCATCCATGCTGTGCTACATTCCTGCTAGACAATCTCTATCTCTCAGGGCTGTCAAGAGAACAAGAATCATTTTGCAAAAGCTGGTCCCACTATGGCTCAAAATAGAGGTTTTTTCAGAATTTATTGTGAGAAACAAACACAAATTAGACAAAATGTATAGTGCTTTCAGGTCCTTTCCTGGCCTGAATGGGAGTGATGACTTCACTAAGATGAGAACTTTGACCACAAAACTACTGCCTATACTTGCGCTCACATGCATGAATATATGTGACAAGACTGGATCCAACACAAGGGGAGAATTTTGCCAAAATCAACATATTTCCATGAAAAACGTCAGCTTTGAGGGAAGCTCGCATCTTCCAATGAAAAACCATTTAACCCTCCTTCAGCTGCTCTAATGTCAGCTCCTATCTTATCACATTGACAAAAACCTTCAGAGACAGATTGTATCCTGCTGTACAAACAGCACAACCAAAGAAGTTCAAACAGCACCAAAGGAAGTTACCTTCTGCATTACACTCTGGCAGGCCATCAAATCCCAACAGCAAGTTGCCCTCATCATCATACTGTGCGTAGGTGCCTGGAGGACAGGTTGGAGGTGGTTTCTCAGTGGGTGGTTCAGTGGTGGTTGGTTCAGGAGTGGTAGTGGTGGTTGTAGCAACGGTTGTTGTAGTGGTTGTAGTAGTTGTTGTGGTAGTTGTTGTGGGTATTGTTGTAGTAGTAGTTGATGGAGTGGTTGTTTTCTTAATCATTTCAAGACCAATCAGAGGTTTCCCTCCAAGGCTTATTATTGGTTTATCTTGTGCACTTGCTACAGGTTTACTAAATCTGCCATGACCAAACAAAGGTAATCCATCAGGACTCACCATTGGGGCACCCTTCTCATCTAGGAGAGAGGAACAAAACCAAAAGAAAATCTCACCACTGATCAATTTCAGGCTTATAGCACGGAATTTATCAACAGTAGATACCACAAGAAAGTATGATTAGAAATTCCTGTAATTCAGCTGACAGAAAAAATGGTTGTTATCTAGGAAAGAGCCATGGCAAAGGAAGCTGCAAAATAGTTCAGAAGAACCTCAGGTAAACCCCAGTGGTATTTCACTTTTATCAGCTGTTTGATAAAGGCTTCTTGGGAAGACTCGCAGAGAGGTTTTGCTGCAGACCCACAACGTGCAGACTGTGCCTGCCTTTCATCTAAGCCAGTCTCATAACTGTTGATGAAAGGTATGATGAATCCATATTCTGCTCCCTGATGTCAAACATGTGCAAGGAAAAACTGGGATAAGCTGGTGAGATGCAGATAAATTTTTGTGCCAAATTCTGGATACTGCAGATATGGTGATCAGTTTAACAGCAGGCACTGAATTTACATTCAAGAGATCTATACACGTGGACTAATATGAAAACAGCAGTGTTTTCACAGACCACACACAGGGATTTTTACTATTTGTGGTCAGTTTCAGAAGAAAAAACAAAATAAATCACAAACATATGGCTGGTATAGTGCTAGTGGTGGGGAATAATTATTTCTGTGTATACAGAGATATAAACATCCTTATTCTGGCTCAGTTCTGCAGTCCTTTCTGCAGAATGCCAATACAAGTGAGACAGACTCAGATGATTCTTGCTGCCCCACACTCAGAAGCCCCACGGGAGGCCTCAAAGCCTCCCCAGGTCCTCCAACATGCTGACCACCTGATGGAGACCTGGGGTACAAGTGACTCCAAATGGCTTGCACGGGACCTGGGGATGCCTGAACCATTCAGCAGCTCAAAGACTTGTACCAACTGCACAAAATTGACAGATTTTTTTTCTGTAAGAAGGAAGCTGTCACTTACCAACAATTGTACGTCCATCCCCTCCTAATTTCACTCTGAGAGGATTGCCTTGGGAATCTTGGAGGTATTTTCCTTCAGTATTTAAAACTAGTCCTCGGTCAAGATCTACAATCTAAAAGCAATAGATGGACTCAAGTTTAGCTAACACAGGAGGAGGTGAAATGAAATTTCTCAGTAGCAGAAATCCTGAGGAAATTCAGATGCTAAGTGTGATGTTCAGGAATAGCTACAACACCCATAGACTTTTAAAAGGGAGGTGCTAATTGTACAGTAATCACTGAAAAATCACTGCTGCAGAAAGCAAATCCTCAGGCGATGGGCTCCAGAGTTGCACAGCAACCATGTTCAAATCACCTACTGCAGCTCTCACGTGCAAAGCAGCCTTGATTTTCTTGGGGTGTGCAACTCCTACGGTGGATTCCTGTAACACTGATTTGAGTATGACCCTGAGTCCTTTTGAAGAAAGGATTTAAAAGCAAGTCTACTGCTCAAAAAAAACCCCAACCAAACAAACAAAAAAACCACCAAACCACACCCCGTGAAAAATTAAACTAGTTAATTTAGATTGGAATAGCCAGTGAACACAGAGTAGCTAAGATTTTAATTGTGGTGGGAGAATGAAGAAAAGCCTCTGTCTCATAAAACAAATCTGTTTGAGAGCTTGGATTGAATTCAAGAGGTAACTGCAGTTAAAATCCAGTCCTTGTTGCTATTTCAATCCCAAAATAGATGAACTGCATGCTGTTTGAACCTGAAGTAACAGACACTGAGCCACAGAACACAAAGAAAGTGTTAAGTGCTGGGAGGAAACTGGGAAGAAGACATGAGCAGCAGTTCCAGGTTGGCAAGACAGACTTACTTTTGGCACTGCGGAAAAGACTGTAGCAGGAGGGACAGCAGATCACGAGATCAGTCTCTGAAGGCCTCCAGGCCCCAGATGTTGACACAGATCCTTTTCCTTTACAAGGTGTTCATTCTGCTTGCAACAATACCCTCCTCTCATGAGGTGGAGAGAATCACCCCATGGCCTTCCAAGGACCTTCCTAGCCAACTTTCTGGATTCTACTTAAACGGCTTTGAGTATGCTTTTCAAAATGCCTCCCCTGAATGTGAGATACCTGAAGCTCCATTTTTTAAGTTCCTCTAATGAACATGGTAAGATTGAATTGGCCATAGTCTTTATGTGTCGTGCAGCGTGTGAGCAGCTCTACTGATGCCAGGGAGGCTGATCACAGCTTCCTCCTGCTCAGTGTTCAGGCAAACACCAGTTCCTTCCCCTGTGGTGGGTGGTTATAAGTTCACTGGAAAGGCTTCTAAAGGTCTGTAGGCACCTAGTGGGCTTCTATCAATGGCATCTGAGCTCTTCTGAAAATATCACTGAAGTTGTGTCTATATGAACAGCGAATGCTTAAAGATACCTACATATGTACATTTAAAGCATTGTAGTAACTTTACTTTTTGATACTCTTGCTCACGTGCTTCTCCCTGGAGTGTGAGTCTGGGAGAAGCACTGCTGGACATGTCTTTCACAGCAGCTATCCTGGGCAGTCCCCACTCACACTGAGCAGCAGATAAGCCCTGAGACACTGGCAAGCTTAAACTGCACTGACTTTGAAGTAAAAATGATTCACTAAATCTACTGGAGTAATGCTATAGTTGAAAATTCAAGCCATCAGGCTTTAAATCAGGCATTTAAAATATTCCAATAATCAAATACAGAAGTTGTAATTAGATTTCAATTAAACAGTGGAAACTAGATAAGTATAACCTCACTTTACAGCTTCATTGACTGAGGGCACTATTCTCCTCTATTTTCTTAATGATAATGTAAGTACAATAAAAAGCCAAAGCATCCTGAATTTGGAGAGAAGGTCACCCTACCCACTTTGTTCCTTGAGGGCCATTGATTACTCTCTGTCCACTTGGTTTTCCATTATTACCAGGTATTATTTTTCCATTTCCATTTCCATTTTTTGTTGTAAGATTAGGTCTGCCATTGTATCCTGAAACAGAGAAGAACACACACTATTCTGAAGAAAGCTGTGCATACAACAAACCACATCTTAAAACATGAAGAAATGCATTTTCTGACCGATCTGGACATAAATGAGAGTGGAAAGAGTCCTCACCACACTCAGCAAACCAGGCATTTCATTTCTGCTTGGAGCAACTGTTGTGACACTGTCAGATCCCTGTGGCTTACACAAGCATTTGAAATGGTTTCTTCTGAAGAGTTTAAACAGTCATGGTTTGTTTCTACCATGTTTATATGGTCTCTTCAGACCCTCTTGTTTTTTTTAAGAAAGTAGGGCAACATTTCTAGATGGCACTACAGCCACAAATGTTTGTGATCTCTGTAAACATTTGAGGAGCGGGGTGAAGGAAGAAACCACTTGTTCAATCCTATCCTTATACAAAGCTGTAGTCAGAAACTGAAAGGAGAGGGGCTCAGATTTTCACATCCTAATTGAGAGATTTGCCTCCAGAAAAATATATGTCAAAATATATACATATATTAACTGGAGAAAAAAATAGTAACTGAACATTCCTTGGCTATTAATTTCCCAATGGCATGGTTAGCAGTAAGCTGGTATACAACCTCCACAGAGAAATCTGCTATTCTTTCATGCAATGCATCTCATCCTCCATGGTATTATTTAAGGTCCACTCCCATCTTAAAGCTCTGCAATCTGGTGGCCCTCCACACAACACTGAGTCTGACTAAAGCATAGCAAATACAATATCCCAGCTGCATGGTTCTCACTGAATAACAGTGAGGCCACATTGAACAAAACATTATCTACGTATGTTATAGAAGGTACTTACTAAAATACTCAGATAACTCAATACTATTTTGGATGTCCATGCATTGGAGGGAGAAAAAACATTTCTACCTAGCAAAGACTGTCTGGGATTCTCCATAGGTGACATGGGGAATCAATAGGTGACACACCTTGACATGTAGTGGATCCTCTGTTCCACTACCCAGGGTCAGCAAATATTCTACCAGAAAGCATGCCTCTAACATTTGGGGTAAATCATAGTCATAAAGGTATTAGACGACCTGACTGTGATGTAAGCAGTCCCCAATAGGAATGTGCAATCTTGAACTGTTACTTAAAAAAAGAGGAAAGTGGTTTAAAAATTAATTACAGAAAACACAGAATGCCTGGACAGCACAAAGAAACACCTTACTGCCCAGGTGTGGTCAGTAATAATAAATAATCTACAAAAGCCTTTTAGTAACCCACATGATGAAGAGCAATATACCCGAGAGGTTGTCATATTCTGAGTACAAATGTGCTTTCAGTGAAGTCATGGCTCAATAAGGAACATAGACCTTTTTCCAATATAGTACCTAACTCTGTCATCTCCTCTGTGGATCATGGGATCCCACACAGAGCAGACCACAGGACCAAAGTCTGGGCTACCACATTAACACTGCTTAGCCAATGCCCTCAAGAACTGGGTTCCCTGAGAATGACCAAAATAAATAATATACTAAATAATTGAACCTGCGTTCTGAAGGACGGCATTCATCTAACTGCTCTTAGGAAAAACACTATTCAGTGAGATTACTACAACAAAGACAAAATACCTTGTCTATAAGGAGGTCTAACAACTTGCCGTTGGGAAGGGCTCCGTAGCCTAGAGTTCAATAGTCGCTGGCGAGGGGACAAAGTAGAAGAAGAAATTGTTGGAGAAACAGTGTGTGTAGTGGTAGATGCAGAAGAACGTGGCCAGACAAAGCTTGGTTTAGATGGCGTGTGCTTGTTAGAGGACTGAGTAATCCGTGACGCTATGGCAGAGCTTCCTAGTGATTCAGCAGAAGATATTTTTAATGTTGGAGGCTTTTCCTTCTCTTCCTCTTCAGAGCTTACTTTGTGAGGTAGAAGAGTGTCCATAGATTTCCTTTTATTGTCATGATATGTGTTTTTGTTGCCTCTAGAAACAGAAGGGGACCATTTTGCTGCCAAAGATATAGGTTTCTCTTTCACTTCTTTCTGATCATATTCACTGTAATAATCATCCTCTTCATTAGAAACTGACTGACGAGATTTAGATGAAGAGGAGGAAGGAACTCTTTGAAGAATTTCAGGTTTGGACATTTTTGAGGGCAACAGGCCATGTTTTTTCTCTGTTTGGGACACTGTTCTTGTAACAGCCATTGAGCGGGTAGGTAATGAAGGACGAGCTTGTCTTGAAGAAGTGGATGACAACCTTGGATAGTACTGGTTGTCTTTTGCTGTATCACTGGCAGAACTGGAGTCTGGTTGAGTAAGTTTTGGTTTATAGGAATGTACCTGAGAACTTGGCTGCTGTTGCTTTGATAGAGATGAACTTGAGCTTCCCTGAGAGAAAGATGCAGGTAATCCCCTAGAAGAGGACACGTCTTTAGGAAACACAGAGCGTCTGCTTGCTCTGTCACTGCCTTCTGTTGCATCCTCATCATCATCTTCCTGCAATTCTTCATTACTCTGGGATGGAACGTGAGATGGGAGGCGTCGGCCCCTTGAATGCAGTAAGGAAGGACTCGTTTGTGCTCTCTGTGGAGGCTCTGAGCGGGAGGTTTTCTCCAACGGAAGATGAGAGGGGAATGTCTTTTTAGGCAAAGATACACTTGGTTTGTGTATCTTTGATCGAGCAAGGGTTTCTTTTACCTCTTGACTGTCCTGCTCTTCAGACTTATGTTTGGAAAGAGACGACTGCAAAGGAGAATGCTGTTCTGCAGCAGCTGCTCGACTCTGTTGTTCTGCTGAGTCAGAGCGGGGTGACTTTTCATTGTGTGTCTCTCTGAGGTGAGAATCAGAATCAACCTGAGGATTTCTTCTCTTGGAATAGATTGATGAAGAAGACTGCCTGGAAGAGGGTTGAGAAGGAAATAAGGGGCTGGCATCTTGTGAGTCCTCCCTGTAATTCTTATCAATATCCTTTCCATTGGTTTTGGCACTGCTGGAGGAGCGAGAGTGAGGTGAAATGTGACCAGAAACAGCAGACCTCGATGAGGCTGCCACGGCAGCTAATTTCGAATTCTTCCACGTGTGAGAACTGGAACCTGAGGGCAGCCTTGTTTGCTGTGATCTAGAACTGGTCTGTCCTGCTCTTTCCGCTGCTTCTTCACTGTCAAACTCATTATGGCTCTCACGAGCATGGGAATCTGCTGATTTGGAAGAGGGTTGATGTGAATGACCTAGAGAGCCAGACCTACTGGGATGGCTTGGGACAACATCGTGAGAGATAGCAGACTGTCTGTTTGATGGCAAAGCCAGGTGACTGGGCTCTGAAGTTTTAGAGGACACTTTCACCAGTGTGGGGCCTGGCTTTCCTTCCACATTACCTGCAAGATCATTATTTTTGGCAGGTGGGGGATGGGAAGAGGTTTTAGAAGGCACATTAGTGTTGCTTTGCCTCATTTGCTTTGTTTCATTATCTGTGTATTTAGGAACAGACGAGGCAGAAGAGCGTTGTGCTGACGATGGTGACAGTGCTGGTGGCTCATGTTTCTCTGTGCTTGTCTGCTGTGACGCCTCTGATGTGTGTGTTCGAACAGGGGTCCTCCCTGAGGCAAGGACGGGGTGGACCGGCCGACCAGGGGACAAGGGTCTAACAATTCTCCTCTGATCCTGGGCTTTCAGTGGCATTGTTGGAGCTTCCTGGGAGGAATCATGATCGTCTGTCACTTCGGTGGATTGGAGATCAGGTTCCAGCTCGCCTGTCTTTCTAGAAGGTAACTGAGATTTACTTAGGACCCCTCCTCGAGTCAATATTTTATTCTTATATTCAGAAAGAAGACTCTTTTTGTCACTAACATTAGGTATCCGAACAGATGGCCGCTTAGGGGAAAGCGATGGCTGGACTTTTGAAGAAACAGAGGAAGTTTGAGAAGGAGATGAGCCGGCATTCCCAGTTTTTTTAGCCTCTGAATTATCTTGAATATTTGTTTGCTGTTGAGCAACTGAATCCTCATGAACAGCTGGGGGGAAGAAAAAGTGTTTATTCATAGCAATAGAAGCAGCACCAAAAAATGACTAAGAGAAAAAAAGCCACCAGGTAGCAAGAGCAAGACAACTTATGAGACAATAATTATTTCTATATTAACCAGCCTATGTGGAATTACTGTAACTTGGGTAAACTTAGAGCAATTAACATCAAACATCTAAAAGCAGGGACTGCAACATCGTATCAGTAGAGCCAAATATTCAGTAGAGCTTAGTCATGTTGATGGCACGGAGCTGCATTAGCCCATCTGAGGCTGTGGCCCACATTCTTAATTAACTCAGCCAACCTTCTGTCCCCACAACAGCATCTTTTTGGCAAGAAGCAAACACAAGGAGCAAGTACCTGAGTAAGCCAGGCTAACTGCCTTTCAAGACTGTGAGTTGTCAGGAATAGCATAACCAAAGAACCAAACTATTGTATTCCTTGGCCTTTGGATAACACGAGCACACAGTGTCTTCATGCAGGAAATAAAGTATGGTATGCATCTATTTAAAATGTCCATAAAATGTCCTTTAATATGCCGCAATAACAGAAACAGTATTAAGGAAGTAAAATCTGACAGGTTAGATGGAGCACAGAGGAAGCTGAGATAAGTCGGTAAGAACGAAGGTAAAAGTGGGACCAAGGCAAGAACAGGCAGACCATGCAATGGGTGCATGGCTTGGTGCTCACCTGCTGGGATGGCGACACTGAAGGCTTTAGACTGAGGACCTGGTCCCCTCCTGTTTGCTGCACGGATTTTGAAAATATAGCGCTCCCCGGCCTGCAGACCATCTATTATGGCTGATGTTGTAGCTCCAGAGTAGGTGATGGACTTTGCTCCAAACGGCTTGAGAGCCGGGGCGTATGAAAGAATGTATTCTGAAATGATTTGGCAGACGGTTGGAAGGAGGAAACTGAAAACAGTCCTGTTTCCAGCGGACAGACTGTATGGGTAGGATGAATTAGAATGTGCATTACTAAAATTAATACACTAGCAATGCACGCTGAGTCAACAGCTGGAGTATAAAGACACGAGAGAGAGATGCATATACATGTAGGTAAGTTAAACATTTGTTCATCTTAACAGACAAAACCAAATCACAGTGATGACCTAATGACTGAGACAGAATATGTTAGCTATACCTTCGTAAAAATACATAAGCAACAATGCCCATCAGAGTGAAGAGACACCAACAGGAGCCGGACGAGAGCTGTGCATTCCAGAGAAGGTGCGGGGGACATGAGAAAGTTAGAGCACCAACTACTGCGTGGTTTGGTGTGCTGCACCAGGAGACCTTTTTCTGTTTCTGGACACTGACTAATAAAGGGAAAGAAATGAGTCCTCTGAAAAAAATCAGCTGCCCTAAATCAGAAATAACAGAGGAAGTCTACAAAGAGAAAATAAACCGTAGGCAGAAAACATGTATGAACATTGCCAGGAAACTACATACTGTGCTACTACTTTTGGAAATCTAGTCTGAAAGACTGTGCAAATGTTAGGCAGCGCAGATCACTAAAACCAGAATGCCCATGCTGTTACAGCTGACGGACCACAAGCAGATTTTAGACTTCCCAAGAGAAAGAAAAATTATGAACTTACTGATTAGCTACCAAGATATTTGCAATCAACAACACATGATCCAGAGAACATTATTCCAGAACATAACTGGCTCACAATGGTAGACAACACACAATTGCATTGCTGACTGCAGTTATGTCCACAGCAAATAAGAACATTAAAAAGATTTCTTTCCCACAGAAATTATTTGGAAGAAGAACAAAATGTGTATTCACTTAATTATCATTCAAGACATCAGTATTAAAATCAGGTGACATTATGCATTAGTATTAATTACTTATCTTACATTTCCAAAAGAGCCTTGACACAGCTAGAATTGCACTGTATTTTAAGACCCTAGTCATGCAAAAGCAGCTCTGCCAGGTCACTGTGGTGAAACTCTACCAGCTCCAAAGGCCATATACTCATTCCTCAGCAGTGCTGGAGCCTGAGGGCCATACCCAAGAAAACACCAAAGCACTTACTTTAATCTTGGGAACAATATTACTGCAGTAAAACGTGTTTCCAGCTGAGTTTTTGCATAGAGGGGTTTTAGCTGTAATCTACAGGCCAGTAGGTAAAATTGATGCCTGAATGATTGAGGTTCTTATTTAGAAAATATACTTCTACCAGGAAATGACAAGACTGCAAGTTGCCAAATGGTAGCAACAGCCTGTTGGACGCCTGTCCAACAAAATCAAAACTGGACACGCTGCGCTGGACTACAGCTGGGGCCAAACACCACGGTAGAGAGAGCAAAGCAGGGTCTTTTTGCTCCTTAGGAAGCTCACCCTGCTCTCACCTTTCATTTTAGGATTACTGTGGAGCCTGTGCTCTGTATTAACTTTCTTTATGGAGAGAAATTTCACCCCTGTAGGAACAATTGTAGGCATGAAAAGGAGTGTTCCCATGACACTCCCAAGGAGTGTAGGTAAGATCTCAGTCACGGGCGGGCTTCTTTTCTTTTCAGTCTTCTGTAAGAGGGACAGATATTGGACCAAACCAGAATTTTGAAAATAAATTCCAAGGGCTGTCAGTTTTCTTTCTCTACAGCAAGAAACATAAGAACACTTGAGGAGCCACCATACCTCATGACAGGAAACCTCTAGAACATAATAACACCTCTAAAATGGGAAAATTTAAATTTTTTGCTGAAAACGAGCCCAAGACGCATGGCGTTAAGAAATAAGACATCAACATTTTATATGCAAATGCATTTAACTCTCACTTGAAAAATAAAATCAATGTATTAGAAGGCATGGCAAACTTTGGGTTTGGGATTTTTTGTTTTAAGATACACAGGAGTTGTTTAATTGCAGAGGCCCTGATGTTACTTCTGGTAACTCTCAAATAGCTACTGGAAGGCATCTTCTCCCATTACTTTAATATGTGGTATAAATATATAAAACAACAGGGTTGAAAAATGAAAGGATCAAAAGACAAAATTTCCTGATTGCCATGTGTTATCAAAATGACTGTAGAGTGCTAATTCAGTGGTTTCATTTAGCCAGTATAAATGTCACTTGTGCCATTTATTTAGTTGAAAAATAAAACCTCTCCTGTAATACTTCATACTCAAAGAAAACAAAGTTATATTAGACATATATAAGCGTTCAGGCCTTGAATATCAGGTATCATTAAAATGATTGCCTTGGATGAATCATCTCAAGATCAGCAGACAAAAACAGACAAAGGGCTACAGACTGCTCAAAATCAGGAGCAGATCTGAAATTTCAGAGAGTGTCCCTGCCTGACCCTACTTTAAGAAATAATAATTCTTGGACACAATTGCAGCTCCATTGAAGCAACTGGCAAGACTCCTGCTGCTGACTTCAAACAGGAAGGAATTCCACCCCTGACCTGAAGAACACATATAAAGTAGGTCTTGTATGCAGACACGGTAGACTTTTCTCCAGGCTAAAGGTTTTTTAAATCTGAGATGCTACAGAACCGATAATGCTCCATCTTGTGTAAATCAAGAATATTATCCCATCAACCACAGGAGAACTGGAGCAGCCAAAAAATCAGCCTGTTCATTTTCAGAGGGAAAAAGCAAAAAAAAAATATCCCAGAAAGCTTTTTTCTAAAATTCTATGCAACTTAATAGCCACCGACAAATTAGCTTTATGACTGTGTATGACAATGCTACAGTACACAAGGCTATTTGCACTTGCTTCTTCAGCTGAGGCTTTCCTTCCATCATCAACTAGAAATAAAACACAACATAAACCCACTCACTTTCTTGGCAGCTACCCATCTTTTCCTTCTTCACCTAACTATTACAAATCCTTTGGGAAACTTCCCTCTTGAGCTCCATTTTGACCTGCATATTAATGGAAGAAGAGGTATGTGTGCACGCATGACACCCCGGCAAGCTCTGTGACATCCCAGGCACACGGTGATGATGGCTTCCCAGCGGCGGTGAGGAGATGCTGGGCTGGAAACAAGAAAATCTTGCTTGGGTATAAGCCATTAACAAATGAAAAAATCCTGGCAGAGTCAGTGGTTCCAGCTCACTGCGGAGCGGCAGTCTGGCTTCCGGAAGACCAGCTCCTTGAAGGGGTTAAAAACCAACAGTGATGACTTACCTTTGACTTTTCCTTCACTCTCTGGGAGAGCATCCCAGGATGCTGCTACAGAGGTTGGTTTGCCCTTTAACGGCCAAACATCCAAATTTTCAGGTGCGGTGGCCGGAGCTGTGGAACAGCCACATGCAGAAGAGGCAAATAAGAAACACAGCACAAAACTTTTTGCTTCTTCTCGTAGCATAAATTTTATATGGCCATTTCAAAGATAAAAGTGAAGAGCACACATGGCTCAGGTCCGTGTGTGCCTGTATTACCTCTCTGAATCAGACTTCTGTTGTGAAATTTTATTCCATGCTTTTAGGAACAGGCCACCTGCATGAGACTGCTACTGTGGCTTAGCTGGAACGATGTGGGAATTCAGTTGTTATGGACCACTTCCCTGTACCAAAGGGGCCCCATGGCTTCTCCATGGTGGAGGCAGGGCTTAAATTTGCTACAGGCAGAGAGGGAGAGCAAACACGTTGCTCCTCCCAAAGGAAGGGGAAAATCCAGCTGCAGGGTTCCAAGTTGCTGACCTGTCCCCCTGAAACACCCAAACCATCTCCCCCTGTTCTTGTCCTGCTGCAAGAGCAGCCCCAAAGTGCTCTCCAGGGCACTGCTGCAGGGATGCAGGCAGCAGGACAACGGGTTTTCCCAGGTTCCCAACCTGCTGCTGCCCCAAGTAACCACTTATTCTGGCTTTCTCTCAAGTCAGCCATATTTTCACTGAATTTCACTGAATTTCACAGCTTAAACCCTAAAACTTGCATCACCCCAAGGACCTTTTTAATACATACCTGCCTCCGGAGTCCGTTGGTAAACAGACACACTCCATTTGCCTTCTTTTTCTCCCTCCAAGATTTGGACAGCAAACTCATACATGGTGTCTGGCAGCAGATTCTCCACAAGTGCCCGCCGGTTGGACACCTGTTTGTAATCCCACCTTGCCGATTCCCCCTTCTCCCGGTAGCGAACACTGTACTGCCTGGGTCCAGAAATAAATAAAATAAGTATTCAAAATAATAAAAATAAAATAAAAATTCACAGGATAGCCGCTTCCACAGGGAAGCTGAGAACGTCTAAAATCACCACCACTTCTCCTGCTGTGCTGGGTTGTACACCCTTTCGCTGTTACCCCGCTGAGCAACACAGTCTGGTGCTTTCATACGCTTTGGCGTTTTCCAACCCATTTCTCTGTTTCTTTTGGTCTCCAACTGCTGCTGTGAGCTGGGCTCTCCAGCTCACGGGAGACCCTGACGTGCTCAGCCTCAGCTGCGCAAGGTTTCTGTAGGGTAAGTGGATGCAGAGGACATTGATGGACATCTTTCACGTTGCAGAGTGATGTTTCTTTCACCTGTGGTATGGTTATCCCGCAGCAAAAATATCCCAGGTTGGTGCTGACCACATTTCAAAAGGGAACTAAATGCCTATAGATCTCTATATAGTAGAGGTCAGGGCGCAGGGAGGAAAAGAGGGTGCATGACCCATGTCAGGTTTCTATCTCTGAAGCATGCCCTACCAGCCACTGTCTCAGGGATGGATTTGCAAATTTTTACCCCCTAAGATAAGTCATTCTCATGACTGACTGTAATTAAATAAATGCAAAAGAAATCTGTAGTGCGTTGGCAGCAGTTCACCTACAGTATGCATTCAGAGAAGAGAACACGGGGCTAACTACCTATTTGCTGTGACCTTCTGCTTTTCAGACAGTGGGTCTGTCCAAGCAACGAGCACGGATTGCGAGGACATCACGCGAACAGTTACGTCTTGTGCCACCTCCACCTCTTCCTCCTCTGAAACGGCAAAATAAAACAGCGTATCAGTAACAACAGTGGAGTTCTCATAAAAAAGTTACTGTCTTCAACTGACATTGCAACACACACACACACTACACAGAGGAATAAGAAACACAGCTGTAGTGGAAAACCAAGCGCGTTGATTACTTACAGTGCCCCATGGAAACATCATTTCTTCTGTTAGTTCTCTGCTCACAAGACCAGAGTACCAATGGATTCTACAGTCCTTCCATACTCTTTCAGACCCCAAACTGTTATTTACAGCAAACTTCTTATTAACACACTGACATTCATCATCCCTGGTAAACTCACTGCAAGGGCCGCCTGGCAAGCAGAAATTTTGCTTTATGAAAAATCTCGAGACCTTCAAATTTGGTTCCATTTTGAAGGGCAATAAAACCAGGGACTGTCAAGTTCTTCACAAGGGAGAATTTCTGTATCTTTTACATTTTTCAGTGCTTCAAACAGGTTGTTTGAATTCAGCTTTTCATTTTTTATGGTACGTAATCAAAACAAAATAACATTGAAAAGAAAAACTAATTGAAGTGGGCTGTTTTGACATACCAGACTATCTTATGCAAATAATATACAAAACTTTAAAATTAAGTGAAATCAATTTGATTTTTTTGAGGTTTTTAATTTGATGAGGCTCCTTTTTCTATTTCATTAGCGTCACAGACACCATTCCCAAGTCTCACGGAGGCACAGAATGCAGAATGCACAACTTCCCAGCCCAAGTTTTACTGAAGAGTAACACTGGAAAAACGCTGATGTCTCAGGAAAGGATAAGGGCCGGTGAACTCCAGTGCGATTTCATTCTCTGGGGATTCATGGGCAACTGAAGTCCAGGGAAGGATTGGCCTTCTCGTCAGAGGGTGGCACGTTATCCCCAAAGCCAGCACTGCCCGCACAGAAGGCAGGCAGCAGGGAAGCACATTTTATCATTTTATTAATACTGCTTGAATTAGAGAAGCAATCGGAGACATCCATCAAGCTCCTTAGCACACAGAAAAAAAAACTAGCAGCTTTTAGACTTGCAGTCTAAAAACGACAAAGCTATCTCACTGGGCTCAAATGGCCCCACGAATTGACAGCAGATGAGAAAGAAACATACCTGTGACTTTCCTTTTAGTTAAAGATGACCTATAGACAGGCTGGCTCCGTCCTTGGGAGCTCCTTGATGGCAACGAAACCACATGAACTGATTCAGAGGCTGTACGTGCAGGGAAAAAACAGAGGCTTTCCTGTAACCTTTTTCATTGCAAAAGAAAATCCTGTCTTTTCAGGCAGAACTCAGTTTGATTCATTTCTCAGATACAAGAGGAGAAAATTCCTTGAAATTTAATTTATTTAGATACATAGCATTTATGTCAGAGAGTTCAATATGCATGCAATAAAAATAGTAAAGTTGGTATCTTAGAAGCAGGAAAGCTAATTATTTACATGAAAAGACCACTACAAGAGTCCTGTATTCTAGGCTTGAGTTCTTCTCCTGATAATTTGATTATTTAAAAAACATTTGTTCTCCTTCTTTAATAAAACATACCATAAAAGTAATGAAAACAAGAAACAGATGCTGAAAACCATGCTACGTAGTAGTTCTCATCAAGATTAAGTTTGTTGCTGAACTCCCACTAAGTCCACGTACTGCCTGGACGGGCCCTCAGCCTGCAGAGCAGAGGTACATGCTGAGCATCACATAAAGTGGAGGAGCATCCTCCACACGTACGTGTCTCAACCCTGACACCTTGGCACAGATGCCAGAGCAGCCCTGTCACAGAATCACAGAATCACCTAGGTTGGAAGGAACCTTTTAAGATCATCTAGTCCAACCAATTAAAAAAAAACAAAAACAAAAACACCCACACCACATAAAACACCACCCAACACTAATCCATATCCCTGAGCACCATGTCAACTCGTCTCTTGAATACCTCCAGGGATGGTGCCTCAACCACCTCCCTGGTCATGAGCAGTGCATAGAAAGATAAAAAAGTGAAAGAATACTAGAGAAGGGAGGAGACGTAGGTAAGAAATTCCTCTTAGGAAAAGGCAGAATAACTGCTAAAGGTGACTGAGGAATTCTCTCTCTTTGGACAAACAGAGATAAAAGACGTGTGTTTAATACAAAACCCACAAAGCAGAAGGGGAAATAAATATTTACATTGCAAAGCCAGGAATTCTGGCAGCCATGTGTGAGTTTGGAATCATCACCCGCTTTCTAACCCAAGACCAGCCCCATCTGTGGGATGGGCTTCTAGCATGCAGGAGAGATTTTGAGAGGCAGAAGCCTGACCTTGAGCAAAGAGCATCCAAAGCTTGCAGGAAGAGGATCAAAGTAAAGCTCATGAGTGCAGACCTAGTGCCGGCTTGGGTGACAGGAGCTCAGGCTGCAGGACAGAGACAGGTCAGCCATGACACAGGCAACTGACACAAATAGCACTCAACCCCTGGGGAAATAAAACTGTTGCAAACCCCATTGCTACCGTTAGATGGGAAATCCTTCCAATGAAGGGCAGGTCATCTAGGGCATGAGTACAAACCATATAGCACGGCAGGACAGGGAGCATGGAATTTCACTGAATTTCACTGAATTTTTTTTTGGAGTTGGAAGGGACCATAGAGATCATCTAGTCCAACTCCCC
>JAOQGH010000023.1:49506091-49528385 GCA_025769975.1 Gallinago jamesoni
GAACGCAGTACTCGAGGTGAGGCCTCACCAGTGCCGAGTACAGAGGTACGATGACTTCCCTACTCCTGCTGGCCACATCTTCAAAAGCCCGTTAGTCACTGATGCTGTGGGCACGCAGCATTCTTTCACAGCACCACCATGGAGAACTGAAAAAGGGCAAAATTTCAGTTGGAAGGGACCCCTGGAGGTTTCTTCTCAACCTCCTGCTCAAAGACAAACTACCTCCAGCGCTGCCTGAGGCCAGCCCTGGTTTTCCCTAGCTCAGTCATCAAAACCTCACAGGATGGAGATACCCCAGCCTCCCTGAGGCCCTGCTTTAGTGCTGCATCAGGGGGAAAGCTTTCCTAATGCCCAACCCAAGCGTCCCAAACAGCAACTTGTGGCTGCTGCCCAGCGTTACGTGTGGCCTGCCACCACCAAGAGTGGCTTTCTTGCAGCCCTCAAACAAGCAGCAGTTGGCTGCTGTGGGATGTCCCCCTACTCTCTTGTCTTTGCCGGACTGGGCCAGCCCTGCACCCGCAGCCTCTCCTTGTAGCCCACGTGCCGTAGGCAGCCACCACCTTCCCAGATCCCAACGTCTCTCTCCTGAGCAGCTCAGCCCTGGCTGGAGGGGAGATGTTACTCCCAGCCACACTCCTCTGGGCTCCTGCGGCTCGTCGAGCGGTGGTGCAAGCACACCATTGGGGTTTCCTCTCAGTGGCCCTGTGTGTCACTAGGCGCCGAGAGCCCAGGGTACACTTCCACCACTTCCCTGGGCTGCAGTCCGCTCCTGCCAGGCATCTCTCCTCACCTTTTGTAATGGACTAAATTCGGGCAGGTTGCCTGAATCCTCAGTGGAAGATGGCCCTAACGGGTCCCGAGGCAAGATTTTGGATGAACATGAAAGCTGCACAGCTGACAGCTACTACAGGGCCTGTGGTTTCTCCTATCAGAGACAAAAGATACGACCTTCATGAAAGCGTACAGGGCTGCAGCTGTCTGTTCCCCATTTAACACCTACTCTGGCACACCAGGAACTCAATTGGATTTCAGCAAACTCTGGATGAGGTCCCAAATCAGTAGCATTGACAAAGCTAAGTCTTCAGATGCATTAATTTCCAACCCCTTTTTTTTCTAATAAATTTTGGGAACAGCTACTCTGGGAACAATTACTAAAGGTTGATTGAACTAAAGGTTAATTCTTCCCGATCTCCCCTCTATTTGCCCCCATAAATATCACTAAGTTTTTTTTCCCTTTTGGTTCCAAAACTGATTTAATAGTTTTCTGGACCTCTGCTCTGGCCAAACTAAATCAACTAGTAAACATCTTCAGACCTCATCTAAATAGCTACCTGCAATTAACATGAAATCAAATCCTTTTCTATGTTCTGGAAAATGAGAAAGAGTCACTCCCTTGTGCTCTCTTCAGTGTAGAAATCCAACATTACCTACAGCTGCAGGAATTTGTGTATATTATCTTGGCCCCAAAAATGCAGGGCTGATTAAAGCCTTGGTATTGACTTTTCTAGTTGTCCACTAGTATTGCCAAAGTTTCTGTGCATGTCAGGACTGTGGGAGAACATTTTACACATGATGTAAGCCCAGAGCACGAGGTCTAAGCTGAGGATAAAACATCCTCTAAACAACCACACAAGGAGGCAGCTTGCACTTGCCAAATCACACAGATTCTTCAGAGGGCCTCATCAATTATCTAGCAAAGGAAAACACAAAACAGCTCCAGAAGAAAAGGGAAGTACTAACCCCTACTAATCAATCTGTAACTGTGGGGAAGAATAACCCAAGCAACTCAAACCTACTGAAATATAAGTGCAACAAAATAGCTGAAATATGACGTCACAAAAAATCAGGTGCTTCAATTTACGACCACAAGTTTAGGTAAAATCACAGAATCACCTAGGTTGGAAGGGACATTTTAAGATCGTGTAGTCCAACCAATCTAAAAAAACCCACAAAAACCAACCAAACAACAAACAAAAAAAAACCCACACAAACCCCACACCACACCCAAAACAACACTAATCCACTACTAATCCATATCCCCGAGCACCACGTCAACCCGTCTCTTGAACACCTCCAGGGTATTCAAGATGTTTGCTTTTGCCTTCCCTAATCAGCAAAAACTTGTCTGCATTTTCCTTCTATGTGCCATTACTTAAGGACTGGAAAACCGGACCTACAAAATGTGTTCTGCTGCAGAGAGGGACACATATTTGGCACAGTCATGTAGTCTATAAACATCTACCACCCTCGCTTCATTTCAGGCAGAAGTTTGGGAAGCTAAGCACAGTGACCCAGCCATGGGTAAAGTAACAGCTTAACGAGAGAAGTCGAAGCTACTTAGAGATAACAAACTCATCAGAAAGTGATCAAATGCCTTTATCAGAAAAGGACAAAAATGCCAGCTGGCAAATGAAATCCCATCATGAGCAACTTGACCAAAAATCATTGTAGTCTACACTACAATAGCAAATTGGTGGGATTTTTTGGTTGTTGGTTTTTTTTTTTTTTGGGGGGGGGAGGTTATTTGGGGGCTTTCTTCTTATTTTATTTTAAAATTAAGTTCTAAGCATCAAATAAGACTGATGGACTCTAAACCCTGGATTTGAAATTACTGCTGGTTACTAGACAAAACAGTATAGAAGAATAAATAAAATGTGCCAAGCTGCTCAGTTCATTCATTCTCCTCAAAGAATAGATCCTTGTCCTAAGAAGTCTTTAACTGCCCCCTAACCACAACCAATTGTCCTCTGAGATAATAACCCTGCACCACCGCCAACTTTCAAGAGCACTTCAGTTTCAGAGCTGAGCAACTCAGTTTACAAACACTTCCTTCCCAAACCCACCACCAGGGCTAGAAAAATACCTCAGCCAGCTGTTCCCAGATCTCTGAACTATTTCTTTGAGATAAAAAAACACTCCTGTATGCCATGCACTCTCGTAAGTGTCTGAGCCCTACCACCATGGAGGCATCAGCTGCACTTGTAGCAAAAAATGATAGTGAGTAAGTGTACAGAAAAAAAAAAAAGACACTCCATTTTGATTCTTCAGCTGGCAACTCTAAAATCGATTCCATTGGTAAGACCCTTTGTAAAACATCCACCCTCCCAAAACCTAGTGTGTCGGCCTCTCCTAAATGTAACTGCTTGAGTGGTGACACTGGAGTTCATAGCACACGTGGCAAACACATCCTAGGGCACCTCTACAATTGCCCTTGTTTGGCAACTTGTGAAACCAAGACAGGCATCTGCCCAGGGGTGCAGAAAGACTAAGGGACACCAGCCCCACAGGACACACCAGGGAAGCCTGGGGGGGGGGAGCCCCCTGCTCAGGTGGCAGTGTTTGTGCATCATGGGCTGTATCATGGCCAGCCCTTTGCCAAGAAAAGGAGTTTATTGATTTCAAAAATACTTTGCAACATGATCGTCCATCCCTTTTTCATGTCCCCAGTGGGCGTTGTTTTCCGCATGGTGCTCTAGCATCTTCCAGCAGGTAAATCACTTTGTGCATTGGCTTTAAGTCAGACAATTTCAATACACCATTTTACTTTTTCACCCGATTTGAAATATATTATGAAACAGAGTGAATTCGAAAAAAGGAGAAAGCAGAGCTTTACTAGCAGAGCCAGGTGTCTAAAGCTCTGTAGTCCTTCGTACAACTCAAGGCTTTCAATCCAGTTGTTACTCGTGAACAGTAAAAGAAAAATGGTGTTTTACCATCACTGAGAGGCACATGGGAAAGAGAACATCCCAATTTCTCATCGAACAATCCACGCAGGGACAGCTGCTTTGCTCCTTGCCTTCAGATACTCTCACTGTTACCCATACAGCCATCCCAAAGCCACATCAGCAGGAAAGTAAAGAAGAAAGAGGACAGACAAAATACCAAAGGAAGATACTTGTTTTCCACCCAAAAATTAATCCACCGTGTCACTTTGGCAAAGCTTTACTGAATTTTTGATTGGTTTTTTTTTTTTTTTTTTTGAGTTGATGGTTTGATCCAAGCTCTGTTGATAAAATGGGAGCGATTCCACCAGCTTCAATGAGGGCTGGATCAGGGCCATCCTGAGAAGAGTTCACTCTGCAAAAATATTTCCTGCAGTCGGTGAGCCAGCTCAAACAGTGCTGATGTGGCCCTCTAAATCGAGATGTGCTGACTGCTCTAACTCCAGAAGACTCCGGCCTCGATGATTTACTCCAGGCCAGCTGTGGCACAGAGCACAGCATGAAGTCTAGCGGGGCTCTCTGTAGCACTGGAGCAGTTAACACGTGTAAAAACCCGAGTGTACAATCAGAGAAAGCAGGACTGAAACGGGAGAACAAATCTAGCCCCAGGTTTATCAGGTTGGTACGTCCCCTAGGATTTTAAAAGGCAATGTCAACCTTGCCCCTGCGTGGGCTCAACAACTTTTTAATGCCACTAATTTATACACTCAGCATCAGATCTCCTCCTGGAAACAAGCCAATCAGTTAAAACAGTGGAGACAAGTGACACATAAATCCTTTGTTTCTCGCAGAAAAAAAAAAAAAAAAACAAACTCTCAGCACATTTCCACACACTCCTGCTTGGCACAGGAAGCAGGGACTGGAACGCTTTAGTTCCTGCAAAGCACAATGGAAAGTGCGCCATAATTCACCAGGCTCCAGCCAGGAGTTTTGGGCAGAGGACCAGTATCCAATGGTAATGCCTGATTTAAGCAAAGCGATTCATTATACATCTGTAGAGGAGTCACCTGGCATCCAAAGGACATTCTTTAAATTGACAGCATTAACATAAGTTTCCAGAGCTCCCTTTGAAGAGCCTTCTGAATGCTAAGTACAGTAGGACTAGGGCATATTCCAAACTCAACAACGTATTTCTACATATTTAATGCATCTATTATGAGTTAAGAACAACCAACAGTGAGTTATTGAAAGCTTCACATTCTCCAGCTGAAAATGTCCACACAGAGGTTTCCTTCTGCATCAGCACCATTTGAAGGAAGCCTGCTGGACCTCCTCTCTCATGCCCACTGCCTTTGGTCATGTCCTGTCCAGGCTCCTCCAGTGACCAAACCACTGTGGTGGTAAAAATACCCAGCAATCTCAAAGGGGCTATGAGAGAACACTGCAGCCATGGCCCTAGTCTGCAAATGGCCATGTGGGGTGTTGTCCAACACCTGCCTCTTCACTGAGTTGGAAGAAAGGTGGTACTGGAGAGACATCATCTTGGGGGGCTCCACGTGGGGACAGAGAAGACAAAAACAGCTGGCAAAGTTGCAGGGCTGCCCTGACTGTGGCTGACCTCACCACTGGGCTGAACCATGGGATTAAGAAGCACTTCTGCCACAGGGGCAGTCCTTTCAAGTAGCTGTAGAGAGTGATGAGGTCTTCCCTCAGCCTCCTCTTCCTCAAACTAAACAGCCCCAGCTCCTTCAACCGCTCTTCATACGATTTGTTCTCCAGGCCCTTCGTTGCCCTCCTCTGCACTCGCTCCAGTACCTCGATGTCTCTCTTGTCTTGAGGTGCCCAAAATTGGACACAATACTCGAGGTGTGCACAGTCAACTGCAACCACACCAGAAATGACAAGTATCTGCTTTGCACACTCCTTGGCTGGACGTCCTCCTCTTGTCAGTCACCACGAGGACAGAGCTGCCCTCTAAACCTGCTGCCTGGTAAGTTTGGCTGGTTGGCTTGAATTGTTATTGCAGGAGATGGAAAAGCTTCATTTGTATCAGTGTGGCCATCCAGACCATACCCCTTGGGAAGGGCTCGTCAGCTGAGACTTTCAGACAAAACCAATGACGTACCAAGCACAGAAACACAGGGATGGATTAAAGCCCACCACCGGTTACATGCAGAATGGCAACTACAAAAGGCATTGATAACATCTCACACACAGCCATTGACAACGGGGCAAAAACATCACAGTCACCAGGGGAAAACGGAGACTCCAGAAAAACTTGTTCTTTGCTGCATACCCAAACTAAGTAACAGAAAAAATAATGGAAACAGTTCCTCCAACTGGGCTCAGAACAGTAACAGCAAAAGCCATACATTCTGAGCTACAGAGCTCCTGGATTCACCACTGTTACAATTTTTAAAAAGGAAAGCTTGTTTTTTCATCCTTTCCACACTCTTCTCAAGAGATGCTATAGAGTAACCTATGCCTTAAGAAAAGCCCCTTTGATTTATTTTACATAATTGTGTCACTATAGGATGTATTTTTCATTTATGGTCATCACTTGGAGACTGGCATTTGTCTCACGAGCTCTTAAAAATATCCTTCACTGCATGCATTTGAGTTCTTTGATTCAAGACTTCATTCAAAGCTCTTTGGTGCACTCCCAGCCAAAACCTTGGTAGGGTAGCACCCTCTGTCTCCAGAAACCTACTCCCACTCTGGAGGGAGAGAGGGAGGCAGCAACTCATTGCTCCTTCAGGCCCATCGAGACAACAAAGAAACCCACCCCAACAGTCCAGAAGAATTGAGCAGGAGGGTCACGAGCTCTCCTGGCTGCATGGCTCCGTCCCCTGGGGCTCCCTGCTGCCACCCACACAAAGTGCACAGACAGGGATCCAAAACACATGGTTTACATGAGGCCACTGTTTCAGATCCTGGAGAACTACAGCCCACTGTTCGCCGCAGCAGCCACTTCTGGGAGAACAAAACATCCAACACCAGGCCTCCCGAAAACTTCCAAGCATAAGGCAGCGAGATGGAGATGGATGGATACAGCACAGACTGTAAAATCAGGTATGGTATGTAGAGCTGTAACCCTTCTACAATAAAATCCTCAATTGCTGAAAGAAAATGGAGTGATATTTAGCAAAGAATGTACTTTTTATGTCATAAAAACTTTAATTATTCTCTACTCCCTAATAAAAAATGGGAAAAGCTGGACATTTAACACACCCATTTCATACGTGTTATTAAAACCAGTTACTTCAAAAGCAGCATCGGAAGGTGGATTTTAAACCTGCCACTTGAACTATCCCTTTGTATAGATATATCTCCTCCAGCCAGCTATTTAATACTAACTCACATTGGGATTATTCTGTTTTTCTTGCTAGAATGGCGCTTTCTAATTTTGCTTCGGGATTCTCTTCAATGCATCTTTCAAGATCCTCATATTATTAGCTTGCTTATATTTGAAGCACTTTAAGTTCTTCATCTCGCAAAACCAGTTTTATTTCTGGTGTACTCTTCACTTTGACATGGTTCAACCATATCGGCCAGAACGACTGACGACGTAAGGATTTGGCTTCCCATGCAGGACAGAGCCACAACTCTGACTCTTGCTATTCCTCCAGAGTCCCGCAAACAGTCGCAGGGTGGGAGCACAGCTGGATTAGGTGGCACCATCAGCAGAATTAGGCTTACAGCCTTTAAGCTTTTGTTAACAAATAAATGTCAAATCTGTAATATTTGAGTGTTTCAATTGTATACACAGGTATACTTTAAATCTTTGTTTACTGACTTGAAGTCTAATCTTTTCTGGGGTTAAAAATGGAACAGGGAGGAACGAGGGACTTGACCTCTGTGGTATTCCAGCTTTGACCCAAAGCTCCCTGGCTTCAGTGGGAACCTCTCCTGCCTGTCACTGGAAATTTGGTTTGCAAGAAGGGGGACTCATTGAGTTAACAGAAAAACAAGTTTATAGCAAAGCTAACCTATTTCTTTTACATCATTCATACAACAAAGAGGAACAGCATGACGTCCCAACAGGCTTCATAAAGCCATTGATCCCAAACGGTTCCTCCATGTACATCTGTTCAGTCCCCTGTCCTCAGGAAGGAGGCAATATTAGTGCTTCTCCCCCAAGATGCACCTGAGGTTTTTCAGCACCAACACTGCACCACCCCACAGAACTCCTGGCTGTCTCAGCTGGTGGCTCCTGTGACACTCAGACCCTTCCTAGTGGGCAAGAAACTCACATTCCTTGGCTTTGGTGGATATCCAGCTGCAGAAATAGCTCAAATATCAACTTCCAGCATCTAAAGCCCTGTTTGTGAGACAAATCAGAGCCTAAGGGTGCTTTAAGTGCTGAAGCCTGAATTTAATCTGACTGCAATCACAAACATGAAATAAAGCACAGGATAAAGTTAACTGAGCTTGTTTTCCTCTAGATAATCACTGTATAGGCTGTTCTCCAGCCCTGGTCTGAAATTCAGTGATGGGAAGGAAACCTGCCTGAGAAAATCAGAACTTGAAACCACTCAGAGCAACGAATGCTGGGGCAAGACATTATGTGGAACAAAATACACCCACTTCAAAACTTGTATCTTTCTATGCTGTGTTCACGACTGTAGTCTCTATATTATTTCCACCTCCAATTTGTTCTTGGTTTTATGTTTGCATTCTTTATTTACTCAAAAGTGAAGTAACTTCTGTGTTTCTGACAGTTGAAAATGAAGCATACAGTACCTCAAAACCCTGTCAGGAAAGTAAACAGCAGACATAACATTGCTACAAAACTAACTGACCTACAATTTTGGTTAGTCTCCTCTTTAAAATCAGGGTCACGACTCATACTGCTTTTTTATGCATATTTTGCTGTCAAATCAGGCTTTGAAAACACACTGCCCATTGAAGAGAAGAGGTGGACACCACAGAAGAGAAATCCGCAAGCAGTGATGTATAGTTGGAAGCCGCATCTTTCCTGGGATGTCCCTTACTTCCACCCTCATGCGTGGACCATCCTTACACACTACTCACAGCCGCCTCTACAAAGCCTGGGGTCTTTCATTGCACTGGCCCTGGATGCATGGCCTACTTGATGCTAAAGCACCCTGTTGGTATCACAAGAGGAAACACTCTCCTGAGTGGAGAGAAAGTGGCTTTCAGTCCACTCCATATTTCTCTGAATGCAGGGGAAGAAGGTAGGGGAAGAAACAACCCCTTGAGAGACTCCTAAGGCAGCAGGACCCCTCTGAGCAGCTCCAGACCCAAAGGCACACAGGTGTGAGCGTACCTGCCTGGGTGGGCAGGAACCATCTGTTGTTGGTGCCCCGGGAAAACCCATGGGTTTCAATGGACCCTTCCACTGCACGTTCCTGGAAAGCAGGGTTCCCCTTCGCTCTCTGCTCCCCCAGTGTGTTGCTTGTACCCAGAACAGTTCAAAGATTGCCAGGGGCATGGCACTACTGGAAGGTGCCCCTGGAGCCCAGGCAGGATTTTGGCTGCACGACCCGTGATGAGCAGCAACACTCTCATTCTCCTCTAACAACCTGGCACATTTGCCCATGATAATAAGAGAAGAAGGCTTGAAGACAGTGAAAAGCTTGCACCGGGATGGCTTTCATCCCTCTTATAAAATAGACTGACTCCCACATTGAGCTGATGCTTCTGAGCCATAATCTCTCCATGTGTTTCTACAGGAGAGAACTCACCCCTGTCACCAACACAAATGGTGAAATCCACCACGGCAGTAGGAAGAAATGACAACATCTGCTAGCACTGCTCCATTTATCTGAAATTTCTGGCGGTTTCACCCTGAAAACATGAAATAAAACACAGAATTCGCTCAGAGTGACTTAATCTCAGTGGCTTTCTCATATTCTGTGAATCTGCCACCAAGGAAAAGCTTTCTTTAGAGCTTTCCACATGAGGGAACAAGAGCTTTCCACGTGAGGGAACACAAGCAGAGCTTTAAGTTGAAGATGAAAATAGCACTTCTCCACCCACAGCTGATGCCCACCCTGGTATGGCTAGACGGGAAGGGTCACCCAGCTCTGTGCAGAATCACAAGCCCAAAAATGCCCTTCTCTCCAGCACTTACTCCAGCATGGAGCTTGCATGATGCCGCTGTGCCCAGTCTAGACATGGGACCAGGGTCTGGGAGTCACGGCATTGCAGCCTACCCACATTTCTCCTTGCTTGCAGGTGAACCAGTCTACTCCCCTCTAGGTGGGCCTCCAGTGATGTCCACAGGTGAGGCAGTAAAAAAGAGAGAGCATTGTTTCCAGGCTGTCATGCATCCCCTCCACCACTGCCCCCCCCTCCCCACGTCCCAGCAGCCTGAGGTACCTTTGATGTGGGTTGGCAGGGGACACAAGCCAGGGTGAGAGCGTGCACTCCTGTGCGCCAACCTCTGTCCTGCTCCCTGCAGGTACGGCCATAAATCTCCAGGGAGGAAAACACACCTACTAAAATTGCACTGCTCGTTAGGAGGCTAACTAAACCATGGCAGCATCTTTATGCTGTGCACCTGGATTACTTGTTATGAACCTAAATCTTCACTCCGTTGCTCTGCTTTCACGTTGGTGGAATCTTATAAAAACCAATGGCACATTACGGAGGCAGTCAAGTGAAGAACTGCATCTTTCAAAGGCTGAAGAAAACATTATGTGTAATTATCCTGATGGGAAACGTGGGCTAGGCTTATGGAAATTCACAGCAGGCAGCACAGTTCTCTATCTGCACCGGCTTTCACTCCAACCTCATCAAGCAGTGGTTACCCACATCCATAAAGCACAAAGCTTTATATTCTTAGTTCATATTATTCACTTCATATGCTTAGTTTCATTTAATGAAATACTGCTATTCAAACACCTAACCCCCTTCCAAACCTTGCTCAGCTTCTGGCTGCTGGGACATTTCATGGGAAATCCTCAAAGCAGGAGACAAATGCTAACCTTCTCCGTACTGATTCAGGTGTTTGGGGAGGGGGGGGTGTGAAACTGAAAACTCTCAGCCAACTTTACATCCCCACTCTTCAGAGCCTCAGGAAAACCCATTCATCTTGGGCACTTTAACACCCACCTAAAGGCTTAGGTTTTTTGTAAGTCATTTGTGGAAATAGTGACAAGTGGTAACCAAGCCACAACTAATCAAAACCTCATGGTTTCAAATGTTCTTTAGGTACCTAAACTGGTATTTTCACACATACACAGAGGGTAAAAAAAAAGGGGGGGGGGGGGAAGGCAAGGTGTCAGCGAGACATTTCTGAAGAAAAGATTGGCTTTGGATCCAAAGCACTGCCAATTTGGATGGTGCGGCTCTCGTTTTGGTTCATTCCTTTATGCATATCATAGACTTCACCAAATCATCATCCCTAAGGGCTCTGGATGACCTGCAGGGGCAGTGGTGTTGGTTTATTCCTCTCTCTAAAACTATCTCAATATATCTAAACCTGCTCTCTTACCCTGTAAAGTAGCATAGATTTTTTTAATCTACTGGAGATTCACATGTTTATGTAAAGTCTTTCCATTCCATATCTAGCTGAAGCGCACGTTCAACTTTCCACTAGAAACTGCCAAAAATGCCTGAGACTCACAAAGTCAGAGAATAGGAATTCAGGTTTCATCAAACGTTGAACAAAAAAAAAAAAAAGTTAAGATTCTTCATTTTTATTTCACATTGCAAACCTTTCATAAATCAGAAAAGTTTGGGAGCTTCCCAAGGTACAGGTTTGCTAAGAACAAAACACAGGCTCAGCACCTGTATCAGTGTACACATCATGGGCTGTCAACTACTTGCTGGGACAGTCAGCAAAGATTCTACCCAATTAATACCCTTGAAAAGCAGCTGAACATATTGGGAAGATGCACTCACAACTCTGACAGTTTGTAAAAGAGAATCCATGCCACCTTCCTCGGTTTAGCCCAGAGATATCTAGAACTGAAAATACAAGTTTCTACAAAGCAACTGATATTTTGGCCTCCAGTGTTGAGATGCAAAACTTGCAGCTTTTCCCCACGCAGCACAGAGCACCCCTGGCCAGTGGGATATACAGCAAGAGAGACATCTGGGGAAGAAAATCAACCCTCCATATCAGCAAAGCCTCTGTAAAAGTCAGGAGAGCAAGCCTCAGGAAGGACCATGGTAGACTTCCAGTCTTTAACACCCAACAGCTAGCAGCCTGCCGGAGCCATACATCAGCAATGCACATGGACTCCTATTGTGTTACTCATGTACCCTTGGTTGAATTCCCGAAATGGGACATTTGGAAAGAGAGCTGGAGTAAAAGAGTGTACTGATGTACTAGGTGACCCTGACAGTGAACTGGCACCAGTGCTGTTCAGAAGCAATGAAGTTTTTAAATACTATAATACCCATTCAGCATTACCCACTTTGATTGTGAGCTCTGAACATCCCACCACCAACGTTGACCAGTTCCTATAATGAGCTCCTGCTGAAAATCAACCCTTATTTCTATGACAGCATCTACCATCACAGTGCTTTGACTAGACTTGTATAGCATGCAGGGAGATGTTGCTCAACATACTTATTGGAAGCCTGGACCTGGATGTTCTGCACGGACAACACTGGGGAAGCAGCCCTACGGTGACAGCAGACAAAGCCCTAGATAGTCCAAACCAAGGCTAGCTGCTACTAGCGAGGCACAGAAATTTGCACTCCTTTAGAAGTAGCTTAAGCAACTTGCTACCACCTTCCAGGTTGGCCATCTGCTACCGTTCAGAAGCACAAACATTCTCCTAGAGCAGCAAAGCTTCCAGAAACACAAGTGGTTTTCCTTCCATACAAAAGGGGCCCCAAATTACTCAAAAGCTCCTGCAGACATTTCAAAGTTTCACTATTTGCCCTCTCAGTTTTAACAAGGACTGCTTGTAACCATAATAAAACTGTTTTTTTCTTAAAAATATATATGTTTATACAGCACAAGCAGCTTAAAATATATATTTGCAAGAGGGCCCCTCTTGCTGCAAAAGCCAAACGGCTCCTTTCTCATTGCCTATAGTCTTGCAAACCCGATGGCTAATTTTATGGAGGCTCTTATGTTTGGATTTGTAGTGCCTGTTTCAGCCACCCTTACTGCAATTATTAGCAGCTTGTTCTGCTTGAGACATTCTTAAGAAAAGAACTTACATGCTAAAAATAAACCCCTTTCTCTTAACACATACCTTCCTCTTTCAGAAACATCCATAATAACTCATCAGCTACTCTGATGCTTAACCCCACCAGATCCTGAGGTCCATCAGTTACCTGAGCTTTCGCTTCACCTCTCTCCACTGGGCTGACATCCTTCCCCTCTCCCTGCTGTTCCTAGAGAAAAACTCCTTTTCTCTTTCATTTCCTCCTGATTCATACATGGACGGTTGCCTCCCTCCATTCCCAGTGGGAAGTGTGGAAACCATCCTCTCCCCATTGCGCTCCCACTGCACCACTGTGCAGACCTAGCTGTGCCCACACCAGCCCTCCTGTGTGGCACCGTGGCAGTGCCACGTGGGACAGCTGGCCTGTCACCGCTCCAAGGAAAGACTTAGGCCAATACAAAGCCATTTCTCTTTTAACTCTACTAAAGTGGTGGTCTGAAATCTATTTCCACACCTCCAAGTTTTCACGTTCATTCCCATGTCACATCATCAGCTGCGGGTTTCCAGCCCAACCTGCACAGCGTGGTACCAAACACGAGCAGAAAACCCATGGTGTTTCATACCAATCATCATCCCTGCCCGAGAGTAATTTAAACACCAGTTTTTGCAGAGGAAAGTGAGTGCGTTTGTGGAGGTGTCTGGCCCTCAGCAATCAGCACTTCCAGGGGCATTGCACGTCCTGAGCTGGCAACTGAACTGCTGCGAGGGCAGCTGAGGAGCACATGTGGTCTGAGACATCTGGTGGCAATAAACAGGTATTACTTTGCACTCAGCAACTGAAACCCAGCAGCTCTGATCCTGGCTGGGAAGGGCTTTGATGAAGACCCACCTGGTAGTGGCTGAGGGGTCCCCTGACACCGATTTAAGCAGGTTTTCCAGACCTGGGAGCACCAACTTGCTTTGTGGTAGACATGAAGAGCAAAGAACAGGTGCTCAGTGCTCTAGCACAGCAACCATTGCATACCAAACAAAAAAGTATATTAATATAAACATCTAACAAGAAAATTTGGCTTGCTAATATCGCTGTTTAAGGTTTAGACTTTCCATATTTTCAATAGTGTAGCTGTGCCGTCACAGAAGAGCTTATTTTTCTGATTTATTTCATTTTTTGTTGGGTTTTGTTTTTTCGGGAAAAGAGCAATTTATTCTGTGTCTGCAAGCACTTCAAGATGTAGATGTAGATGTCATTCAGTACTTTCTTGGTGGGCCATCATGGTGGGAAAAGATATTCCCGACTTTACAACCACACACTCCAAGTGCAGCTCTTCCCCTCTCCTCTGCGTACACACAGCTGTGGACCTGAGACTTGGGAGTAGGGCTCCAGCACCACCGAAGCTGCTCTAAGATCCTGCAACACAGCAAGTAGCTAGATTGATAGTAAATCATTTCACTCCCAAAGCTAAGGACACAGAAATCAACAAAAAAGCAGGAATTAAAAGTAATTTTCTAAATAGTCCCAAGTAGTGACTGGAACGAAGCTGGGATACTCTACATTTTCAGGCTCTCCAGGCCTGTGCTGAGTCTCTTTCACCAGGGAAACATGGCCTGATCACTAAGCTAAATTTATCCTCCAGCACCTCTCTGTGATCCAGCGGTAACATCCCCAGTTTGGAGAGGCAGACACCAAACTACAGCAGTTTGCAGCTTTGAGCCAACAAAATAACATGGATGTACTTCCTTCATCTGTGCCCAGTGATTCCAGGGAGTGCCACCACACAGCAGATAAGCATGTGTGTAAGCACATCACAGCACAATACACAAGAGACAACAGGGGCTCTAGAGCAAGGACAGCATCAGAACTTGTGTCCTGAGTTGCAGAGAAGAACTTGAGCCCGCGCACCCCTCTCCACCTCAGAGGACAGTCAGCTCACTGCTTTGGAGGGATGCAACGTGTGATGACAGTACAAACCCAGCAGTCTCTTACTGAAGTTTGATAAAACCCTGCTGAGATATTACTGAGGATCTTACAAAAGGTTTCAGCCATAATTTTTCATCCGGGAAGTTTCAGGTAGAAAAGAACAGCAGCTTAGGTTGGGTGGTTCTCCGGCACCACAGCGTGGAAAAAGCATTCAACTCCTTTTCAAAACAGTGCCAGTGGAGCCCAGGAAAGGTGAGATGTCACTTTGATCGTTTGTCTCAGACCTATGAATGAAACTAGGTCTTCTGATCCCCAGCCCACCTCCCCAGAAATAAGACCTCAGCCACACACCAAATAAATATATTAAACATAGACACAACCCAAAACCAGGCAGAAGTCTCAGTCCATCCGAGCCAGATGGAGCCTTTCCATCCCTGCCATTTGCTCTTAAATTGTTTATAGCACATTTATTTGGGGAGAGCAGAAATGTCAAACCGACGGCAGCTCTAGGAGAGAAGCCGAAGCGCAGCTCTCTGCTGAGATGGATGGGAAGGCTGAGAATATGTAGCCCAGAGCAGCCACTCCTCCAAAGTCCAGCAAGTCCTTCTGCCAAGTCCCCGGACCTCCGTCAGCCTCATACCTCTCCAGCCTCTCCGTGCCTGAGCTCCGGGGCCATCTGCAAAGCATCCAATGCTGAAGACCACGCGGTTATGTCACCAAACGGCACTGCCCAGCAGGAATAACAGCACCTAAATCCAGCCCTCCGCCTGCCTGGACCTCAGGTAAAGCTAAATGCTGCCTTCCCGAGGCTGAAAACAGGAGGTCTGGCTACTTGTCGGGCCGCGGGGGTGGGCACGGGGTGCTGCTCCCACGCTCCCCTCCCTCGGCAGCGGGAGCACGGCGGGGCTCTGCGAGGGCTGCCCACACGGGTGGCAGGGCTTGGGCTGGACACCGGGCATCACAGAGCCACCAGCCACAGCAGCAGGGTTTGTCAGTCACATCTGCTGCTTTCTGTGGCGGGAGTTTTAAGGTCAACTCAGCATTTGTTGCCTGTTACTAACTAAACCCCTTTTCCACCGTGTACCCCCTTTCCAAGGACGCTGCTGTGACAGGAGGGATTCTTCATTACAGAATAGCACAACAAATTACACTAACTATTAATTTTCTCTTATTTTTGTCTCTTTTTCGCAGACAAGGAAAAAACTAACTTTCCAGCTCCAGCAGTTCTGCACTTTTTTCCCCAAAAAGAGTTTCAGCCAAAATATTGAAGCCAACTATACAGTAAACATGACGACAAATAAGCATTTGAAGGGTTGCCTCTTAATTTTACAGCAGATGTATATATATTAAGAACAACTGACTTGTCCAGTGGAAAAATAATCAGTTTAATGCCAGAAGAATACAACAGTCGAAAGATTTGCTGGAACCGGGAGCCTTGCAAGATGCCCAAGAGGACTTTATGACTGAGTAACAGTGAAATAGCTGCACTGGAACAAGGAAATACGAACACACTCCACAGTCCTCAAAGGGTAATTTTCTCTGTTTAATGAAGAGCTGATTTGATGATCAAGTTACTCACTTAAGAGGGGTGATTTAAAACGCACACTTCTCCTGACCACTTTCTAATCCATACATCGTTAAATTTGGATGTACCTTTTAGGTTTTCTTCCAGGGCAAGGAAAAACTCGGACTGACTTCCTTACAACAGGATTTCAGTATTTCATCTGATGTAACTAACAATTTCTCTCTGTTTAGGAAAAGCGCTCTGTTTAGAGCACACAATTTCTACGTGACTTGGGTCTTTCTTCCACCTTTCCTTGCTTCTCCACCTCTTGGGGCTACGTGCTTTCAATATCAACCAACCCTGCCAACACGCAAGCACCTACACCGAAACGGAGCCAGACACGCAGACCGATTTCAGCAGCACTGAAGCACGTCCAGCTCTTACCACAGCACAGGGGGGTGACACAGCACAGGGCACGACCTGGCACAATGCTGAAATGCTGTGAGTGGTACAAAACACACTGAAGTTTGAACATACACGTGTGGAAACTCTGAGGGGCAGAGGAGGAGAGAAGACCTTACATTACATCCCAGAGAGCAGTGAGTGTCTGCAGAGCTACCTGTGTCAGAAACCCAGAAGCCAAGTGCCTTAGGAAGGCAGGACATGGGAGTAGAGGTCTGGAGAGAGGTGGGTACCAAGGATCCACTCCAGGATGAAGGAGTCAGAGGGAGCTCAGCAGCCTGTACAGGTCTTGCTGAGGACCAGAGGCACATGAGCTGTCAGCACAACCTCCCATCTCCCCAGGCAAGCGAAGACCACGCAAAGAAGGAGCCACCGCGTAAACACTGTTTGATGTTGCTCCTGTTAACTCCGCTACCAGTGTAGTAGTTAAGCACTCAACCATGTGGTCCACCATAGAAAAATCTCCTTTTCATCACATGCTTGTCTAAAGCTTAAAGAGGAACTAGGGAAACCTGAAACTTTCCAGGTGCTTTTATGTGCCCAAAGGAAATGAATCCAACTAAGGAGGTGCTGAAGGCAAAGGCTGCTGACGCCTGCAAGTAAGAATAAATGCTAGAGGTGGGATGAAAGCGTCAGGAGTCCATCTAACCAGGTTCAGAGTCAGTGCAAAATCCCCTCCCTGGTCTAAGTGCCCCTTTGGCAAGAGGCAAGCAGTGGAGATGCAGCCTAAACCATGCTGTCCCTCTAAATCCCCAGACATCCAGGGTGTGGAGGAAAGCTTAGAAACGTGTGTCCCAGAGACTCAGAGAACAGAGAGCAAAGCAAAATATCTCAGCAGTTCTTGTTTTTTAAATCTTGTGCTTTTTAAGCCACTGTCTTGATCTTGGCAGAGCTTATTTTGGCACTGCAGTTTGTGAACATTCAACACAGACTGTAGGTTTTGCAGCCAACAGCTCAGCAGAGTAAGCGTCAGTATAGCAAACACATATAAGAAAATGTAAATCTGAGATCAAAGGCTTTATATTGGGTCACGCACAGCGAAGGATCTTCCAGACAACCTCCTGTTTCTTCAAGAGACCCATCACTCCTTTATTGCCCTGAAGACATAAGCCTTACCTCTCCTTAGAAGCTACAATGTCAGTACAAAAATAACAAAAATACATGTTCCTACCCCACATGGAAGCAAAACACTTGGGCTCTTCACGAGCCAGAGAGAAAGGTTCTCCCCAGCTTCCAGACCTGCTGCTCCCCTCTGGATGTCACTGCCTCACACCCAGGTGGTTCATTCCTCTCTCCCGTGCTGGGCAGGGGCACAGGCTGCCGAGGTGAAGTGATCTCTCATCTTTGGGAATAACAAAACCACTCATAGCTCCAAGCAAATAAAACTTCACTCAGAGTAATAAAAGCAATCCTGTAGTGCAAGACACTAGGGAAACCGTTGCTGCTTTAGGGGGCTGTAAAACAGAGAGGACAAGTGGTGATTTCGGGGGGGGGTGAAAAGCAGAAGAGGGAGTGTTGGTACCTGCCCGAGGGATCGAGGATGCAGGGCTGGGAGTGCCCTCTCAAGGCTGCTCAAGAGCACAGTCCTTCTGCAGCTTCAGGGAGAAAAGAGCAGCACGGGGCTTCCTGAGAGGAAGGCACATCCATGTCTATGCCATTCCCTCTGGAGAAGGGACCACTTCACCTGCTGAGTGCATTAGCAGTCTACAGGAGGCAGAGCTAAACATCCCCACTCCCTCCTCCCCCGCAGCAGAAATCACACACACAATAAATGGTAAATGTTCCCTGGATACACACATGCACCTAGTTATGAATGGTTCACTTGGGCAGGCAAGGAGGGGAGTTAAGGAATACTAATTTGTGAAGACAGGCCATTCAAGTTAAACAACATTAGTGGATCCTGACATTTCAAAACTAGCAAAAAACAACTAAAAAAAAAGTTTGGCTGCGGGTTATTGAATATTTGGGATCACACTCAGGCTACCAAACACAGGCTCACTCATAGGGTTTGGTCAGGAAAAGGTCCCAGTCCTTGAACTGTGGCTGTGTAAATTTAAAAGACCCAATGCCTGATGCCAGCACATCCAAATGCCCCACCCAGGGATGGAGAGAGCTGGGTGACACAACGACACAGCTGCCAGCTGACGAAACCATGGGCTCTGTAAGAGCACCAGAAATTGAGCCTAGTTAAAATACTGCTTTGCTTCATTGATCTGAAGACAATGGACCACCTGCAGAAGGCTACAGACAACTTGCAGCAGCCGTGAAGTCCAACCTCAGTTATCTTGAGACTCAGAAGCCACATCTACCATTTCAGTGTCCTGCATGAGAAATGTCCACGTCACTCAAGCACTGAATGTGTCCGAGGAGAGAGCTGTATCTTTGGGACGTACGAATACTCACTCAATGCACTGGATCATACAGACGAGATCCCATTCCCTCTGCAGGCAGAAAGCAAGCATGCCATGTCTTTATTTTTCTCCATGATCCGTTCCTTCTGTAAAGCTCAACTTCTGCAAGGATCTTCGTAACTACATGTCCTGCCAACCTTGGTCCGTGTGCTGTCTGAAGAGCTGGAATTACAGACTTGGCCAGCAGAAGGGCTTTCATACCTCTGGCACACCCAGAGGCTGGTATGGAGCTATACCGTTAAGACTATTACAGCATTGTCCTAAATAACTGAGAAGATACATTCCTTAGAGCTAAATGAAGTGGCAAATTCCCTTGGAGATCCTTTTGGTTTCTCTATTTATGTCACACAGTCTAGACAAGGAGGGAAAATGAGAGTTAGTGCTGCTTTCAGCAAGGCTCTTGTTCTGAGCCTCTTCCTAACATTCCTCCCAAACTTCTCCCACTGGCCACAGGTGGTGCTTGAATATTGTTTGTATAACAGCAACGGAGGAGGGTTTCTACAGGAGGGCTGCTTTCCTCTGTCAGTATGTGCTCTACATCCTTCCACATGCGGGATCTGGCTGCAAGCAACAAAATTCTCTCTTGGCAAACCACAAATGGGATCTGTCCCTAAACTGGCTCCAACACAATACCCTTCTCTTACACTTCCTTGGCCCAAGAGACCGCTCATAGGAATCCCGGGCACAGGCTCCATGCTGCCTTTCCATTTTGATAAACAGAAGCAAAGTCAATGAGAGTACCAGCCCAATGCCAGACCCCGATGCCAGACTGGGGAAAAACCTTTTCTTTCTTTCCACAGACAAAAAATGAAGGGCTCTTTCATTTCATTTGTCAGAGCCCCTCCGCTGAGCCAAGGCACCCTCCCTGTCTCCCAGACACAGCACCACTCAGGCAAAGGTTCCAAACTGTAGGGTGAGTTTGGGACAGGTCACCTAGACAAAGTGTGTGCTGGAAAGGTGAAGAAAGGAGAACAGGAAAGGACCATTTCAAACACAGCTAGAAGCAGGGCCAAGGACAGTGCATGCACTCAGCAATAGCTCCAGCACCCACGAGCCCTCCTGCCTGAGACTGTGCTTCTTCAGGGCACGGTCTGGGTTTAGTAGCTTAAAAACAACTCTTTAGACTACAGAAGGAAAGGGATGTCCACTCCATGTGGCCAGCACACTACCAGGGACAAGGAACACCCATGCAGCTCATGCTCAAAGTCCTGTACACCCCTTTTGGGGGTAAAAAACACGGTGTTCCCACTCCAGCAGGTTTTGGTGTGCTCCAGAGGTCCGTAGCTGGGAAGCACACAGCACTCTGCGCAATGCTATGCCAAGACATTTGGGTTTGTTCAGAAATTGGCTTGGTTTTACATCACATTGGTGTTGGACAGCAAACGAAGAAAGACTGTACTGAAAATTTTGGATGTAAGATCCATAAAGTTTCAGACTCCCCGAGAATCACTTTCGACATTACACAGCCAGAGAAGCAAAAGCCTGCCTGTCCTCAACAGCCAACGCTCTTCCTCACAGGCTATGACATTTCCCATGGATGTCACCCACGCCATCAGCACACAAACTCCCCTGCTCCCTTCCCTCCTTCTCTGGCTTGCCAGCAGGCAGCCCCAGGGACAGCAGACTGGTTCTCCCCTCCGTTCCCCACCACCGCAAAGCAGTGGCTTCTGCAAACCCACGTCCAGGAGAGCGATCCCAGGCTCAACCTGGACCGGCACAGCACGTCACGGAGAGACAGCAGTGGATATATGGGCACCTGCCCCCAAAAGCTGTGCTCACTCAGCCTCCCACAAACACACCGTGCACCCTGCGAGCCACGCACCTCCAGCAGCCCGCAAAGAGAGGGCTGCGCTGGGGTCTTCAAACCAGACTTGGAAGATCTTTTCCTTGCTCCAGGTTAAGCAATCTTTCCAGGTGGTTTAGCTGCACGCTAAAACGCACCAGGAGCCGTGGGTGAGGTTAGGTCCTGCCAGCCCTGAGCTGCCGCGGGGGGAGATGTCACCTTCCTTGCCTGGCTCCTCTGTAGCTACAGCATCGGGCTGAATGAAGGGGAGGCAGCCACTGCATCCAGAGCCCGGGAGCAGGTGTCCCCGGGCTGTAACCCCAGCAGTTAAGATCTGAGATGCCTCCATACGTCCCTCCATACCCTGCCTTTAGCCGTGCCCTGGTGCAAACACCACACGAGCACCAGCTGAGGCAGATCCGGGCCGCTGCGTTGCCCCGGGTGCGGACCGTGCCGCGGGGGCTGCAGCCAACGTACCCCGCTTCCAGGAGGGAAAGGACGGGAATGTTCTGCCACCCCCCGACCCCCCCAACCCCCCGCAACGACCCGACCCCAGCTGAAAGCGGCGGCAGAGTGCCGGGGCAATCGTGGCAGCAGCCCCAGCCTCGCCCGGGAGAATCCGGGGTCCGATCCACAGGGCTCCGGCGGCGGGAATGAAGAAAAAAGAAGGATCTCGCCCGACTTTCAGAAAAGATGCTCCGCGCGGGGGCTGCCCCGTTCTCAACGCCGTTACCGGAGTCGGCGGGGCTCGACGGGGCGGAGGGGCCAGCGCCCGGTGCCAGCGGGCATTAAGGCAGCCAGGGGCTAGAGGGCAAGGGGGAAGCGGCCCTCCCTTGCCCGCGGCTCACGTCTGGCCGGGAGCGCCCTTGAGGGCTGCAGCCTCCCGGAGCCCCAAGCGCAGCCGACCCGCGGAGGGTCCCGCTCTGCCAGACCCTCGGTGATCCCCCAGACCCTCGGTGTTGCCCCGGCTTTGCAAAACCCCCTCCCCGGTCTCCCTCCCCAGCCTGCGGGAGGGCAGCGCTGCCGCGGCCGGGACGCCCGGCACCGGCCCCGCCGGAGGGACCGGCACGGAGGGACCGGAGGGACCCCACCAGGGGGGGCAGCGGCAGGTGCCTCTCCCGCCGCTCCGGGGCAGGGGCAGGCGGCCCGGTTCGGTCGCCTGTCCCCGGAGGAGGGGATGGGGGGGGGGGCTGTCTACCTGGCGCGGCGGCGGGCAGCAGGGCGGCGAGGAGCAGCAGGGCGGCCCAGGGCCGCGGCGGGGCGCGGGGGGCGGCGGGCCCCGCCATGGGGCCGGGGGTCGCGGGGAGCGGCGGGGCGCGGAGCTGCCCGCCCGCCCGCCCGGCGTCCGTCTCCGCGGGGCTGCCCCGCTGCTTCCTTACGCGCCCCGCCGTCTCCTCCTCCCGGGCTGCCGGGAGACTGCAGCGGGGCGGCCCCGCGGCGGCGGGATCCGGCCCGCGGG
>JAOQGH010000023.1:49528485-49556924 GCA_025769975.1 Gallinago jamesoni
GGCGGGATCCGGCCCTCGCCCCCCCCCTCCCCCCTTCCCCCTCCGCGGCACCCCCCTGCCCGCCCCGGCTCCGGGGCCCGGCCCTGTCCGCGTCCCGGCACCCCCGCCCCGTCCACGCCCCGGCTGTCGGTCCCCGCAGCATCCCCTGCCTTTCCCTGCGCTCACCTGGCTCCGTTGGAAAATCACAGAATCAGAATGGTTCGAGTTGGAAGGGACCTTAGAGATCACCTCATTCCAGCCCCCTGCCATGGGCAGGGACACCTCCCACTGGACCAGGTTTCTCAAAGCCCCATCCAGCCTGGCCTTGAACACCTCTAGGGATGGGGCAGCCACAACTTCCCTGGGCAACCTGTTCCAGTGCCTCACCACCCTCATAGTAAAGAATTTCTTCCTAATATCTAATCTAAATCTTCCCTCTTCCAATTTAAAACTGTTACCCCTTGTCCTGTCACTACGCTTCCTGAGAAAGAATCCCTCTCCGGCTCTCCTGTAGGCTCCCTTCAGATATTGAAAGGCTGCCCTAAGGTCTCCCTGGAGCCTTCTCTTCTCCAGGCTGAACAACCCCAGTTCTCTCAGTCTGACTTCATAGGGGAGGTGCTCCATCCCTCTGATCATCTTCATGGCCCTCCGCTGGACCCGTTCCAAACTTCTCTTCAGAGAGATGACGAGCCCTGAGCCTGTCCCCCTGCACCCAGGGGAGTTTCAGCTGCCCCACACGTGTTACGTGTCTCATCCTCTGTGGCTCTGCACTCTCCCAGCCGGGGTGGGCGTTCAGGTCCGGGTGGGTGCAGGCAGGCATGACTGTACAGGACTTATACGTGGTTGACATAGTGCTTAGTGACATGGTATATTGATGTTTTGGTTTTTTTATCAGAGTTAGGTTGATGGTTGGACTAGGTGATCTTAAAGGTCCCTCCCAACCTAGACAGTCCTATGGTTCTATAGTGTCTTTCCTTCTTCATATCATCTTTTGCTCTTTCTGTACCTTCTGTACCTCACATCTGGCTGGGGTTTTTGCTTCAGTCCAGTCATGGACTTCTCAGTCAGACTTCTCTAGTTCCCTCCATGACCCCATCTACTTCTTGCTGCATCACTGAAGGAGGCCCATATTTTCACAACAAGCAATAATGGGTCCTCTGCTGCAGATACTAAACCAAAAAATACAAAAGGGGGAGGACACATTACAGTTCTTGCTGCTATGGAAGGAGAAGTAAGATGCAAGAGTTTCTTGGAAAAGTAAACACCACTTTTTCTGGCAAAAAAACCCCAAACTCAAATGTACCAAAGAAGCAAAAGCACAACACAAAGCAAGGCAAATAACACGGGCAGGCTTTGCGCAAGAGTCTGGCAGGTGCCAGCTCCATGCTTGCTTTCTGCCCAGACACCCACCCTGTCATGCTGCTGCACAGCCCCATGGCTGAGCGTGTGGGCCCCACATGTTACTTGTATACATTTTATTCCGCTTGCAGTATCCAAAATAAGGGGAAGACAGTATAGATTGGGGAGTTGAATGGTTTTTACTTTATAGCAAAATGCTGTGGGGTGCCTAGCCTGGTGATGTTACAGTGGAGATGGTGTTGGAGGGCTCTTTGGGGCACAGGGAGTCAAACCTGGTGCCCACTTATCCGTACTGGTTATGGGGCAGCCCCTTGCAGAACAGCACTTGGGTTTTGCTTCAGAGCAAGGTGATCGCTGCACCCCAGTCAGGGACCTGTGAGCAGGCTGAGATTTAAGCAGCCATTTGCAAGCCCAAAACTGGAGCAAGGAGCCAAATTATGCGACAGCATAGGCATGCTGTGACAAGCAAAGGGAGCTGGTCCCAGCTCCTAGTTGTGGGGGTCTCCAGAAGACTGTCTTTCACCACTCCTGGAATATTTCCGCCCAGAATCTGACTGCTACAGCCTGGGAGAGGCTTTTAAAAACAAAGCAGTGTGTTAAAAAGAAGGAGTCAGGGTAAGCTCAAGGTAAGGCACATCTGTAATACCGCATATTCAATGTGTGGCTGCCTGTTGCAGCCTGTTGGCTCTGCCTTGAAAGGAACAAAGTCGGTAACTTTCTCCTCTTCTCACTTCTCACTGTCCCCCTCCTTGCTCTGAATGCTGCCCCTGATGCTCGAGCATCACTGCTTGGATTCTTCCTTTCCCAAGGGGCCTCCTCAAGGATGGGGAATGCAGTGCAATAGCTGCAGCCGTGCGGTGGGGTATTGTGCAGAGCGAGCCTTGTTTGTGCATTAAATGCCCCCTGCACCCTGAGTGCAACTCTTAAAGGTCTTTTCTGGATTGTGAATCAAGGAAGGACCTGAGCACTGCCTAGTTAACTCAATGTGCAATTCTCACATAGGGAAGCAGCTATTCTTGGGAGAAGGTAAACTGTGCAAGCAAGGCATGACAGCTAAAGGGAAAAAAACCCAAACCCCTGGATAAAGATCTATTAGAATCTTGGATCTCAGCACCACAGAAATCCAAATCCTGCCTAGAATCTGTAGCAAGAGCATTTCTGTGTGAGGAAAGTATTGTTGAACATGGTGCCGTTTGGGAACTGCAGTGGATGTAGATACTGGACAATGTAGCTGTGCCAGTGCTCCCTGACAGGGACATTTGAGCTTGCTCTCAGGAGCAAAGGGTACCTGGCAAGGCAGGAGGCACAGCCTCAGCTGCCCCTCCAGCACCCACATGCTCCCCAATCTCCCCCAGGATGGTCATGGGTGGCAGAGGCGACGCCAGGGACCATCCATGGGAGCTAACATCCTCAGCAAGCTCAAGACCACTTGCTTACATAATATCTCTGGAAAGGGCAAAACACTGCAATTGTAAGGAAAATGGTGTATAAGTGTATCAGAAAGGGTGAATCTCTGCAGTGATTGCAAATCTGAAAGGCTTTATGTTTCCCTGAGCTCACCAGGTGCAAGTGCATCCAGGGGAGACAGAGGATTGAATGTGGAGGAGTGCAGCCGTCCGCCCGGATGAAGCTACCCACCCCGCTCACCTGCAGGTGCTCTGCAGCCTTAGAGGCTTTTAAAAGGCAGAATTCCATTGAGAATGTCAATAACTCAGGAATCAACCAAGATGCCATGTTTCAATGAGCGTGGACCTGTTCCCATGGTAATGTGTAATTTGTTTTTTTGCAAGAAAAGCATTTTCTGTAATTACCCCAGCTAACATAAGTATAACAACTAATATTAAATTATAGCCCAAACCAAGAAAGAGATATTTGGGATTGCTGATACTTTCTCTCTTGTTTATGCTAATGCTTCTCTTTCAAGCCACATGAAGCCAAACAAATAATCACTGCACGTGGGAGAATCCCTGAGCAGAGAAGATGCAGCACACCAGCAGCTTGCTCTCTGGATTTCTAAGAAACTCATTGGAGCAGGCCCTCACCTGCCACAATCTAGCAGAGCTCCTTCCCTCATCTCTGCTAACTATACCAGCTAATGAAACACCTTTTTGCATTTGGCAAATTAACTTATTCACTCTTGACTTCTAGAATTAATGCAAAGGAAAGATAGCTGCAGCCTCTGGGCTAGAAATGGTGATCCCACCATTTGTAAGAGGCAGCTTTATAACTATAAAAGACAGACAGAGGCAGGTAAACAGAGAATTATAGTAAGTGCAGTTGCCCAGATATTTATAGGCAACCTCAAGGGTTCTGTACAAAGGTTTTCTTTCTCTTCTCTGCAATCCGGAGCACTGGCTGCAGCTCACTTGGATATAAGCAGGCAGGATTCGGCCCCAGCATCAGTACAGATATGGATGTGGCAGCACGGGATACAGGCATGGCTGAAGCCACATCTGCTGTGACAAGCATCTAAGAGAGCAAGCTTCCACGCAAGCTGCAATCACAGCTTTGGATCCAAGTGAAAACATAGCTGCCTTTCACTAAGTTCCAGTGACATTTACTTTATTTATGCACAAGAAAAGCAGGAATGCTGCATTAAACGCTGCTAAGAGAGTTTCTGACTGCTTATTCTAATGGCTATCATCACTCAGAACAACTCTGTTTAAATGACTTGAGACGCCTTGTCCTGTAAACATTTTGCATCTGTTTAACATTAAACCTGCACAAAGTACAAGGTTTATTTATACGCATAAGCCTAGCATCTATTTTACTTCAAGATGAACAGAAACAGTTTTAAGGATGTTAATCATGTAATGCTTTTGATTTGAAGTCTACAAGTCTGTTGGAGAATTGGAGAACTAACAGAAAGAAAAGAGACTGAAGGAGAGCCAGGAAATACCTACCAGCCACGTAAAACCCCTATGAGCAGCTGGTAACTACCCCTCTTCCCTGCAGGATGTCCTGCTTCAGCGTGAGCACATGCACAGGTTGGTAGGAGCACAAACAGCTGCATCACATAAAACAAACGCTCATTTTTAAAAAATAAGGCAAGGTAGAATACATACTTGTTATGGGCAAATCACTAGTAACCAACAATTCATTTGCTGAGTTTTGCCTCTTCTTCTGGTGACCACTTGTCTGCAAACAGTTTCTTTGCTGTGTTCTTAATTACTTCTGTTTATATGTTTTGATAATCCTCCCACTGAAGTCAAAGGGAAGATTTCCATTGTTTTAATACAGAAATGGTTCGGACACACATTTGTGAAGCCTTTTGGGATATTTATCCAATTCAGCTTGGACATACAGGTTAAAAAAAAAACTGTCAGAAGAAATTGAAAAGTTGTTCAAGTTAAATTAAATTACCAGATGAATGTCAATGCAGTCTGAATTCTTGTGTGCCCATCTGGTAGACTCATTTAAGCAAAAGCTAAAGAAGAGATTATGTCATTAAAGAATGCCTGCACACAGACAAGGAGCAAGTAAGGTTTTTCAGACAGCTGTAGAGCTGGCGTTTCTTGCTTCTTGAGTTGTTTATGGCTGAAACTGTATCTTTTCCATCCCCCTCACAAAAATGTCAGAGGTCAATGATTTTAAGAGCCTTTTCCAAATTAAATGATTCTATGATTCTATGACTTTGAGGTGCAAAATGCCTGGCACTACTTCTATCGGGCTCCATTTTAGCAGCTCCTTCCCACAAAGCCAAGGCAAGATGGTTTGGTTTACAGGCCTGTGGCACCAAATGCCACAACATGAGCTGTAACTTTCTCCTCCGAGGAGACACGAAGTTCTGCCTGCACGTGCAGCACAAGCTCGCCTTGGTCCAGAGAGCAAACCCCATGAGAATAGCTGTTGAGACAGCTGGTGAGGCCACCCAGCCAGGAGGGCTTCGGTGAAGGCTGAGCTGACCACACGAAGCAGAGCAGCGTGAGCAGAGCGGTCGGGAAGCACCATGGCTTCATTCAGGCCGATGGTTTTACGGTGAGAAGGCACTGGGAGCTGGGGGTTTGTGGGGCTGCAGCCTTGGGAAGGTAGGGCACCCCAGCCTGCTGCCTACAGAAGTTAGTTATACTAGTCTGCTTATTCTCAGATCCTTTAATTTGGCCATTTTTCTCACTTTTTTATCACTCTGCCCCAGCAGGAGTGTCTCAGTTATTGCTGTGATGGCAGCATCTGCCTCCAAATCCTGATTCTCCATCTTCTCTTTCCAGTACTCTGCCTATATAGACACTAATTACCTGATGTGAGGAGAGTGGGTGGCAGTAAGAGATTGTTGCTCCTGTCCATTAGACAGCTGCAACTTCTAGAACAAATTAATATATTCCTTTGAGTGTTTATGGATACAGAGATGGCACTGTGTTACTCTACAATGTGATTTTGTCAGAACAAAGTGAGTATAAGGATACGACGGCATGATTCCCCATTCCTCATCTCTTGGTGAGGCTGAGTTGAGGTAATTCAGCCACGTTGAATCATAGGCTTTGCTGCTTCATCAGACACCTTTCAACATTGCATCTACTCAGCAATAAAGTAGCAGAATATGAGTGCTACTTATGAAAGCCTTTGCAAAATTTACATTTGAAGCCTCAAGAACAAGATCCCTGTGCTCTGGCATGGTGTCACACAACCTGAGCTCAGCTCCGGGACTGACAACTCAATGCAAAGCAAGGTGGGTAAATGAAGCAAGCCCTGAAGCTTGTGAAACCTCAATGCTGTTGACTGCCTGAAGCCCACATTCCCCAGAGGTATGGGCCCTGCCAGGGTGATGCCTGGACATCAGTATTCACACCCTGGGAAGTGTCAGGAGAAAGAATAACTGACATGAACTTTGACGATGGGCACCATGAGAGAAGCAACCTTGGCTGACGAGGTTCAAGACCATTTCAATTGCTAAAGCTCATAGTCAGCACAAAGAAGTGTTGAGTCCTGGAAACTTTGTCTTGGCAAGCAGCAGTCTAACAAAAGGTATGTCAGCTTGGCCACTCTTACCATGGGTTCTTCCAGATTAGACACAGCTGTGGCTGCTACTAGAAGAGCAAAAAACGCCTCATCCCTCTGCACTGAGCCCCCCACAATGGAAGAACACTGAACGGGAAAGGCACATAGAGTCTCAAAGCTGTAGTTCCTGTGTGGCTCTTGTGCATCCACATTGCAGCTGGTGGTAACATCAAGACAGGGCATTGGAAAAAGCCTCAAGTGGAGACAGAGGTTGGAGTTCTACACAAAACCCTGACCTATGCCAGTTGGCCAAAATAAATGGATTTTCCTCACAGCTCTGAGGGGCAGAGGGCATCTGAGTTGAATGGACAGGCCCTGAAGCACAGCCCAGATATGTGATGGACTTCTAGACCCACATTTTCACCCTGCTCTCCTTAACTCCTAAAGCATGAGCTACAGCACTTCCACACATCAAGACTGTTGAGGACACAGGAGAGGCTACCCTTACTCGCTGCTTCTCTTTGTCTGGTGACACCACAGGCAGCAGCTCAGAGTAGTGACTGAAGGGAAACTCCCATGCTACTGGCCCGGGATCAGTGACTGGGATGGGGATGGGGACCAGGACAGGGACCTCTGGTCCTGCAAGAAAGGGGTCTCACAGGGATTGTGAGAGAAACAGGCGTGCTTCGTGATGATAAGTGCCTAGGAGGATTCATGTCCCAACGCTAATAAATGTCTGCTGGACCCACATAAACTCTGCTGATTTAGAGATTTGTCCAAGCTCGTTTTCTTTAATATTCCCCCTGCTCCTCCATCAGGAAGCAAGAGACAGTCCGTTCCTGATAGGGACCTCCAAGAAACTCAAATTCCTGAAAACAAGGGTAAGAAGGAACCTTTATTTTTTTTACAGCAGTAGAGCGTAGTCTTTCTCTGAGGTCCTTCTGCTAAAAAAGCAGGCTATTGTTATGTCTTTATTTGGCAAGAAAAAAACTAAGATTGATCAATGGCTTGGGGTTGCTTTTTCCTTAATGACTGCAACTGCTTTGCTCTCACAGTGTGGTTTTTTTAGGGATATTGTTTACTCCAGCTTGAGCCCCGCTCAGAACACTTGGAATTCAAATAAACTGCGTTGCATTGCATTTTCTGGCAGGCACCCAGCGCAATGAATTTCAAACTAGTGTTTGATTTTGTCAGCTACAAGGCAGAGAGGCATCTCACTAGTCAAGACTAATCCTTCCAGTTGCTAAACAGCATGACCCCATGAATTTGCTGCCAATCACATCGCTGAGGTCATGTTATCCCTCAGTAAAAGTACCCCAAAAACATGGTAAAGTGCAGATGGTGATCTGCAGAGTTAGGACACTCTGAACCTGTGGTATTTAATACCTAGAATTAACTGTGGGGTGTATCTGCTGACATTTGGAAGAAAGATAAAAGATTTTTAACCTCTAGGGTGATTCGCAAAGATTTAAAATATTTTGAGTTATTTGTGGTTGCAGATCTTAAACAGATAATTGAAAAAGTGTTGACCAGACAGGACTTTTTGTTAAGTAGATAGGCAAGAAGAACAAATGAACTTTTTGAGGTCAAGAGATGTTCCCAAAAATATTATTTCCCCCCCTCCCCCGCAAGAAAAGTTGATGTTATATATGTTTTCAAGCCAAGGTTTCCCAAAAAGCTTTACAATGTGCTACCTGACGAACATGAAGACAAACCATCGCTCAGACCCATTAAACAGAGCTCTGACCCGCACAGAGCACGGGCTATTTAACGCCAGCTTTAAATGGGGGGGTCCTGACCCCAGCCTCCTCCCTCCCACTAATTTTAAATACAGGAATTAGCCACAGTCCCCCCCGGGTTCCTTACAGGCTTCAGGCAAGTCTCCTGCAGCACGGAGATGTTTGAGCTTCCCCTTCCTCTTCAGCAAGAGCCCTCCCGCCAGGCAGCCCCGTTGCCTAAATCTTCGTGTCAGCCTGGGGACTGGAAACAATACCGCAGTTGCACAAGCCGACCCTCTGAACGTTACAGGGTTGTGCCTGGTTTCTTCATGAATGGTGTGACTGTCACCAGGGCCATGAGAGAGGCCAGACCCCCGCCCCACGTCCTGCCTGACACCCTATTTCTGCCGCACGGCTCGGCAGCTGGCGCTGCTGGTATTTGGCTCTTAGGACTCGACGCCCAAAGAAGGTTTCCCTGAACATGCAGCTACCATCTCCATCGGACCTGTAGGCTCAGACGGATGGCCCAAAAGTGGCACGGTGTTGCCGGGCTGATCTCACTGGGGGCAGCTTGCAGGGCAGCGAGCCCCCCACCCAGGCACAGCTGGGGCTGATGGATGGGGCTGGAAGATGCTGCCGACATGCTCCAGATCTGCCCACAATGCAGGGACAAGGAGAATCTTTCACTGAACATGAGCCACCGTGCTGGGAGGGACACCTCACTGCTGCTGCTGCTGCCTCAGAAGAAAGATTTTTCCAACGTATGATGGCTCTGCATACTTGAAACGCCCGTTTGGAAACACAGCACAGGACAGTCCTGGAAAAGCTCTTCTGTGGTATTTGTGTCATTAAGGGTGTTTTATCCTTCAGCTTTGCATTGATGAACTTCTTTCTCTGCTTCAGGGACAAGATACTTTTATTTGAGACACCTGGCCAAGGACTGTGGATTTTGAGCTGTTGGGATCTGGGTGCCACAAAGGGAGATGGAGCTTAGCATGCAGAGGAAGGGCTAATGATGGTCTGAGCACACTGCAGCTGCAGGAGGCATCTCTGAGTCTCAGCAACCTGCATTTCCCTCCCTTTCTGTTAAGAATTGCAAGCAGCCTGGAGTCCAAGTAGCATTCTCCAAAGGTGTTCTTCAACTGAACTCACCTCCCTGACCTCTCCAGAACTGTTGCTTTGTCCTCTGTCAGTTTTCCTTCACCTAGTCATATTTCCTTCCTTTTTACCTTTCATCCCTCATCCTCAGATAGTATCTTACCATTTCTTCATCCTTATGGTCTTCTTACTCCTTCCTTTTCTCCAACTTTCTTAGCAACTAGGTCCAGCCCACTCTTCCAGGGAGAGGAAGTGGAAGGAAGCTGCTGGGATTTTCTTCTTATTATTACTAATTCCAACAATGTCTGTTCTTACTCACCCTCTTCCCATCATTGCCACTTCATCCAGCTCTTCTTCCTGCCTCATCCTGGCATTGCTGTCCTATGATAAAGCTTGGATGACCTCCCTTGGACTCTAACTTTCCCTTACATCATTTCCTCCCAACCACACCTTCGCCAACTCTCACCTCCACACTGGCACCCATTTGATTACTTGGCCTCTTTCCTTTTCCCTTGATTTCCCTTGCAGCTGTGGTCTATGTTTCAAACTCACTGAAACGGATCTCACCTTTGCCATGGACTGCTCCTTCATTGGTCTGCAGACATCATGTTGATGCCTGCTTTAGCACTGCTCTCTGTGTCTGACAAGTCTATACCAGCTTCCTCTAAGTCCCCTCTGTCCTCCTCTTGGATATCACCTTTCACTCCCCTGGATATGACTGTTTCTGTGTCTCAGTTTTCTTCTTCTGCAGCATCTCTAAATTCTGTAATTTCTTCTCACATTATTTCACAGCCCTCCTCCTTTCCAGTTTTGTCTGTTCTTGCTCCCACTCCCTTCAGTGCATTACTCTAAATCATTTTCTTAACTCTGCTTTTGCCCACTTGCTTCCTAGCACCACTCACTCCATGTCATCAAAGGCTTCTCTTTTCACCTTTCAGACCTTCTCTAGGTGACCATTTTCAGCCTCTGTCATCCTTCAGCCTTTGACATCATTACCTTGCTTTCTCCAGTGTAGAACTTCTGCGTGTGACAAATGGCTGAGAAAGGCTGGTCTTTGCTCAAGCCTCATCTCTTTAACAAGGCACTTAGCTCTCTTGTTTCTGACCCTGTCTAAGCAGAATGACTCCTCTTCCTTCAATCCTTCCTTCCTCTAGACCCAGCTTGTAAAATAGAGTTGTACCATGGCCTGTCCACACTGGGACATTCAGAAAGATTCACTGAAATTCATGAAAACTGTGACGTGAAACTCGCTTAATAACATCAACCAAGTTATCCTCAGTTTGAATGAGAATGCCCATGCAGACATTGGGTGGAGATGAGATGTAACCAATTCTCTTCCCATTTATACTTCAAAGTAATGTAGATTGCCTCCACAAGCACCCACCTTTGAAAAACCATCACCACATCAAGGTTACTTCTCAGCCAGCTCTGGTGCCTGGTTGTCGTATGTCTTTCCTTTGCTGCCTGTAGGCACTTCTTGGCAGGGTTCATCTCTTTTCTCCTGCTGTATAACAGCCAGAAGAACAAGACCTCAACCTCCACTGGGCTCTGGCAGCACCAGAATAACAAGGTCTATAGCTGCTGCACCTCCAAGTCAGGGCTGCCCTGGGTGGCAGTGCCCCATCCAAACCGTACTGTCAGGGGAACTGGCATTGATTTTTCTGGCAGGAGAAAAGGCTGCCTGAAGGGAAACTGCTGCTGCAAGTAGGATGCACAGCTCAACATTTCCTCATATTTGGGATACTTGGCACAGAGGTTATGAAAATAGAGGACAATCAACTCTTTTCTGGGGAAGTGGGTACAAAGATAATTTTCATGCAAATTCTTTTCAGAGACCAATTTTCCCCATGAGAATGCTGGCATTTAAATGTACTTTAAGAGCTAGGAAAAATGCTTAATTTGTTCTCTGCTGCCAGACAGTAACACTGCATTTCAAATTTGTCTCAAGAACTTCCTGAGCAAGTAGGTTTGCTGTGTTAACATCACTCTCAGTTGTGGTTAACTTGTGCTAAGTGCCAATATTGCTATGAGCCTATTGATTGCTTTTCAGGATGCAAGAGAGAGGAGTATTTTGAATAGGCAGTGAGACTTACCTTCACTGTTAATAAACCACACACTAACTGAAATGGAGATAAGACTATTGTTTTGAAATAAAATATGCAGGAAATGATTTATCTTTTTTTTTTTTTTCAGGAGAGGACACTGAGTCTCTCATTCTGATTCAATAGGTTGATTTTTTTGGCCTTTACTTTTCGGTTTTGCTATCTTTTTTTTTTTTTTGCTACCAGATGGCTGGTGTAAAACTGAAAGAACTGAATCCTCACTAATCAATGTTGCCAGCACCCAGATGGCTAATCAAAGGAATCTGTTGCATTCAACTCTGAAATGATTTCCAATGGATCCATTAGAGCAAAACAGTTTTCAAAGTGTCTCTAAATTGAAACGGTGGGAAATCAGCTATAGCACAAATAGGAGCTAAGAAAACTGCCCACTAGAACTGCTCAAAGTCTCTAACAGGGCTATCAAATGTAGAGGTACCACCTCTAGTTCAATGAATCTCTCAGCTGGAAGTCACTGCTGGTCGGATGAGTAGTGTAGGAAAAAATCACTCTACATTTGCTCTATTCGTATCCTTTCCCCTAGGCATCTGCCTTTGGCCATTGCCAAACACAGGACGCTGATCTAGGTGAAACATCGGTGTGACCCAAACCAGACATTTCTGTGGCTGTGATGTGAATTGCTACGACAGAGAACAGCCGCTCTGGTCACCCAGGTTCAGTAGAAAGTTCACACACAGGGGAGGTGTCAGCGCCTCATCCCACCCACATCCTCCAGGAAAAGAATCTAAATGAACATGCACTGAAGATGTCTGAATGCAAACTCCGTCTTTCTGGCCCGTAAAAGAGGCCCATGAACAATTGTGCAGGGAAGGCAGCTATCCTTCTTCCCAAAACACAGCTGAGGAACACGATATGGTTTGAGCCAAATGCTGTTCAGTATGAAGTCTTAGCCTTTAGGACACCCATGAAGCAGCTAGCCAAAGCCAGGCAGCCTCCCGTTACCTACCTACACATCACCTGGCATGACCCAGAGTGAACTTAAGCAACATTGTGTATCTAAGCAGAAAGCCCAGAGACAGCAGACACCCTCATCCACCCTCATTGCTCTCTCACGGCCTCACAGAGAATTCTTTTGGGTTCAATACTGGAGACACTCAGCCCTGAGGCACTGTGGGGTTTGGGTCCGTGCTATCCAAAAGGCTTCCTGCTACTGCAGCACAATGGTTGCAGTTGAGGAGTTAACACCTCAGTACAGAAGCACTCTCCAATGCAAGGCAGCAGAGGACCGGGTACCAGAGAGAGCCTTCTTGGGAGCTTTTGTGGGACCAAGATTGCCAAGAGGGGTGTGGAGCTCAGTGTCATGGCCCACCATGAAGGAATCCCACTGCCCACCTTCTGGCCTGCAGGTACACGGGGACTGCACTGGATGCCTGCTGGGACCGGCAAAGAAACATGAGGCAAACGTTCCTCTCTCTCCCATTCATTAGTTTCCCATAAACTCAAAGAAAGTCAGTAGCATCTCCAGAGCCACAAGGATTCTCGCTCTTGGAACAAGGATACTGGACTTTGACTTGTCTTAGGTGATGATATTTTGGCTCAATTAGATTATGCTGGGATCAGACAGGCTGGGACCATTTAAGACCCACGAGTTTGAGGTTTTATGGACTGGGGAGCTGTCATGCTGATCCAGAAGGATTTCCTCTGCAACCCAGGGGAGAGAGAAAACACATTTCAAGCCTTCGAATCCAAAGGACTTTGTAAAAATGTATTCCAATTCTAGTTTACTTGCAAGACATTAAGCCCCACCTTCTGGTGCATGGCTAAATTGCAGCAAGAGACAAAGCTCTAGGTCAAGTAAAAACATTTTAAAGTTTTTAAGATACTAGCATTTAAGTAAGAAAATGCCTTAACTACACTTGAAATATTTTAGAAGAATGCATTGATCTTCATCAAACTGTCAAAAAAAAAAAAAAAGATTTCAAAAGGCATCACAGTGTTATATTTTAAATGTTTTTTTTTTATGTTGGATTCCATTTTCTTCACTGGGTGTAAACTGTCATATTATAAAATAAACTTTATATTTCAGCTACCCCTAACCAAAACAGTTTGGAATACTTTGTTGCACAAAACCTTTCAGTATTTTTTTTTCTCATTTAATTGAAGTGAACAAAAATACACGTTGAAATGTTAAAGTTTCTCTGAGGACAGGAGATGCTTCCCAGGCAGCACCCTACAGCCCAGAAGTTTTGTGTTGCTCATGGCCAACCACTTCTTCCCTTTTCTGCAGACTGGAATAGGTGCAGAGACCAGCAGATATTGCTGATGTGGGGTTGCCCAGCTTGTTGGCAAAATCTGCCTCAGCAACTTCCTCCCTTAGATGCCGTTCAGCAGAGATGGTAATCAAAGCATGGAGGTCAAACCAGAGCACCAGGTATGGATGGCCCAGAGACATGGGCAGCAGGCTGGAGGCAGAGAGGGACTGAGGTGATAGTTTTGTGCCACCCATCCAGGGCACAGCAGAAGACAGCAGACGCACAGGGGTGAGCAGATCAGGAGATGCCTGGGGACTGGCCAGGGTGTCAATGCTGGCAGGGTGGGGACTGAGCGGGGCCAGCAGCTGTGGAGACCCCTCTGTGTACAGTTGTCACCCAGCTCCAGCAGTGGGGACCAAGGCTTCCGGCTGCCATGGTTTTGCAACTCACTTGGTAATGCCACTGCAACTGGTGGCAGCCCCTCTCGACACACCTCTGTGCATTAAATCCTGCCCCACCAGTAAACAAGTTCCTGAGCAACTGGGTGGCATGAAGCAGGAGCTGTTTGAATGAGGAAAGACACACAGGTAATGCTGTTGAACCAATAGCTCAAAGTCCATCTAACGAACTACACAAATAATAATCTTCTTATTTGAAGCAGTTTTCTCTCCCTTCTCAGTAGTGGCAGTGTGTGCACACTAACCAAAACCAGCCCCGTAACCATGAAAGGTCTAACCTTTGCCTAGGGAACGTGACGAATCTAGAAAGATATGGAAGAGCATGAAGAAACAAGGAGACAGCCCAAGAGGTGGCCAATTCACTCAGGATCTAATCACTATCGAGCCTTTTGGAAGTATTCTAACTAAAAAAAATATTTTAAGGAGGGATTTGAAGCTGAAAAAAAGTAACGTGGGTGTTACAGGGTCCTATTCCAGGTACACACAGCAAGAAGGGAGAAATCACAATGCTACCTACCTTCCCAGTAGAAACAACAATCTCATTATGTTAATTAAATTAACTAGTTTGAAAAGCAGAGTAAAAACAGAGGGACAAGCGCTGCTGTTGTTCCAGAGTGCTTGAGCTCCTGCGTTGTCTGTGGTTATGACTCCTCCCCTTTTCATGTTTTGTTTCTGGCACGTACTTGTTTCTGGCACATCTACCAAGTGGTTGCTGCAGTGTTCTTACAGGAAGGTGAGGGATTTGTTTGTAGTCTCTGAACATCCACATCTCAGCAATGTGAAATGATAAACAAAGCGGCATCCTTGGGAAGAGTGTGTTTTCATAAGCCACAACTTCATAGCGTCTACAAGACAGATTTTTCAAGATGAATCAGTCTTCCTTCAGTTTGCAAGTGAAAGATAGATATCTGGAGTGTGCCGAGATGACACTTGAAAGGAGTAGTACTTAAAAATATATTATCCAACTGCTGTCCCAGTCTGTGTGTAATACACATACACATACACACATGGAGTGTCAGCTCATCATGAGATTTTTTTTCACGGCAGTCAGGGACACTGGGGGGAACTGAGGAATGATCCTGTGGTCCAGGAATGACACAGCCCCACGGGACTGGCTTACAGGGAAGCAGATGCTATGTGATGCTACAGATACCGAGCCTGGTGTGGATCACAAACTGCACTCCCAGGGAGCCTGACCACATTTGGGATGATCTCCAGGTGCACCACAAGCACAAAAACCAATTAGAGCTGTACATCGTTCAACCGGTAAGCCCCCCAAAGGAAGTCAGCCCTTCGCATGCCAGCATGGGCCACCCACAGCTGGCAAAGCCTCTGGCCTTCCTCCCCTTGCAGCCGTGCTCCTCACCGGTGATGCAGCCATGGGCTGCCTGGTGCGGCCAGAGAGGCAGGTGTCCATGAGAAACTGCTCACCAGCAGGTGACTACAGGCCACAGCACATCTCACCAGTGCCCGACCTTGCAACAGGCTGGGTTTAACACCGTTTGCACCCTGGAAAAGCTGCTCAGAGTTACTGCTCCCCATCTAGACTGCTTTTATAAACACCGTTTTTCTGCTTACTCGAGCCACAGCTTCTACGGGGGAGAATTCAGTTCTGGAAGTTCTCCAGCCCGGGTCTGTGGTTCTCATGCAAGTGTTTCTCAAAACATGTACAGATAGAGTTAATTTGGAGCTGCAGTCTTCCCCAGATTATTCCTCTGGGCAGCTGACACAAGCCAGTTGCTCACTGACAGCCCGAAGTGGAGCAGTTATTCATAGGCTAATGGGCTTTGCCAAAGTATGATTGTTCTTGTCTCCTCAAACATCCTTCAAAGAAGGAAACCGAGGTATCAGCACCAGGAAGAAGTATTGTGTGGCTGGGATGTCAAGCAGTAGCAAAGCAGTGTGACTGCTGTGGGTGGTGTGTGACAGCGTAACCAGCTGCCTACAGGAGAAAAATGGGATGGAAAGCACTGGCAGAAGACTGAGTAAGGAGAAAATAGCAGTGGTCTGCACTGAAGCTACACCAGGGCCAACAGTCAAACTCAGTACTGACCTCTTCCTTGGAGACTTGTTGACATCAGGGATATAGCTATTAAAAGTGATATGTGAAGGCTATCACAGAGAGGCCTGGAATTCATTAGTTGCCCAGTTTGGGAGAAAATAGTGGCACTTTGGCTCCGCTCCGTGAGAATTCAGCCGCAATGCTGTCTCCTTTACTGCAGCAGCAACAGTCCCTTTTCTTTAATCCCCCTGTACACTAACATGGATGGGACACGTCTCTCTCTGATGAAACCCTGGCATGTAACAAAAAAACCCTGCAAACAGAGCCTCAAGGTTCCATGAGGATAGTCTCCAAACCAAGCAGAAAACTGGAGAAAACCCCATTACTTCTTCAACTCACCCTATGCACTCCATGGTAGCTCAAATGGTAGGCAAAAGTCAGAGAGGGCTCTACCAGCAGGGAAAAAGAACAAGTCACCAAAGGCTGTAGCTGTCCTCCGAGGTGTGAATCCCTCCCCAATGATTACAAAGATTTACAGGGTCGACCACTGGCTTTCAGGTGCCTCAGGTGGGTGCCTGCAGCTCAGTGGGGTAAGCCGAGTGCTGGGGGGGCATGTGGGTACAGCAGAGGTGCATGTGCCCTTGGAAACACCCCATAGCACCCCTGCCCCATCCTGCAGAGGCAAAAGCACCCACAGGTCCACCTCACCTCAGCACATCCTGGTTGCGACTGGAAGCCACTGCTTTCCTAACAAGAACTCTTTATATGATTTGCCAAACACACCACCACCCCCAAAAAGACCCTCAACCAGATGAAGCTGTGACATACACAAAAGGAAGTATTATTTTGTGGGTGTGTAACCCTGGGTGCCTCAAACCGGCCCAGCAGGGAGAAACAGGAGATGCCCATAAGCAAGGATTGCCCTGCTGTGTTGGCTGCGGCCCCCTACTCTTTGGGACCCATTTACAGGGCCCCTGGTAAATCCTCTGCAGGTCTTTGCTCCCTGGTCTGCTGAGGGACTCTTACCCTTCAGTGGGAGAGACTTATGCTGAATTTTCTGTCAGTTTTCTAAATGGCTCCCACCAAAATCATGTGAGTTACGGCAAGGGAAATCAGGGTTTGAATCACTGTAGTTAACTACTTTGTGGCAGCTGCCTGTGGGGCTTTCTTCTGCCCTGTTTTACCCCAGTGATGCAAGGAAAAGTGCCTCCAAAGAAAGAGGCAGAAGACCTCGTATATGACACTAAAGTCAGGACATGCAATGGGCACTAGCTACAGAGCTGCTGATGTGTACTCACAGTTAATTTACTGCAGGCAACTTGTTCCCAAGTCCTTATCTTCAGTTTGAGATATCTTTATTGCGGGAAAAAAGCTTCTCCACAGAGTGACAGCCAGGAACAGGCATTTTACTTTGCGTTCACATCCTCACATTCTCCTTTATCTTCTTTGTGTAGACAAGGCCTGAAGTTCTCTGCTCAGCTTTGCCAAGAAAAATGTTCTGTTCCTGGTTCATGACATTAGGTTTTCTGGTAGTGTCCTTGGAGAAGTCGGGGTGAGGGGGAGGGAGATGGTGGAGATAAGCTTTTAGCAAAAGGCTTATATCTAACTGCCATAAGAACAGCTTGAGGGATGAAATCTTCTCCTCTAAGAATGATTAAGCACTGCAATCCCTCAACCCTACTGCCTCTCACCTCCTCGTTTCCTAGTAAACATACATCATGTCCCAAAGATAATGCCTTAAGACAGTCCTCATGCGTCTCTGACTCCAGCCCACTTTCTCTCTCCTGGTGCTGGCAGTCTCACTGGTGAGCTCCATGTGTTGAAGAGTGATGCTTCAATCTGTTCTCAGAGTTTTTAAGTTTGGATTTTCCTTCTCTTGTGTGCACCACCATGCTTCATATCTGAGAATGAAGGAGTGGTACCTTGGCAGGATGAGGCCCATGTTCTGGAACTCTCAGCCACAAGATTTTGGTATGAAGTTCATGCATATGGAAAGAGACATTCCTGGCCTGTATTCCATCAGTTTTCCTAGGGGATTTTCTTTTTCACTGGATTTCACATATATTTCTTCTTAAGAGATTGGAGGCCCTACTGGGGCTTCTACTTTGCTTGCAAAGCACCTAGACAGGGACGGTGCACAGGTGGCAGACTAAGAGTGAAAGCAGAAAAGGGGCTGTCCTGAATCTTCAACAGTTTCACAGGGAGGGGACACATTTTATCCCCAATATGAGTTCTTCAGTGTGCCAAAGTACCAAAGCTTGGAGTGCTTCATCTCGGCTTACTGACCAAAACAATCCCTGTGGTCCATAAGGCACTGCGAGGAGGTGACCAGTCAGTTAACACCAAGATACTGTGATGTTGAATATCTGAATTCACCGTGTTTAGGCTGGGGTAAAGGCAGTTACAATACGGATCTGCTTTTTGCAAAAAAAAAAAAAAAAGGTGAAGGAACAGACTCTTGTTCCTTCACCTTACTCAAGAGCGGGGCACAAGACTTCATGAGAAGTCAACTAAAGGCCTGATCCAGAGAGATGCTGAGGACCCAAAGCTTGCTCTATGATTCAATGGGAAGCGCCAGCTAAAATGGCTAGATAAGATTAAGGTCCGGGTGACAGACTGAATACTCAAATGCCCTCCTCAGGTTGGTTAAGTCCAAGCTTGCAAGTGAGCACAGGCTCACGGGGCCAGGCTGTGGCTCTGCACTGCCCCAAGTCTTGACTTCCCACCAGGGGAGTCATCCTATGCTGCTGCCGAGGCTCCACAGGCCTAGTTGCTTTCTGTGGCTTGCTTGACGAGCATATGGATCGTCTTCTTGCCTTAAAGCCTCCTCATAAACAACCGGTCAAAACACTGGGAGTGAAGTCAGGCGGGGGAGCGCTGAGGGGGGCTGTCTGCCAAGGCCCGCTCACTCCAGCTCCCCAGGGTCACCTCAGGACAGCCGCAGCCGGCTCCGCGGCCCAACAACTTAAATTGCTCACAGATTTGTCTGCACATGGCTGCTTCAGGACCGATTGCTTAGAAGGAAAATATTTTAACAAGCAATGAAAAGCGGCATATAGCTCTTTAAACAAACAGGCTTTGCTGCCGCTTGTAGGAAGGTCTGTTGCAGCTCCTTGGTGATGCCCCAAAGCTCCCGTGTGGGCACAAGCCACTTTCCCAGCCTGTGGATGGGTCTGTCACACGCTCAGGAAAGCCCATGGAAGCCCTGCTCATCCAGGTCCAACCCACTGATACCCTGCAGGGTCCACCCTCAGCCCCACACTCTGAAGGGGCACAAGACTCAAAGGCACCACTCTTCGCTATTCTCTGTTCATCAGCATAATAAATTTTTTTCTTCAATATTTATTTATACCAAATAGGACATAAAATACAAACACTGTGAAGTTCAGAAAATCCTGTACCAGCCTCAGCTCAGCCCAAGACTAACCATCAGCCTTATCTGCAATGACAAGAGCATGTCAAGAAATCACATTATCATGCTAAGATAGCAGAAACGAGCTTAGTTTGGGTTTCACCAGACTGTGGCTTTACAGATGTACCAGAAAGAGGAAAGGAATACTAAAGAAACATGTTTCCCTCTAGTTCTCGTGGGGTTTGCTACTCCATAGACTTAATAAGAGACTGCTTTCAGCCACTTACTAATGTGAAGACTCTTTGGCAGAAGCAAGAGACAAGGAGGAGTGGGTGCTACATATCCTTACATCTTCAATCTATTTTGCCTTGTTTGAGGAGTTTCGTGTTATGGTTGTTTGTCAAAACGGAGATCAGAGAAGGAACAGCTAAAGGCTTCAATGTTTGACATGCAGTGTTGTCTCAGCAGCTGAAGGGCAGCTATGTCCTCCAACACAATCCACAAAACCCTGTTTCTTTACAGTTAAAAAGTAATACTGTCACGGGCCCTGCACTAGAAAAACATGAGAGAGACATCGAGAGCACGCCCATGACCTCAGCCACTGCTCTGATCCTTTTCAGATCAAAACAAAGTACACTTTATTTTGCTCAGCCTGAAAGATATCAACTTCAATAGATCAGATTTTCCCCCATTCACGTTACTTTCTCTTCCCCACAAACAGACTGGCACAGTTGGTAAGATAGAAACCATTTAAGTCACAATTTTCCTTATGTTTCTTGTTCCTCCATCAAATTTTATCAGAATAACATTAAGATGTCTATTTAAATACAGGGCCTATGTTATCAGTGGAAAGGTAGCATGTGAAAAAATATGCTTCAAATTAATTTTAACTATGTCCTGAAGATGACATTGGAAGCTCATTATTTGTTCTTGGAAAATGATATTTAACAAAAACATTCCACCTCCTCTAAATATCCTTTGGCTTCTCCTTTAACTCTGTAGCTCAGACAGTAAGCAAAATAATAAATTTTTAGTGCGTGACACATACTAAAAATTTTAGGATCAAGTGTAGCTGCTGATGCATGATGGGAAAATTGCTAGGCTGGTATATATTAGGATAAATTTTTTCTTTTAAAAAAACTAGCAGATTTTTTTTTTTTGTTATATGAAAAGAACAATACTTAAACATGAGGAAATGCAAGACTTCTGTGCCATGGCATGCCCATGTGTTCAGCTACGCATGTAACCAGCTACACAGCAGCCTGCAGCTTACTGCCTCGCAGCTCCTCACAGACTGTACTAATTTCTGGCCCAGAATATTTCTTCCTCACCAAAAGTAACTGAAAGCCATTTTTGCCTCTGGTTGGTTCCTCTCATTCTGCCCACAGCAGTTCACTACCCAGTCATGCCAGTGCGGTGGGTGGTCAACCAGAAACCGGACCAGAGAAGTGGGATGTTAAACATAACCTCATGTCTTTGTAGCACGTTTACGAATCCTAACTTTGCACGTTTAATCTTAACACCATTCAGCAATGATGCCGCCATTGCAGCCCTGCAAGCACCCCCATGAGCCCTACCCAAGAAACATCAGACTGTCAAGAGCTTCTGAGCCAGCTGTGCTGCCGAAGAAAACACAGGGCAACTATGGTTAAATTTTTATTTTTTTCTTGCAACCTATATGAAACTTGAACTGTCATTCATCCATGATCAAATTATCAAATTCTTTGGACTAAATTCCTTTTTCACAAAAAAACAAGGAGTCTGAGGAGACGTATCTGGTGTGGACTGTTCCAGATGTTTGAGGTGGGTTTCAAAAATATTCTAGTTAGGATCTACTTGTAGCAGAGACTACTCTGGTATCTTAATAGGGGGTGAGGGGCAAGTCCAGCATATTTTTTGTGCTACTGCAAAAAAAATGTCACTATCCAGCTGGCATGAAAATGAGAAAGCAAAAGGTTCTGAACCCAAGAAAAGCATTATTAGAGCTGTATTTTTGGAGCAGTCAGAACCTATCAGGTATGTGAGCATCCTGACACATTTCTTCATGAGGGAAGGATGGCTCAGTTTCAAAGGGCACCAAAGAAAACACTGTACTCTATTGCATAAGTCGGGGTTTTGTCAAATGAAATCTGATGGAAATTAACAAAAAGAAGAATATAGGAGGAGAATGACAGACAAGGAATAAGGTAACATTAATGGAATTTTCAAACAATGATGTCTAACTTACTGAAACGTGCCGCAGTTTAATACATTTTAAATGCATTTAAATTCTTTTGGGCAATAAAGCTAGCCTCAAGGCAGTGGAAAGCGTGCATTTTTAGTAAGCCACAAGAGCATAGATTTCTAAATGCATTATAATAATAGTACTAAAATAAAAGCTTGCATGATTAAATGTTAATGACTGAGAAACAACTAAAGAAGTTCTAAGTGCATGTTTAAGACCTCTTTGTGTACTATGAAACCAAATAGGTCTATTGGCTTTTTGTTGTTGTTGTTGCTTTGCTGTATAAAGTCTATGGAATTAGTGGTGCAAGAGCACAGAAACAACAGAGCTCTGATGAGGACTCAGAAACCAGTGGTGCTTAAAATAGCTCAGCTTTAAATAGGAATTATCTGAAGTGCTAAAGTAAAATTCTGATGCTAAAACAGACTACGAATGTTATACCATGAATGTTTAATATATGCAAATGATCTTAAAAAGCAACTGAGTTTTATGCTGAATACGACTAAAGCAAAAGAAGTGGCCCAACTTTTACAGTTTGCAGAAAATGACTCATTAGTGCAATTGTTTCATTGTGCAAATGTGAACTAATGTGCTGCTACCATTCTGATAAATCAGAAAATAAAAAAAATATAAAGTATCCAGAACTATAGTGCTGTAATGATGTCCTATGGCTCCCACTCTGCTCTGTTCACCCATGGGGAATAAAGATACATGTTTTGAACCTTAGAACTATCCCGTTGGAACAAGCTAAGTATTTCTGCCTATTGGAAACTTTTAGCAATTTTTTTAAGTATCCATCCATCCATCTTTTCAAAGGAACCTTGCAACACAGTGTGCAAGTCTATTAGTTATCTGTGCCTTCAGTTGAATAGCAGCAGCATTTGCTGCCCTCTGGTGTAGCAAAAAAAAAAAAAAAAAGAAAAAATCACTTAGAACGAAAAGTAACTGGAACATACAAATCAAGTAAACTGCCAGGATTTCTTAATTTACAAAATAATTCGGAAACCTCACACTTATGCTACTTGTGGTAAAGAGAGCCACATTACCAAGAGAATGGTAACAAACATAATTAAAAAGGAAGGTGGTAGTGCACTTCCATGCCAATATTTTCTGGACCAAGTATAAGCCATTTATAAGTAAAATAGACCATCCTAGCAGGAAGCTTTCCATGCTTTTTCTGTAAAAGTCAAGCTTGGTTCCTCCTTTTTTGAATCATCTATAATTAAGGCACCAGAAGCAAACCTTTCTCCTTTCACCTCCCATCCTCATACTTCCCACTGTATTCATAAATCTTAGATAACATCATTTCAGTATTTTTAGCTAAACTGTCATTAAATATTATTAAATATCTACTATATTTTTTAATCAAAAGTGCATATATGTTCTACTCTACAGAGAAGTTACAAAGATATGTTAACCAGCAGAACAAAAGAAGGTGAAGTTACTTCTTACCAAACCCAATGCACATCATGTTGAAAGCAGTTTGTATTTCTCACACTTTATGTGAAATTAAGCTACTGAAACTCAGGAAAATGAGGCAGAGGTCACAGTGGGAAGCTCAGCTAAAGACATACTGCTTGGGTGTAAAAAGAATATAATGCAAATATCAAACCAATTTATAAACAAGCAGTATCCTTCATCTTTCAATCAGGATAGAGGTAAAAGAGATGGATCCCAGTAGAAGAAGTAACTATATTCTTAGGATGCTTTACCCTTTCCAATACTAAAACGTAAAAGAAGTCACTGCCTTCATCGGTTTGCAATAGGCTTTAGGATTCAGGAAAAATACCATAGTTCAGAAACACACCCTTCAGCCTCTTCAAGTTTATCTTGAATTCTTAGCAATTAACTTCCTTTGGTTTTCTCTATTTCTCAAGAAAGTGCTTGCAATGTTTCACATTCATTACTTAGTACAGACACTCTAAAAACCTTTTCCAACCATGCTAGAACAGAGGTACATCCTTAATTGGGATTCAAGCGAGCATAGCCAGCAAGTTCACAGAATCTTCATGGTTGGAAGGGACCTTTGAGATCAAGTCCAACCATATGTTCATTGTATTCAATCGTACCATACAATCAAGTCTAACAAAGTTCACCCACCACGTTACTCTGACTTGCCCCTGAAGGCTGTTTGCCCTTTACAATGAAGAGTCGGTCTGGAAGGGGGCACTAATCTTTGTGTCATGTATTTGTTGCTTGCATTTTAAAATGTGCCGAGTATTGAGAATATCAATGGGTAGAGCTAATCATTAGCAGTTTATACTCAAACGTATCATCCTTGAAATGTTTTTTAAGCTCAAATTTAGGAGGAACGGGTTAAGTTGCAGTTTCTGGGTTTGATTCCATGTAAGAGATTCAAGAGTTGTCTTCACAAAACACCACAAGTTCTGCTTCCAGCCCGTTACAAAAGCATCTGTACTCTCATCCCAGCTCTTCCAGTTCCCAAGTCCCAGAGAGCAGACAAGACACCTTTTGGACACCTGCTCATGGGGCAACACGATAAAGTAATTGATACTTCTGTTCCTTCTTTTCTCTGGACAGTCACTACGCTGTATGCAAGGGAAGACAAACAGGAACAGGAGTTTTCCAGTGGGACTCGCCCCCGCCACCCTTTCTCACCAAGCATGTTGCCTGCTCACGCAGGGAAAAGGCAAGTTCCTAAGATTCGGTCACAGATCAGATTTTTATTAAGAGCAACGGTAACAGGTAACTTGCTGGATTTAGGTACAAATTTTGCTCAATTTTCACAAGACTGCATTACATGCCTACTAGTAAATTCAGTTAAGGGAATTCTTAATTCAGTTCAGGGAATTCAGTAAATTCAGTTAAGGGAATTCAGTTAGGGGAAATCTTTCAGCCACATTCCTCAGTACGTGAGGAACAGACAATCTTCAAACTACCTGCTCCAGCTTACATGAAAAGTGAGAAACAGGAGCTCTTCCCCACAAAACTTGCAGGTAAAATTTATTTGGAATCACTTCAACCATGCCCTTATCTTAGTACCTGCAACACAACTGGAAAAATGCTGCTTTTGAATTCTTCAGAAGGATGTGCTGACTTGAACGTGGCCTCAGGAACTTGCACACTTTTCCTCACTTTAGTACAGAATTATGAATACCTTAGTTTTGTAAGACTCAATAAATGAGTCACCTGCTCTATGTCAAAATTGAGACCACGTAATTTCTCCTGGCAACATATCTCTTACTTTGAGGTCTTCCCATTCATTAGAAACCAAAATTTATTTTAACTATGACAAGAGAATAGAAAACCTATTTTAAGTGGCAAATCAAAACCCATTCAGCTTGCAGTCTGATTGAGACTCTGTAACCTCAAGGTATATTACTTCAAAGTAATAGTGAATAACCCTTACGTTCCCCTTGGGAAAGGCAGATAAATTTGGAGAAGTCTTCCAGCAAAACAGTTTAGCTTCTCTGCATCACCTATTCCATATTAACAGTGTCTAACCCCACAATACACTTGTTTAGTGCCATATAGAAAAAAAAAAATACTACAAATAATGACTTTAAAGCATTACTAATAAAGTTGGATCAAGGTTTGGAAAATTCAAAGTACAGGCAAGGAGCATGAGGAAAGAAAATGGTATTTAAAGAAAAGCCATTTTTGAGTTTTAAAGCACTACAGCAATTGACTTACGCTGTCCCACAAGTTACCCCACAAGATAAACGCTAACAACAAATCAAATCCTTCGACTGCCCACAAGCTTCCTCCTTCTCCTCAAAACACATTTTTGGTAAGCAAGCACCTATCAGCCTGGCTGGGAAAATACTATCCGTAAACTATCCAAGACCTGCACCTCAGAAGGTTGCGCCGAAACCCTTAATACCAAGTGATCAGCACTCCTTTTAGAGCAAAGGGCTCCTGGGAGCAGATTACCAAGCAAAACATCAGAAAATGCCCAGTGAATTTTATTCTTTTCCATTTAAAAAAACAAGAAACCAAACGATTGTACAGTTAAACGGGTGGAAGCTGTCCAGAAGCAGGCATTTTACAAAACTTGGTCCCCGTCAAGAGTCCTTCGAGGGAACACCAGCCAAGGAGAGCAGAGGGACCAGGAGGGCGGTGGGCCAAAGACGAGAAGGCTCCCCGCACTCACTGGGGCGGCTCCTGGGGCCTTCCCTGGTGTGGACCAGCAGGCAACCGCCCTCAGCGGAGCTCAGGCAGGCGGGGCGAGCTAAGACTCGTCGGGCTTGTCGGCGGGCGGCCCGCAGGGCTGCAGCATCTTCTCCATCAGGTTGAAGCGGACGCGGGCCTTACTCTCGTTCTCGGCGATGGCGAAGTAGTTGAGGAGGTCGAAGTGGCCCATGTAGGAGCAGTACGAGTCCCGGTGCTGGTTCACCAGCCACTCCCACTTGGTGGTGTCGGCGTGGCCCGTCCCGATGTACTTGGACTGCAGGTGCTCCAGTTGGCTGTGGATGGTGTAGCGGTCCGTCATCCCGGCGGCTGTCGGGTGCGGGGCGAAATGGCGGGCGGAAGTGACGTCGCCTCCTCTCGCAAGCCAACCACCTTCTTCGCCAACCACCTCCGACCGGGGCGCGGCAACTATTCCCAGACACCCGATCCGCGGGCAACCACCCCCTACGCCCGACCCTCGGGCCGGCCACCCGTTAATTACGGCTCCGCAGTCCGCTCCGCTCGGAGCGGAAAACAAAAGAAAATAAAAAATAAAAAAAAAAAGATAAATCCAGGAGAACGGTGCTTTCCTGCCGCGATGCACGATGGGGGCGCGCCCGAAGGGCATGACGGGAGTTGTAGTTTTCGCTCCTCGCCGCCCGCGGCGGGCTGCGTCCAGGCGAGCCTGAGGGGAGCCGAGCCGCCCCCTCCCCAACCTCCTGCCCCGGCGCTGCGGCCTGGCCGGCTCGGCAAAGGCCTGACGGCCGTCCTTCAGGGCGCAGCTCATCCCAGCTCCTGGCATTGTCTCTGTATAAACAGTATCTCATTTTTGCCTCCTAAACAGGCGACACAGGGAGTCTGGCTCTGAAGAAAGATAAAGCTGCCCAGAGAAGAGCCAGGAGGCGCCCGCAGGCGCCAAAACTCCTCCTTTTCCTTAGCCCTTGGGCAGCCGGAGGGCAATTCAGCACTTTCTGTGGGGGATCATGTACAAGAAGTCCATATAGAGAAAGACTAAAGAAATGCACAGCCTTCGTACTTTTCAGTGGAGCCTGGCAACAGGACAAGGGGCACCAGACACAAGGTGAAACTGAGGAAATTCTACCTCAACATGAGGAAAAACTTCTTTCCTCTGAGGGTGGCAGAGCACTGGAAGAAGCTGGCCGGAGAGTCTGAGGAGTTTTCCTTCTCCAAAGATACTCAAAACCCACTCAGATGTGTTCCTGTCCAACCAGCTGTGGGTGATCCTGCTTTGACAGAGGGTTGGACTAGATGATCTCTGAAGAGGTCCCTTCCAAACCCTGCAATTCTCTGATTTCACACACACAGAATCACACACGGAATGGTTCAAGTTGGAAGGGACCTTAAAGATCATTGAGTTCTAACCCCCCTGCCATGGGCAGGGACACCTCCCACTGGACCAGGTTGCTCAAAGCCCCATCCAGCCTGGCCTTGAACTCCTCCAGAGATGGGGCATCCACAACTTCACTGGGCAACCGGTTCCAGTGCCTCACCACCCTCACTGTAAAGAATTTCTTCCTAATATCTAATCTAAATCTCCCTTCTTCCAATTTAAAACTTACCCCTTGTCCCGTCACTACGCTTCCTGACAAAGAGTCTCTCTCCGGCTCTCCTGTAAGCTCCCTTCAGATATTGAAAGGCTGCCCTAAGGTCTCCCTGGAGCCTTCTCTTCTCCAGGCTGAACAACCCCAGTTCTCTCAGTCTGTCTTTATGGGGGAGGTGCTCCATCCCTCTGATCATCTTCGTGGCCCCTTCGTTCCAACAGGTCCATGACCTTCCTGTGCTGAGGACTCCAAAGCTGGACACAGTACTGCAGGTGGGGTCTCACCAGAGCAGAGTAGAGGGGCAGAATCACCTCCTGTGACCTGCTGGCCACACTTCTCTTGATGCAGCCCAGGATGCAGTTGGATTTCTGGGCTGCCAGTGCACATTGCTGGCTCATGTTAAGCTTCTCATCCACCAACACCCCCAAGTCCCTTTCCTCGTGATATATTCCCAAAATAAATGGTGAGGTTCAGTCTGTTACATGCTGCTGATGAAAAGCACCATAGGTCCCACCCCTGCTCCTTGGTAAGGTGCAGAGCTCTTACTTAATTATCCCCAGGCAGGCTTTGCAGCTGAGCTGGGTCAAGGGATTTGTGCCCAAGTTAAGTATTACTGTTGAAAAAGATTTCTTTTGACAGTGCAGGTAGTATTTTTAAGTGAATGTTAAACTCACAAGCAGATAGAAACCCCACAGAAGTTATAAATGGCATTGCCTATCTTCTTTGGTCAGAATGGAGCTTGAGATAAATTTTATCGTCCACCACATAAGTAGTCTTTCTTTTCCAGCTCTTTTCAAGAGCTTACATGATGTTAAATTTAAAATACATGAAATGATTCATGCTTTCATATGATGGTAGTGGTTTTAATTATTTGTTTTAAAACAGAAAGGACATGTTGCCAGAAATCTTCCAATAGGACACTGAGCTGTTTCATCCTGGGTTTGTAAACGCTCTGTAGTCAAAAGAAATCCACAGAAATAGTCTGTGAAAAAACGAATGATTCTAAGCCCCTTATTTAAAAGTGAGCAACTTATAAAACCAAGGCCACAGAAAGCAGCATCAAAACATCCTGAAGTGTCTGTACCCTGTAATGCAAAGAACTAAATGAGGGCTATAAAGTTTTTTGTTATTATTTTTACAAGTATCTGTTGAGTCATTGCTATCAAGGCTTACTTAGCAGGAACACAGCTGGATACCGCAATTGCATTCTGTTGTTGCTTCCAGAGGGACCAAAAACGGAAAAACACACAAACAAACAAAATTCCTCGGCAGTTTCTGTATATGCTGGTGTCTAGAAAGACAAAGAAAG
>JAOQGH010000023.1:49557024-49570318 GCA_025769975.1 Gallinago jamesoni
AAAACGGAAAAACACACAAACAAACAAAATTCCTCGGCAGTTTCTGTATATGCTGGTGTCTAGAAAGACAAAGAAAGACATAATCTGAACGTGGGAAAGCTGCCATTTCTTTTTTAAATGGTATCTTTATAAATAGCAGGGCAGTATGAAGGACACTAATTTTTGATAGATGTTCAGTGCTAACAGAGTGACACATAGGGCTGATCTCAGAGCTGTTTTCAAATTATTGTCCTGAAAACTCTAAGCCAGGAGATATATTGATTAAAATAATCAATCAGTTTTCAGAATAGAAAAGATGGCCAGAAACTTACCCATCTCTTGCAGCTGTTGCAGGAGTTTCTAGGAGTAATAGTTGCATTAAACCAAACAGGTGTTAGCATTCTAGTTCAAAAAAAAAAGCACTCTAAAGGGAAGTGTAAACCTGAATTTTTTAGCAAGCTTGATAGTGCACCAGATTAAAACACTGCATTCAGGCATCCAGAACTCTGGGAAAAGATGTACAAAAACTTCACTGTATATTGGCTTTGATAAAAAACTCCTCTGAGAGTACAAGACAAGCTTTGCAATACTAGGAAGAATAAATAGGTAATAAAATTACCAGCCAACAGGCAAATAACAAATATTTAGAAGTAGTTACCTAACTTCAGATTTCACCTGAAGAATACAAAGTTTCAGCTGCCAGCTTTGAAGAATTGCATTCAGTTATATTCACTTTATCTCTATTTCTTCTTCAATGCAAAAATAAAATCTGTTGTTTGGCCTTGTTTTTCTTGTCAGGTCCTTGCAAATGGATTCCTGTACTTGGGCACTGTCATTTCAAGTTTTGGAACACTTGAGTGGCTGGAGGAAGAAGATGTAAATATACATGCACGGATGTAGACTTTATAGAGGGAAAATTATCACTGAGTGGTAATACACTTGTGTGATTACGGATTCCTGAATAATTTAACATTCTAGGATATTTCAAGGTTTTTGTCCTGAATACTATTAAATATAATTATCAAAATATTTTATATCTGTCTTGGTCTCTGAAGTCATTTTGATAAATAATTAGTGTCTGAAACAACCAGTACTTGGTTATGGAAATCAGTTATATTTGTAGATTTAAATACTGAAATAATCTGTTTGGAGATTAAAGTCCTGTCACTTCAAGATGTGACACTTTTTTTTTTTTTTTTCATTCCATCCCGGTCCAACGTGATCCCTTTACCACCTCTTCATATATTTTTCTTGAGCAATTCTCACTGATGAGAAACACTTAGATTCCTATTCCCCTTAGTTTTTTTCACTGCGGCAGTGAACTCAACTGACTTGGAGGATGTAAATTAGACTTTGTTTTTTCCGAATTACATGATAAGCTTTTCCTGTATCATCATTTCCACAGGGAAGACCCATCTACATAAGTGTACCCACCTCTTCAGTTTGGAAGAGCTTGCTGTATTTGCAAAGGGTAATCTAAAACACTTGTCATTTGAGGCACCTGTTCTTTAATCTTACTAATCATCTGATCAAAGCCCAGGGAGGTGGTTGAGTCACCATCCCTGGATGTGTTTAAGAGTCATTTAGATGTGGTATTGGGGAATATGGTGTAGGGGAGAACTTTGTAGAGTAAGGTAGACGGTTGGACTCAGTGATCCCAAGGGTCTTTTCCAACCTAAATGATTCTATGATTCTAAGAATCAAATGGTCGAGACCCCAGAGGCAGGTCATGAATGGCAGTGGCCACTGGATGTCAGGGTTGGACCTGCAGAAACTCTTCTTCCATGAAGCAAGAGTCTGCTGCTGCTCTGAAATGAAGAGAAAGAGGGTAGGGGGGCAGGTAGCCGAACAGAGTGACAGGCTGCAAGGTATAACAGAGCTTTTTTAATTTCATACTGACTCTTCAGGTGGAAGAGCAAAGGCATAAATACCAAACAAACAAGGGGATACAATGATTTTAATAGATAAATCCAACACACATCCAGATAGGTGATAAAATGGAGAGGAGTGCCATTTTTCTTTTCAGAAATTCCTCTGTTCTTCACTATATTGATTTATCCTACAAATACAATTTCAGAGCAAGAAAAAAAATATTTGAGATTGCATTATCCTGGAAAAAATGGTGCTAGAAATTAAAAAAAATATTAAGAAATTAATGTCTTTATGTGGTAAATTACCTTTTTAGTTAAAAGTATGCATTTTCTTTAGAAGTGTGTTGCTTTTACTGTAACAGTGTTCTTAAAGCATTATTTACACATTACCATTTAGCATTTTTAGTAGGCTGCAAAACTTACTTTTTTTTAATTGCATGGTCATTTTTTTTCCACAGATTTGCTGTGTCATCACATACACTACGAAAGCCTTTTTCTAATGTACGCAGTTTCTCAAATGCTGTTACCAGGCTACCAACATGAACAGCCTCAGGAAGCCCTTACTTTGGCACTGTAACAGGTGTAAGATCTTTTTAACTGCTTTTCTCAGAGGTCCAGTGAAAAACAATTTTCATAAGCAAGTATCTTGCTCCAACTGGTTTTGCATAAGCTTCTCTAATTTCTTTTCCTTGCAGTCAGAAGTGGGATTTTGCTCCAGTGCAAGAATATGCCTTTGTACTGCAACTGCCTGCAGCCCTTGGGGCTGCTTCAGAGAGGGAAGAAATACACCCCTGCAAGCATGGTTAAGTTTTAAACTTAAAAAAAGTTTTTTTCTCTAGACCAACTGCTAGAAACTATGTTTTGCTATTGCTCTGATTTTATAGTCTATAAATACCGAAATATCTAAAAGCTTCTTTTAGGCTTGTGCTGCTGATTCTTTGCAAAAGCTGGAATAAAAACATATAATAAAAAAATAGGAGAAGAAACAATACTGTTGAAAGCATACACTTCCAGCTGCTGTGTATCAATGTTTCTGTCTGCAAAAGGGAACCATATAATTTTGAACTGGAACTGCAACTGGCGAAATTCACTGCTGAAAAATTATCTTGGTCTGAGATGCAGGACAGGCATCGTTTAGTATCGGGTAGTGGTTTGCAGTATCAGCTTTGATATGTTGTGGAGTATCAAACCTTGGGACAGGAGGCTTGTTGCACTGAGCGATTTGCAGCTTGCTGGAAACAAAATGTTGGATTGAAAATCATGCACTCTTTTTAATGTCAGTTTCAAATTTTTTAGGTTAGTTTTGTTTTATTTTCATTGCATCGTGCACTGCCAGAGCTACGCACTGAGCTTTATCAAAAGTCCCTAGAGCACGCTATTGTTGCACCGTGGCAGAGTGAAAACCTAAAGGTGCTGATCGGGTAAATCGCCCCTGCATTAGACCCTTCTCTATCAAACCGAGTAGATCAGTGACCTGCACTAACAGTCCCTGGCCCCGAGGCCAGCTTGTGGAGCACAAAAATTTGGTCTAGTAGCTTCACACTCCATTGCTTGCTCGTCACTATTACCATGACACACTACTCCTTCTTCTGTGTATGTTTGAATAACAGCTATGTGCCTTAGGTGTGTACCACAATGTAATTAGCTTAATTTAGAGGCCATTGAGAATCTCCTAGCATGGTGTAGGAGCACCCTAAAAGCAGAACCACAGTAGGGGTCACTAGCACAGCGCTCAGGGATGAGACTCTGAAATAATGTGCTGATCTGAGAAATGTGATGGAGGGGGGGAAGACGGAGCACCTCTACCAGGAGCACGGTGGAGGTCTGGGAGAGACAGCTCTCTCTTGCTGTTTAGAAGGAAGTTCTCTGTTCCAAAGCCATCACTTTGAAAATAAAAGCCCCTCCACTAATGTGATTAGTTACTGCTTCAGGTTAAAAATAGAGCTAATGATAGTCTGCCAGGTGAATTGAAATTGCTTGTGCCCATATGCATTTTTGTAATGGGAAAGGTTTGCTCTTGTCATGCATTTTGAAATAAAATGGAGTAATGATAGTAAACGCAACAAAAGTAGGAAAGACTATCCAAGATGGAGCTGTTTTCTGCCCACACTTTTCTTTGGATGTCTTTCCTTCATTCACCCCAGATAAGCTATCACAGCTAATACAGCTATTAATTGTGTTCAATAAAGTATACGAAAGTAGCAATGACGAAAGATACATCTTTAAGTAGCCCCTAGAGAAGATACCAGAAATGTGCATGAGCTTAAATTAGAAGAAATTGATTTGGCCACTGAGTAGCTCTGTATATCATATCTCTGTCTTCTTTCTATGTGCAGGGAAGAGTAAGGACAGAGGAGGTGACTTCCCTCTTTTTAAGTCTGACTCTTGAAGCTGCTTAATGAAGCTGTTTCTTTTTTTATCTGCCACGTTAAATATAATGTTTTAAAAATACTGATTTCTTCAGAACATTACTTACAAATGTTCTGTACAAGGAAACCTACCTGTAACCAGCCTTTTCCCCCTCCAGCTTTCCCCCCTTAGTGCACAAGTATTCATCATTTCACCTCCTGATCTGCAGAAAGCACAGAGGACATTGGGGTCATCATCCTTATCTCAACAAAAATCTATTGTCTGAATTCTGCACAAGGGCAAAACTCATCTGTTAGCACACAGTAAGTCAGTTCATAAAAGTAAAAAATAACAGCAGGAGAAGCAGGGAGCCGCTGGTATCACAGAGCCATCAACTTGTCTGTTTGCTGTGTGTTGTCCTCATTCATGGTATGAAATTTCCAGCTGTGGATTGCTCCCAGGGCAGACAGCAAAGGAGAGAGGGGACACCAATGGATGCCCAAGCAATTAGCATCATTACATAAGGAAGAATATAACTGTTTCTTCCGTGCATCTCTAGGAAAGAGGCAAACAAGTAACTGCCAGTTAACCGCTTGTTTCTCAACTTGAGTTGGGAACTTCCTCATTTGAAACAAGAAATGAATAAAAGCCTCTTGCATTTGCTGTAAAATGAAAGCTTTCACTAATAAGGCTATGCAATGTATCTCACTTGCAGTTTTATCAAATTATTGTTGCTTATTACATTTAAGGCAGAAAGACCATATTTTTTCAGAACACCAAGCACCATAGAGAAATGTCTATGTTCAAAGCACAGCTCCTGGTAACTGAAGATAAATGTCTTCTTGCTTGCTGGTTTCATTCTTGGGAATGTCTTCTTTGTCACAAGCTGAAAAGTGTTTAGTTCACTGGGTCCTCAAAATAAAAAGCAAACCCAGAGAATTGCTGTGTTGAGGGTTGGCAAGGAATAAGCTACTGGAAGCAAGGTACTTATAGCCAGGATTGGGCAAGGTTAGTAATGTATGGTGATAGCCATCCTATCTATGCATTTTGGCATGTGATTTGAAAGCTTGAAAGAGAGTTGTTGATTTTGGGAAGCAAACATATGCAAGGAAGGTTGTTACCTGCTTTAGGTTGTAATATTTCTCCCCACCTCCTCAGCACCATGCACACTGACAAATCTTGAACTGCACAAAATCCAAAAAGTGGCTGGAAAAGTGTTGTCGAGCTCAAGCACTCAGAAATCACCTGAACCTGGTTATTTTTGACCAAGCTTTTAAAACGGTCCGGTCTTTTGCTGTTGAAACGTGTATTGTATATATTGTTTGCTTTCTTTTTTTCTCTTTTTGCATTTTGAGATTCCCTATTTACCTTAGTTTCTATTTGCCTTTCTCCACAAATGTTTAAAAATATGTATCTGTATATGGGTTTTTTATATATCTTTGCAGGTACTTAGTTTAGAAAATTAAAGCTGAAACATTCACATGGCTGCAGGGACAGAGGCTTTAAGAAAAGCACCAGTCATTGTGAAAACAGTGCTGGGGTTGTGATCTGGAGCCCCACAGGATGTGCGTAGATGGTGTAGAAGACGCTGATGTATCTCTCAGAATAGCTATTGTGAAGAATAGACAATTCGGTATTCACATTTAGCTGTGTACTGAAACCCACTTTTAACATTTTGGAAAAGCCTTCGGTGTGAAATGAAAACATTTGCAAACCGTAACTCTCTGGTACCTTTTCCATATCTTTTTCAGCCTCATGTAAGTTAACAACGAGCATCTCTTGGCTAAGGTGTTCTCCTGTGGTGTTTGCACTGCAGTTCACCCAGTGGGGCCTCATACATGGCCTCACGGTAGGATTATGATAATGACCACTAATGTGGCTATTGGTGAGGTTCACCTCTGGGTAAGGGCATAAAGATGCCCGGTTTTGGACATGACTGATGGGATATATTTCTCTGTATATTTCTGACAGGCAGAGAGAGGGAAGTGCCATCTCCCCAGAGGGTTCTCCATTCTTGGCTCGAGGTTCTGTCAGTAGGTGTGAAGGGTTGGGTATTTCAAGTGCTAAGACCACTGGCAACAGTCATTCGTACCCGGCACCTCAAAAGGATCAAGCCTGAAGGGTAAGGAAAGATTACTGTTGGTCCCAGATATGCTGGCAAAAATCAGTCAGCATTCCAGGAACAGGCTGGGGCAGGTTCCTGTGCCAACGTGTGCATGAGTCTGTGACTGCCTGTAACTGGCATGACACCTCCACCCTTATCACACTCGAAAATGTAGGAAATTACTTGCAACCCTTGAAAGAAAAGTCAAAGGCAATTAAAGAAATTAATTCTCAACTACAGTTGCAATTACAGCAGGTTGCGGGATGATTTTTTTATAAGCAAGGGATGGACACACAACAGTAGCAACAGAAAACGCTGTCGGAAAGAAAATCTAATCTCTTTTAGTTAAAGGACCACGAACACCGATCAGTGTAATCCCATGGCAGCTTTTCTCTCCCCCATTTAATTACTGCCTTGTGTGAAGCGGAGCTGAAGATTATTCTCCTTTAAAATGCGTTTAGTCTGTCTCACATAGGTAGCTGCACACAGAATAAAAGCTCCACAATCTTTTCCATACCATTGGCTGCCTCTGGATTTATCACCGTGAAAAGGGCTGCTCTGACTGACTCAGCTGCAGAACTGATTTGTCGTGTCAGTGGGGGCCAGACTCGTGTCGATGCTGAGTCACAAACTTGCTTGCATAACTGGAAGGGTAAAGCAAGCTTGTCGGGTTACTCAGTGTGCAATTTGATCCCCATCTCATTCCCAAACGCACGTGCAGCTGTATTTTGGGATAGCAGGGATAGTTAATTAGAGTTTGAGTCATTTCAGTGGTACCCATGGAATGTCTCCTTTGGAAATGTTCTGCTGTTCAGTTCTCTCTCCCATAGCCCCTGGGATTTGGCCAACTGTTTCTTCTTTCACACAGGGGAAAAAAGAAAGAAATCTGTATTGTCCTTCATTTCTAAAGCCAGTCACTATTACTGTCCTACAACAAATCCTTTGAATGAAGTACATGGAGCTTAATTCAAAACCCCAGCATCAGTGCTTTTCACCATACTGAAGGGACTATTATTACCCTATTTAAAGGACTTAGCAATAAACTATTTTCAATGGTAAGTTAGGGTTAGGAAAGAAGGTGTATCTTTTGTGTATGCGAATTCCAAAACATAGAAGTCATAAGCCGAAATCTTTCTGCAGATGTAGGTATATTGTTTTGACTGATGTTTGTGGGAGAAAAAAAATTGGCCTTTTAGCTCAGAAGACCTGATGCTCGAGAGGAGTTAGGAAAAACTTCCCCTTGAGAGAGTTTGTCCAAATGCTCTATCAGCCAGAGAAACAGAAACATGTAACTGCACTTTCAGAAAAAGCTAGCCATAAATCTAGAATAAAAAAAACAGTGTTGAGGGCAGTCATATACTTTATGGATGTTACTGTTTCCTTTATAAAACATTAGGAAGTGCGATGGTCTTTCTCCTGAGAACTGTATAGTGCCCTACAAGCACCAACTCTTGACGGCCGTACTAAGAAAGGAAAACGCCGGCCTAATGGAACAGATGGGGACAATGACACGAGCAGCGGTGACATCCCTTGCCAGAATCCCCACGCTGAACTGGTGGCAGAGCTGGCTCCTTGCTGGTGCTGCACTGTGCCCATCGCCCCGCTGTGCCTCCAGCTCTCCCCGAGGACTTTTCGCTGACTCAGCCCAGCGCATCATCTCTAGGTGAGATTTGTTTATGACCGTAACAGTTTGCTGTGGGTAAATGAGCCCTTTGGAAAATTTTATTGTCAGTTAAGTTTCTGTTTCCTCCTACGTCCTTGAGCAGAGTCTGAGCTGAGCCCACACTCGCCCTGACACATTTCTTACCCTTCTCACACTATTCGCCGTGGAGATCCTCTGAGAGCTGCATTTTGATTTACATACAAAGATAATCATATATTTAACTCCAGTGAGTTCTACTGCTTTTAAAGCAAATCTGAAAATATTCACTTTCTTACTCAAACCAAAATGAAACTCTGTTTGCCGCAGCAGTGGGGGTGCTGGGGGTGCATCTGAATACACTTGTGAAGTCCTTCTACCAGTGTGCTCTGTACAAACAACAACTTGGACGTTGGCTCTGATGATATCTTTTCAGCTGCTTGAATGCATCCTCCACCTCAGAAATCCCGCAGCTACTGGTCATTAGGGGGCTATCTCAAGACACAGGTCACCTTCAACTTATTTCTTACAGTTTTCTCCTGAATGTTGTTCATGCCTGTGAAAGAAACACACTTTGGGCTTGGACAGACCTTTGGTAGTAGGGTTGGGTTTTTTTTGTAAGGAAGGTACTCTAATGAAAGTACTCTAGTGCAAAACATGTCTTACAGATGTGTGGTAGCACTGGGTTTGGGCTGCTACGCCTGTGTCTGGGTGTGAGCCCCTGCTTCCCCAAGGTTTGGGGCATCAGAGTTGGGATTTTTGGATCAGCTTATTAGGAAGCTGGGATAATCACGTCTGGTTGTGATTTGCAGTTGGGTAAGTACCTGAATTCTGGGGGCTAGTCTGGGCTTGTCTCTAGGATCTGGGAAGCATTGCGTCAAGAATACGTGTTGTAACTGCCACAGCCAGCTGCCAGAGCATTTGCATAATTAACTTCATTTTGCTTTTTGATTCTTGTCCTAAAGGCATTGGCCAGAGGACACACATGGTCTATTCACTCACCCGGACACATGATCACTATGTTTTGATTCTCCTCTGTACCAGTACCAAAACAGCCCACTGCCTTTCCTCCATCTCACACGTCCTGTATTTTTGAATATTGGGCCTGTCTCACTTGATGCCATGGTCAAACTTCCATTGACTTCACTGGAAGCAGAATTTGGCAATTAATTTTAACTGGCTTAGACTTCTTAATACTTACTTACATGGTATTTTCTATGCCAAATGTATAGCATTCTATCTAAGAAATTACTTAAGGGAGGGAAGTAGAAAGATGGCTGTATAGAGGCATAAGCCTTAAGAGAAACAAAAGATCTGTCAGAAAAAGGCAGAGACATGAAGAGACATGTTATCTTTTCATGAAAGGAGAAGACTAGCACTCAGGGGATTTGGATGCAACTTCTGGTTAGATCAAGGCTTCCTGTACACCTGTAGGCATTTTGACAATTTCTGTGATTTCTTTCCCATCTATAATACATGGGTAACAACACACATAGCAGTATTTTTAAAGTAATTGCTTGCAAATTGGATTAGACAGCCTGAAGTGGAACACAGTTTATAAATGTAATGCAATATTATTGTTGTCACATAAATTGAAAACCTAACTTAGTCTATCAACTTAATTTAATTGTCACCAAAGCAGCTCATATGGCAGGGTTTCTAACATTACTTGGAAAATCATCTTCCAAGTGAAAGTGTTGTCCTTCAAGGCACATCTATCTCCTTTCATCTTCAGGGAATAAGACTCTGAAAATCTCCATGTAGTACTCCACAGTACAGAAGGCTGATGGGCACGTTACTGGGTGTGTAAGAGAATTCAGAGAGTGCTTGTTTGCGTGTAATCAATCTGTCTTGCGACCTGTAATATATTGCAAACATTTGTTGAACTGGTAAAACTGCCTGATAGAATTCTTTGACCAAGATACAAAGAGCCTGGATAGACCTCAGCACCCAATAATCCAGTGCCAGTTTGGCAACATTCGCTGCCAGGCCACCAGCTGGTGCCAGACGAGCCTCTTTTATGTCTTGGACTGACAGAGAGCGTAGATTGCTCTACCCAGACACCTGAACGGAGACAGGGTTGTTTTCAAAGAACACTACAAACGTCCGAACTGCAGATAAGTATCATTAGAAACAACAAATCTCTGGAAAATCAACCCAGTAGTTTGGTAACCAAGATTTAAATGAAATGTAGCTGTGTTGCAGTGAGAATGTTGACTAACAAAGAAGAGCTGGCTTTGCTGCAGCAGCTAACGAGCCTATCTTAGACACTGTCCATACAGTAAGAGGCACTAGGTGATGAGTCTGGCTGCTCTGGAACTGCAGGATGTGGGATGTGGGATCTAAAGGCTTCCTGTTTAGAGGCATCTTTCAGCGCTGGGATCTGGCCTCTACAGCTGTTGATTTTGGACCACATTAGAATCACAGATTGGGAGAGACCTCAGGAAGGATTTGTCCAATCTCCTGCTCAAAGCAGAGTCAGTCTGATTTCTGATCAGGTATCTCTGGGTTTTGTCCAGCCGGGTCTTGAAAATCTCCAAGAACGGGGATTCCACAACTTTTCCAAGGAATCTCCTGTTCCAGTGCTTCATGTGGGGAATTTTCCTTTATATGGTATTTGAACCTGCCCTATATCAATTTATGAGCATAGTTTCTCATTCTCCTGCCATACACTAGTCTGTATCATTACTCTCCTCTTCAGTACTTTAAGGCTGCGGTCAGGCCCCTAAATCTTTTCTCTCTGGGCTAAATAAGCCCAGTTCCTTCAGCCTCTCCTCACAGGTCATGCACTCCAAACCTCTGACCATCTTGGTGACTCTCTGCTGGACTTGTTAAGTTCCTCTACATTCTCCTCACACTGGGAGTCCCCAGACAGTTGACTTCCTTACAAAAGGAAAGGAAAGGGAGCAAGAATTCTTCCTATACCCATAATGTACTTTGTGGATCACGTAGCTCTACAGCAACAGGGAGGGTTATTTATCTGCTTGCTCTTTCCCAAGAGTCAGCAAAGTGTGAAGCTGCAGAGAAAACTTTACTAAGGTTTCCCAAGCTCACGTCCATACATTCTCACTGACCAGAGTAGCCCTACAAATTGGCTGCGATTTTGAGTTGCAAGAATAATTATGATCTTCTCATGACCACTAAGGGGCTAAATTCCATGTGGAGAACCCAATCAGAGGGAGACCAAGGAACAGAGCCATATAGGAAATGGCCTTAAAAAACTATGTATTCCAAAGTGACTGGAGATGGAAATGTAGGGAATCTGTCACCTCGGTGCGTCTTTTGGCGCCCTGTGTTTGCTATTGGGTTTAAAGGAGGGGACTGCACAGCATCAACTGAGCAGGAGCAGGTGACCTGACCCTCTTAAGGAATGACGAGGGAGAAAAAGTCTCTGTAAAGAAGGATTATCTTACAAGTAATTAATTTAACTGTCACGAAAGCTGCAGCTATGGCAAGATCTCAAACATCACTTGGAAAATTTTCTTGCCATGTCATATAATAGAAAAATTTTTCATCACAAATTGAGGTGTCTGTCTCCTGTCATCTTCAGATAATAAGCATATGAAATTTGATATGCGGGTATTTGGTGTGTTATTTGGAATGGAAGTAAGTATTGAATCGCTTCTCTAGATGTATTCTGAGTGCTAATTATTGGTGAACTTTAAAAAATTTGCTGTTGGATATTTCAGGAGATTAATTTTGTTTATCTGTTGTTGAATTATTTTGTTAATTATACTTGATCTTAAATCCACACCAAATTGGTACTTACAGCAATTTTATATGCTGTAGAGTTAATATTAAATGTGAAAAGCATTCTAAATTACTGTGTATATAGGATCTTCTCTTGCATAATTATATGTTAGTTGGGTTTTCTTTTATTTATCATGTTGTAAAAAATTATTCTCTAAGGCAGAAACTGTATTTAACATCCTTCCTACTGATCCTTAGCTATCATTGGCTACCAGGTTTGCAGTAAAGCCAATGTAGCCCTGTAGTGTGAGGGTGTGTAACTTTGCTTTCTGTGCTTGTTCCCCAAATATGCAGTCTTTCTCTCAGGGGACTCTCTGCTGACCCTCGCCAAGAAGCAAGGCTTAATTTGTTATGCATGGTATAAATGTATATTAGACGACACATCTTCCCAGAAACAATTTTCTTTCAGTAAAAAATTGTGTGAATTCACTTCTCAAGATTAAAAGTACTTCTACCTGATTTACCTTTACACTATTTTACACTATTAAAACCCTATATCTAGGGTTTTAATATGATATTAATAGCAGAATTTCTGTAATCTCTCAAAATCTCACCATGCCATTATAACTGGTTATTAGCTTAATCAGAAGTACACACTTTCAACATTTGAATTGAATTTTGGAGCACTGACTTACCCCATCTGAAGCTGCAGTGTTAAGTTTAAGTGTATTTTAATAAATATTTAAGTAAGTACACCTTAACATATTTTAATAAGATTCAGAAAATGAGGATAAAAGGAGCTTCAAGAAGTCACCCGATCCATTCCCCATCTCAATTTAATATCAGCCATACCTGACTTATTCCTAGTGGATATATATCCAGCTTTAAATAGAGGCACAGCCAGGACAGGTTGCATCGATGAAACTGAAAGCACAAGGCAGAAATAAGAGCAACCTCGCCTTATGCAACCTACACAGAAATGCTACTTGTAAAGTGTATATATACATATATATATATATATATATAAATCAGTCAAAAAATCTTTTTCAGACCAAATAACTCTATGTTGATAAATTGGAATAGAGGCTGCGTGCTCTGGTTCTGGTTCATCTGTTGGGACTTCCCCACCAGTTTGCTCACTTGGCTATGATCTGAGCAAATGAAAAGCCCAGCACCCGATGCTTTCAAAGATCCTGAAAGGTAGGGATCCGTGTCACAATGCCAGTGCCCACCTCCATCCTGACGGGTGCCCAGGCAGTCCATTGGAAGTTAGTCGTTGCTTCGCATGAAATTATGACCGTAGACCTTGGGTTCCACAGAGTCTCTCTGCCCTGTGGCTGCCTCCAAGCGCAGAGCCAGCTGGGCAGCAGCTGGGACCCACCAGCAGATGTGGTTGGGTTTGATCTTTCTGTAACCAACCCGCCAAGGCAGCTGCACCCATCAAAAGCTAGTAGCTTTATAAAAACACTGCAGGTATTAAGTTGCCCTTCTGCCTTCCTCGCTTTTGTGTATAGATGCTTCATGTACAGAGATACTCCATGGCTGGGGTAAATGAGAGGAGACCTGTGGGTTCCTGTGGCATTAAAGTGCCCCTGGTGCTTTCTACCTTTGCATTTCTCGACTGTGAGGCTTGAAGTGCTTGAAGTCTGGCTGATATCAGGT
>JAOQGH010000023.1:49585374-49714572 GCA_025769975.1 Gallinago jamesoni
CCCCAAAACCACCACCCACACCACACAAAACACCACCCAACACTAATGCATATCCCCGAGCACCATGTCAACTCGTCAACCATGAGGGACTGCAGAAGGAACTTGATTTTTAGAAGGCCAGATGTATCTAGACCAAAAATACAGACGTGGAAGTACACGGTCCAGTTTGAATATATACAGTATTTTAAAAGAAAACCAAACTGACGGCTAATCTAATAAAACACACACTCATAGAATTAAGGTATTTATACTTTTGGGGCTGTTACTCCAGAGTACAGAATAGTTGTTGTCTTGATATTCTAATGTGTTACGTGTATCTTAAATAAGCCAGTGCAAGTAGTTGAGTATATTTATTTGAACTCATGTTCAGACAAGCACACTCTTGACCAAAGGCTGAATAATAAAACAATTTAGACTGGACCTTTTGAGATTGTCTAATCCAGCCCCCCCTGAAACCACAGGCAGGTAATGCAGGTTGCTGAGGGCCATGTTCAGGCAAGTTTTGAGTATCTTCAAGGATGCAGATTCCAAAACTCTTCAGTGTACCTTTTCCAGTGTTTCTGAAAGTTTTTGGTTTTGTTTTCTTTATTCTACTATCTGGACCTTGTTCCCTCTTGGCTCCATTGCCCCTTGTGCTGTTGCTGTACATCTCCATGAAGGGTTCACCCTTGCATTAGGCTGTTGGTGACAGATCTCCCTTGAGCTTCCTGTTTTCCCAGCTGAACATTCCAAGCTCTCTCAGCCTCTCCTCATACATCAGGTCCTCCAGCACCTCTGACCATCTTGGTGGCCTCCCTTGAACGCACCCCAGTGTGTCCATGTCTCCTGTGCTCAGGAGCTCCAGCACACCACAGCACTCCAGATGGGGACACTGAGGGATCACTTCCCTTGGCCACTTTTGCTGCTGAGGCTCAGGATGCTGTTGGCCTCCTTTGCCACAAGGGTGCATTGCTGACTCATGTTCAACTTGGTGTCCACCAGCATCCCAAGGACCTTTTCTGCAGAGTTGCTCTCTAGCCAGGGAGTCGAACTTCTACTGCTCCACTGGGCCCTATATTAAAAGGGAGAGATTGCTGCTCATTTTAAAGTGTGAGTGCTGAGGCTATCCTTAACAACTAGTAAAGTACTAGGTATTAATATATTACTATTTTAAGTATAAACAAAGCTATCAACATGTATGTAGGTGCAAAGTTTCCAGAGTAACAACAACATCTGATAAATGATGTCAGCTTTCCTAAATTCTGGCCCATTAAGCTGAAATTTTTCAAATGCTGTTCCACCCTGCTTGGTTGTTCATTTGTTCCAGCTCTTTAGTGTCAGTTCTGTCCATGACACTATCAAAGAAATATTTGGAATTGTTGTCTTCTCTTGGGAAGATCTGGTTCCTCTTTGTTTGAAATGGGACTTTGAAATGGGGAAAGACCTCTGTGGTGGCGTTGCATGTGAGCCTGCTGTTTTCCTTATGAAAAATTCCTAAAACTTTGCCAAACGGCGAGTCTCTCAAAGCAGCAGTTTGCAAATGCCCTAAATTAATTCACTGTGTTCCTTGAGCAAAAGGTGTTCACGAAAGCTGAAATCTAAACATTTTCTTGAACCTCACAGGTCTCTGGCTAAATATTGCAAATGCTAACCTAGAGAGTAATTGAGCATGCTCTGGCATAAAGCTGAAAGTCCTCTGCAATTTGTGGTGTTTGTGGCCTAATATGATGCTGAAATACAGGCAGAAAGTGCTTCCTTCCTGTCCTCCATCCTGTCCAGGCTCTGTATGTAGATAAGGAAGAGCATCTTGAAAATGTGAAGTGGGAAGCAGGCTAGATGATGCACTTAGAAACAGAGAGAAAAAGGCAGGACTGAGGGAGAACAAAAGCTGATGTCCAGAAGCCCCTGATTTTGCAGGACTGTGAAGTCAGGCTTGAAGAGATGGCACCCATTTGTTAGGACAAAAGTGTGACCGCTTCAGCTGTGGAGCCATTACCGTGATAGGAGCAGGTCCTCAGTGCAGAGTTAAAAGATCCTAATGTTGACCACCTTGAATGTAAGTTTTAGTATGTAGTTTGAAATAATGTAGGACTTTTAGAGCTAAGCCCTTGGACACTGGGAAGCCCCATGCTGAAGGTTGTCAGGACAGCTGTTATTTGATCCCTCTGCTCACATTTAGAATCAGATTCTACTGAACCTACTGGATCACGGAGATCGTGGGTGATGCTGTACGTATCATTGGAGATGAGCTTCTTGAAAGTGCCCTTGATCCATGTGTTCATTCACTGATGTCCAGCCTACTGCTTCGTGGTGTTACACAGCAAAGTGCCTGAGGTGTGCAGCAGTGACCAAAGTCGGAAGGAGCTGACTTGTGAACATACCAGGTACAAAGAACTGGGCTTCAGGTGTCTCAAGTGGGCATCATAACTCATCAAAAGTCATAGCGTGGTCCTTAATCTCTCCGGGCTGAGCCCTGTATCTGTGGATAGGGCTGTTGGCTCTGCCTTCCCCCATAAGACTGTTACGAGTTTATGGAGCTTTCCAGAGATTTCAGAGAAGAAATCTCTGGGGAAATGAACAGTAATAACTGTCCGTGAACTGAATGATGAATATTAAATTTTATGTTGTGCAACTTTTATTCAGCACACACAGACTGTAGGCAGAGACTTGGTGGAAGTGATACGAGATAGGCCAGTGTTTAATTGCATGATGTTCCTGTGTGTAGGCAACATCATGGTGCAATCTGAGGCCACACTTAACAGCTCTTTACTCTTAATACTTCACTTTTTCACTTTTCATGTTGTATTAAAAAAATAGCAGTATTTTTACAGAGATGCTGTAGAATTACTATACACATGAACTTATTACAGCATTAGTATTTTCATGTTGTGAATTACCATGTATTTGCTTCTCCATTCCTTCCTATTTTTATTTTATCTAACGCCTTAAAATAGTTGTGGGTGAGAAAGGCAAACTGCAAGTTACACTTGCAAATTGGAAGTTACGCTTCCTAGGGGGAAGGAAGGATGGACTTATTCCAACAAAATTATGAGTTTATTATGCAGGAGCTTTTACTCAGTGTGGTTTTTCTGTTTGTGTTTTCTTTGTGAAGCACAAAAAATAAAATGTAATTATTGTTCAGCCAGTTGTCAGTCTCTGCTCTCTGTGGAAGGCTGACGAAATTTAGTTTTCCTCAAGTTCAAGGAATGGTAAGCACAAAGGCATCAAAGGCACACACATGATTTAGTTTACGTGGATGGCACCTTGCTGTTGTGGATTGTCATTTCAAAGTCATAGAAAACATTGTTTGCTGTTTCCAAATGCTGTTTCCTAAACATAGAAAGAATAAACTGCTGAATACAACACAGGGCAATCCAAGCATCAGAACAGAAGTGGGAGGATCATCAACTCTAGGGAAGCCAGTAAGAATCAGGAATGCAGTCAGATGAGCAATGTGACTGGTTTTTAGAGCCACATCGACATTTCAGGTAAAAAGCATCTCAGAAACAGGTAGTGATTAGAAGCAATCTAGTTAATCCTAAGATTGCTTGATACCTTTGTTTGTTCGCTTTCCGCCATGCTGTCTAGAAAATGATCCACCATTTACAGATGTTCTCACTTTCTCTGTGCACCAAGGCAAACTTGACCATACAGTTTTAAAGCCAAGCAAAGCTGTCTTTTAAATATTGTTTTCCTTCTAGATGGGGATTTTTGTCTTGATGTTGTATGAGGTGAAAGTCTTGATTTTATTATTTTTGAGGGAACAGGTGGAAAACCTTTCATTTCCTAAAGCTTTCTCTATATGATTGAGTTGAATCTATGTGGCTTATGTTTTAAATTCAAAGAATTTTGTCTTACACGTGTAGATTCCTGAATGAAAGCTCATCTCTCAGGATGTTAATGGACTTGGTTTACACTGCTTGTAAAAGAAGTGCTTGTAAGTTGAAGTTCATTGAAGTTTTTTTGCTTCAGTGTAAACATGACCCTGATCAGGAGACTTCTCAAGACCATTATATACCCACAATGAACTATACAAGCCCAGGAGGCTGTGTCTGTGATGGAATCTTTCCCACCTCCTCCCTAACATCTTTTACACATGTAACAATTCCAGGGAACAGATTCTAAACTTGCAATTTTAATTCACATTAGATCTAGGCCTATTATACTGGATATGTACACATGTGACTTTTCTTAATCTGGGAATAACTGGTGATCCTATGAAGGGAAATGTCATTCACCATGGTGTTTGTAAATGCTGTGAAGATACTTTAATTCCTGGAGAAATAAAAATTATTTCTCCAGACACAGAGATCTGGAGATGTCCTGCTTGGTGCTGCTTATTAACTTGGTTCTCTTTCTTATTAATTTAAATGAGGTCGTGTCACATACAGCTTTTGTGATGGGAAATTTTCAGCTTCCTGCTTGCTGTCACACTCGGTGCAGGGTTCTTGCTGAAGCTTTCAGATTTCATCTTCTGCAAGGACTTTAGGTCTAGAGTTTTAAGTAAACAACATACGTAAAGGAGACATATGTTTTGTTATTACGTAACTGGTCTGTACAGATTACTTGTTCTGTGGCTTTTTATTGAAATTTGTAGTTAAGTACGTCTGAGGCAAACACAGAAAACAGATCCTGATCTGTACAACGGTGTTACTTTATTCCTTCAGTAGGATGTTTCCATCATTCAAAAAAGAAGGTTGGGTGGATGGTTTTACTTAAAAAATGCTGCTATTGGTGTGTAATGTGTGTAACTGTTTGATGCCTGGTACGCTATGATCAGTGACAGGATCTGGACACTCTAAACCTGCCCTTACTTGCCCTTCCTTTTTTTTTTTTTTATTCTAACTTGATACTTTCCACACCGTTTCTCAACATTTTTCTTTCTCAACTGTATTGGTAAATGCCATTTCTGTTTCTGAGAAACTTTGTACTCTTCTCCCACAGAAAGCAAGCTTAGAATAACAGAAGACTTGTGACTTTCGGGGCCATTGATGTAATGAAGGGTCAAGATCTAAAGCAGATTTCTCCAGTAAGCAGTGGTGGGAAACATTCAGTTATTAACACATTTACATACTGGTAGCTGAAGGTTTCCTATCATTTGCTCAAGAGTTTGTTTTTTTCTCAAAGTGAAAGACTGCCATTTTGGGGGGGTTGGGGATTGTCTTATTATTATTTTGGGTTTATCTTCAGGATTTGTTGTCTTCTCTCTTGCACTTTTTTAGTTTCTAAGCCTTGTGGTTTCTAGAAGAGTGTAGTGGCACCAGATTTTTGGATCTAAGATCCATCACTGTATAAAATACTGTGAACAAATTTAAAATCTGGTATTTTGGGTTATCTTTGATGTAGTTATCGATGAGGTAGTTATAACTTTGATGTAGTTATTAGTAACTCTCAACCCTTGTAAACCAATATTTTATTTACTTTAAACTTCTTTCCTCCTGTTTTGCAGGCAGGATGAAAGACCGTCTAAACGAGCTGCGTGAATTCGCCAGGCTACACAACCAACAGTTTTCTGATAGTGAGGATGATGAAAATTCACCCCACGAGGTTCTCCTTTATGAGACTGATTATGCCTTGGAAATTCTTCACAAAGACATACAGAACATCCGGACAGAAAATGACCACCTAAAAGAGGATGTCAAGCGGCTCAGAAAGCAAAACACCCGCTTCCTTACTTCCATGCGCCGTATTAGTAGCATCAAACGAGATACTAATTGTATTGCCAGAGACATCAAGGCGCGTGGAGAAAGCATCCACAGGAAACTCCAGATAATGAGAGATTTCAGTGAAGACGCAGTAACAAAATATGGGGCTATGTCTATCATTGCCAGGGTAGCAAAGAACCACTACGTTGACCTCATGCACACCTTTCAGGAAGCTATGTTTGACTACAACGCAACAGAGATGAACCAACGGGAGAATTGCAAGATTCGAATTCAGCGGCAGTTGGAGATCATGGGCAAAGATGTTTCTGGCAACCAGATCGAGGAGATGATTGAGCAAGGCAAGTGGGACGTCTTCTCTGAGAATCTCTTGTCGGATGTTAAGGGGGCTCGCTCAGCCTTGAACGAGTTAGAGACACGTCATAAGGAGCTGGTGAAGTTAGAAGGTCGCATTAAGGAAGTCCATGAGCTCTTTCTGCAGGTGGGCCTGTTAGTGGAGGAGCAGGCGGACACCTTCAATGTCATTGAGATAAACATGCAAAATGTTGAGGACTATGTAGGAGACGCTAAAGAGCAAGTGAAAAAAGCTTTGGAATACAGAAGAAAACACCCCCTCAGAACAATCCTCTGCTGTTGCTTATCCTGTTGCACAAGGTGACTATCCCACTGAAGCTGTCACAGACCAACTCAAACATCTTCAAAACGAGGCATTCTTTCCAGTGACACTTCGGTAATGACAACCCCCAGAAAAAGGGGAGGCTATTTTACAGTCAGTTTTGTTCATTGCCTTTTCCCAAAATGTGCTGAAGGTTGTTCTATGTGAGAGCTGCTAGAAATGTTGATAAAACTATATTTAATCTATTTTTAATTGAAATGTACTCTTTTGCTGTAACTAGAGGTGCAAGTGGATCTCTGCAATGCTTGTTTCAGATAAGCAAGAAAGAGGAATGAATAATGGGCTGATAACCCAGCCTAGGGAAGATGAGAAATTTCAAGAAGTAACTTTATTCTTCTTTGTCACAGTGAGTCTGCAGGTGTGACTGCCTGGAGTGACACAATGCACCACAGAATCAGGAGGTTTCAATATTAACTACTTTGGAGCCTGCTTGATGCAAATACTTGAACAGATTTTTGCTCTGTTCATTTGACAAAATACTGAGCCTGTTAGCAGGAGCAGGACACAGAACCAGTTTCTATTTCCACTTGATTTCCATCTGTCACGAATCTTAACAGAAGTAACTGCACCTTAAATTATAATATGCACATTTTGCTCCATTTGTGTGCAAGTAACTGCTTTTCTCCATTTTGAGTACCCACAACTTTGTCAAGGTGGCTAGGAACACTGCGACACTGAGGCATCTCGCTGACTTTTAACTTCAGCCATTCTCTGTACTCTTAGTTTCAAAACTGCCGTGCTTTTATGCTTCCAATACGTTATTCTGCCAATTCACACTTCAGCCAGAAAAGATGCATGCAGTGGCCTTCTGCAGGAGCACCCATAAGAAGACAAGAGTTGGGGGGTAAAGAAAGCATACACACAAGCAGGTTTAGTGGAAGGATTATCCTGTCAATAGATTTTTATTTTTTTATAAGCATTGATTTAATATGGATTTTTTAATATATATTTTTAAATAACATGAAGGATTGAATTTATTAACATTCCATTTTACTGGTGTATAAAGACTAAGACTTTTCTCCCATTATGAGGAAATCTCCACCTGGGAAAGAAAATTCAGTGTACCTGAAGAAGAAGAAAAGATTTTAATGTCATTTCAGTGCTCTTTTCAAGCTTAAAAGTAATCTCTCCTTTTGTGTAAGGGGAATCTGCTCACAGTAGGTTTGGAATGTGAGGAGAGAAAATTTGCAGCCCTGGAAACCACTGAGCATTGTCAGTGAAGCATGTATTCATCAAGCCCGGGGAGTGATCACAACTCCTGCCTCTGGAGGTTTTCCAACTATAATATTTCTAGGTGGCTTCCTGATACACTGTGATCTATTGCTATCCCTTAAATTAATGCAGGACATTTTTTCAGAAGCTAGTGACTGTTTTTTTTTTAAAAACTCTGATCCTATTTGTACCTCTTTTAATAAATATATTTAAACATTTCAAATATTTTGCATTTGGGAGTTTTCCTTGGGAGATGCCATAGCCATCTTCCTGCACTAGTCACAACGAAACCTTTCCCTTCTGATCTTTTGCACACGAATTTTATATGTGAAACAACACCCATACATTTCTTACTATTTATATTCATATAACAAACCAGCACAATAAATTCAGCTTCCAAGCTTCCGTGTCCTAGTGAGAAATGCTTCTTTGCTAGGCAAGGTTTTTTACACAAATAGAAGCTAAATGGAAAACTCTTCTCAGAAACTGAGAGTCTCTTTTGCTGAAGCACCCATCTGTGATAACATGGAAGAGTGAGGCACACCGATCTTCTAAACTAGAAGATATTCTGATATTCAGTGATGTCCTGATGATATCAGTATTACGCTTGCCCGAGGACCTCTCCAACAACCCAATATTCAAACTTGAAGTGGGAGAAAGGAGGGTGTTGAGCTGGCACTGTGGCCAGTAGCTTCAGTGCTACTCAAGAAGACAAAGTCGTTTACTCTGTAGGTGCTGCTGTTCAAGGCAACGGAGCCGTGCATTTGTAGAGAAATACCGTAAGCCTCTGAGGGTCAGCATATGGGCAATACCTCAATGAGGAATAAAATATGTATTTCATTTCGTCTGCCTATTCTTAGCACTCACCAATGCTTTTGATAAAAATGTGTACGTTTGGAGTTTTTTTTGTTGGTTTCGTTTTTGAAAATATTTATGTCTACAAATGGAATAAAAGATTTAATAAGAAAAACTGAAAGTGCAGAGTGTTGTACGTTGAATCAGCAGCCCTGAACGGTTTACTGCATATTCAAAGTTTGGTTTGAAAGCTGCTGGACTAAACTCTAAGTTCGTGAAAGGAGATTAAAACAATGCCTAAAAATAGTCCTAATATTTGTTGCATATTGAGATAGACTTACCATAATTTTTCCTATAAAAGCATGAAAAATGAGTTTCATACATTGTCTACTGCAAGGAAAAAAAATTATTCTGGCAGCTCTTTTTTCTGCTGCAGATGAGCAGCAGATTTCATGAGCAGATATGCAAAGCTTATATTCAAATCTTTAGTCTGATTTGAGGCACAGGGAAAGAGCAAAAGCGTGAAGTCAGGGTAATTGTAGACCTTCTCTCCTGACTCAAGGCTGTTGGTGCAAGGAAGAAACAGAATTATTATCTTGAGACCCTGTAAAACTATTTTTAAGTCACATTGTGAATTAGAGGCACTTCAAAAATTACTTCCAGTAATAATTGTCTTCCTTGCAAACATGTGTTCATTGCTTAATACTATGGGGGCTTTTCTATCCTCCAGTTGTGTAAGAACTCAAAATTTTGCCAGACCACAAACTGGTCATAGTTAAACAGACTTTTGAAAAAAAAAAAACCTGATCTTACTATAGCTGCAAAGACTCGTGCTACACAGGATGAGTGGAAGATGATGATAAAAGTAGCTTGGTAGTATGTTAGCATGCTAATAACAAAATAGACATCTTCATGCTTGCTAAGGAAAGCAGCCTGTTCATTCTGAAAGTCAGCACGACTCCTACAAATATCTGAAGGGAGCCTACAGGAGAGCTGGAGAGGGACACTTCGTCAGGAAGTGTAGTGACAGGACAAGGGGTAACAGTTTTAAATTGGAAGAGGGGAGATTTAGATTAGAAGAAATTCTTTACAGTGAGGGTGGTGAGGCACTGGAACAGGTTGCCCAGAGAAGTTGTGGCTGCCCCATCCCTGGAAGTGCTCAAGGCCAAGCTGGATGGGGCTTTGAGCAACCTGCTCTAGTGGGAGGTGTCCCTGCCCATGGCAGGGGGGTTGGAACTCGATGATCTTTGAGGTCCCTTCCAACTCTAACCATTCTATGATTCTGTGATTTTACAGAGATGTGCGTAGTGTCTATGGGTTGGTTGTTGTTGTTTTTTTTCCTTTTCCCTCATGTGGCAAACACTCTAGCTGGGTTTGAGGGGGAAGGAGTTAAAATATGAGAGGGACTGCTCTAGCTTTTAGGGCTGATGTTACTTGGGTTTTGTTTCCTACTGAAAATAGCAGAAGCTTTACGACTGCTCCCCCATTCCTCCCCTCCCCAAATCTCAGCCTTTTCTGAGAAGGAGAAAGGAGAACTGGCACCCAGGCGCACCTTGCTCCTTCTAAAAATGTACCAGAGCATTGCATAAATATAAAAGAGAAAAAAAATATCCCCGATTACAAAATAGGATGTTTGGTATATAACGGTGAACTTCCTTCCTATGGGGATGAGTTTCCATTTCATCTTATGGGATTTTTGGGGCTTTTTTTTTTTTTGAAACATGGGTTTAATTTTAGAGAAATGGCAGTGGAATGACTGCTGTGACCTCGAAGTGAGGGGCCCAGGTTACAGACAGAATTGAGCAGGCATTTCTCTAGCATGTGTCTTGGGAGAAACATCTGGAAGTAAAGGTATAGCTCGTAGTTTAAGGCCCAGATACCTTTTTTTTTTTTTTTTTCTGGAGGCTGAACTGAGTAGGTAAGCTGAACTGCTGCTTTTCTAATCTAACCTACATTAAGGATGTTTTGAAGGCACAACCGAGGTTGTATTTTATAATTTCTTGAAAACAAAACAGATTCTTTAGATTTTTGAACCATGGGAGATATTTGGAATTGATTTGAGAAAGGAAAGAGCTACACATGATTGTGTTTCTGTATCTAGGTAAGTATGACAGATACGTGAAGGCAGGAAACAGTATCATTTAATAGAGACTGTATTTTTGACTTAACGTGATTTTCACACAGAACCATGTATTTGTTTCTCTAATACGTGAGAAGGCAGTAGCAGATGTATCTTCTTCCACGTTTCTAGCATATTGCATAGTGTCCTTGTAATAGTTGAGCCAAAGCCAGTAAGAGCCAGTGGAAGGCAGCTCCACTGTCACACCTTACTGTACAGTGCATAAATTGTTAGGGCACAAAGTCTTAACAGGATAAAGTAACATTTTACAATGTTTCTCAGAAGCAATGTTAGGCGTGAACAAAGAGTAAGATAACCTAACTGATGATACTTCTCTACACAATACTTTGCTGAAAGGCACAGCCCTGCTGAACGGGGAGCAGTGCTCGTACAGCGTGATGCCCATTCCAACCAAATGATACGGCGCGGTAAGCTCCCAGTCAAAGGGCTGTCCTTTCACTCATGGGACCCGAATAAATTTAAGGAAAAAGAAGGTGTGAGTTTCACATCTGTTCTTCATGTACATAAAATGTTAACAGTTCGTTTTTATTGTATGTGAGAAGTGTTTTCCTTCAAGACCATACCTAGTGTCTCTAGGGGGTCTCTGAGCACTAAAGAGCTGAAGAGCTTAGGCACCACCTGCACCTCCACATTGGAGGCCCAGACCCCTTACAGAGGCCCCCTGCAACCAGGGTGACTAACAACCAAGCAGGGGACATGCCTTCTGCCTACAGGGAAGCAGAGGGCCTCTGTGTGTCTCCACGTTTGCTGGAAGCTGACTCCCTCCAGCGTCCCCAGCCTGCCACGTACCCAGCACTCGTCTCTCACTCCTCAGGGGCAGGCTCAAGGGCAGCGAGGTTTTTGGCGGGATGGAGGACATCCATTTTCTCCTCTGGAAAACAGGCCGCAAAGGTGGTGGCAGTGGGAGCCGGTGGGGGTGAGGGCTGGCCATGGGGGTGAAGGCTGGCCACTCCTTTCCCCTCCGGATGGGTGGAAGATGGGGGAGGTCCCATTGCGGGCACAAACTGGGGATATTGCAATAGGTGCCTCCAGGCAGTGGTGACCGGCCAGAAATCTTTCCTCTGCAATATTTTTCTCCCAATCAAAGCATATAAATAAGACTTTGCTTGGTTTCTTTTCCCTTCTGTTAACAAGTGAAGATATATTCCAGGTAACACCGGGGCGGGAACAAGCAAATCGTCTGTAGGGAACACCGGGTTTCACCCAACGCCACCTGCCAGCTGATATTTCACCGGGCAGCACCGCCTGGGGGGGAAGTGTGCGTGTGTGCGCCTGTGTGCAAGCGGAGTTCTTCCCCTTATCGGTGTCCCAAGCCTTACCGGCCTCACCTCCACAGCTCTCACACCGCCCTCCCCGGCTTCTCCCCTCCCTAATCCGCAATTGCCTGAGCTGAGGAGCAGAGGAGCTGAGGAGCTGGGAGCGGCCCGCAGCCCTCACCCCCCGCCGCGGCCTGGCCTGGCCTGGCCTGGCCTGGCCCAACGCTCCCCACCCCCCCCCTCCTGCGCTCTCCCCTCAGGGGCGGGTCCGCGCCAGCCCCGCGCACCTCCTCCCTTTCTTTTCCTCCTTACGCTCTGGTCCCGGCGCCCGCCAGTGGCAGGCCGGCGGGGGAGGGTCGCCTCTCGGCCCGGGGGAGGGCGAGGAGCGTGGGGGTCCAGGCCGGGGCAAGGCTCCCCGCCAGGCCGGGCCCGGCGCGTCCGCCCGCCTCCCGCTGCCGCCGAGAGGGGCCGCCCGCGCGCGCCGCTCTGCGCCCTCCCGCGCTGGAAATAAAGGCGGGAGGGTGCGGCGCGAAGAGAAGGAGGGATGGGGGGAGGTTTTGGGGGGGGGGGGGTGTTTGCGGGGGGCGCCTCGCAGTAGCCTGGCCGTTGCGGGCGGGAGCGCGGCCTCATATGTAGGAGTGGCTGGGAGCCTTGTTGGTATCTGCACCAGGATGGCCGAGTGGTTAAGGCGTTGGACTTAAGATCCAATGGACATATGTCCGCGTGGGTTCGAACCCCACTCCTGGTAAGTGCCGACTAGTTTTTTTTTGTTGTTGTTTTTTTTTTACACACCGTTTTTATTTTTTTTTTTTCCCGGAGCCCCCGTTCCATGCCGGGGAGGGCGCAGTGCCCGGGCAGAGTCGCGGCCGCAAGGAGCCAGCGAGAGGCAGCGAGGGGCGGAGAGCGGAACCCACCCCGCCGGGTCTCCCGGCGCTTGGCGGCCTGAGGCGGCTCCAGCTGTGGCGGGCTGGGCCGTCCCGCCGCGCCCGAAACACCAGAACTTTAGCTTAAAGTTGGTTTCACAAGTTATTTCGGAAGAGTATTCATATATATATATAGATAGGTAAATATATGTATATAGAGAGATATACATATATTTTTTTTTTTTTAAATTGCGTGTTTTCGGAGGCCGCTCGGGCCCGGGCCTCGGTGGCCGCTGTGGGTGCCACAGCCAGGGCCGCCACCCTCGTCACCGGCGGCGCGGTGGGGCCGAGGGCAGGGGGTGACGGGCGTTCCCCGGGCACGGTGTCCTGCCGCCTGGCGAAGGCCCCGGGGCGTATGACCAGCGCAGCCGGGCTGGGGCCTGGCCCCGACGGCCGTGGGTGACGGGCAGACAAGACACCGGCCTTCGCGTTCTCCTTGCTGCGGTTCCCGGCGGCTCTCCTCAGGCGTGCCTCAGGAGGGGACCGCGCCTGAGCATCACGTCGCAAGCTCTCCTCTGGAGGCGAAGCCGTCCCCTTTGGTAGAAGGCCATCAGGCTGTGGTGGGGGTTAGGGGCTAGGCCTCCAGCTTCATCGTCCCCAGGTGGTGACCTTGTCGCTCTAAAGCATAATTTAGGTGGGTTTTGCGTAACTTTTTTTTTTATTATTTCCCCAGTTCCAAGCACTTTGAATACTTCCTGTATGTAGGGCAACCTGTCACAGTGCTTTTACAATGCTGTCGTGGTTTCATCCCCGGTTGTATTTAGAAGACAGGTAGACACAGTGCTTACAGATACGGTTTGGTGATGGTCTTTGTCAGTGTTAGGTTGATGTTTGGACTAGACAATCTGAAAGGTCCCTTCCAGCCTAGACAATTCTATGATTCTATAGAGTTAACTTTTTTACTAGCAGCTGGTATATAGCTATACATAGCAGTGGGATGTTTTGGATTTGGGATGACAAATACCTTTGATAGTGCACTGATGTTTTTGGTTGTTGCGAGGCTGTCAAGGCCCGTTTTGCCCCTCACACCGCCCCACCAGTGAGTAGGCTGGAGGTGCACAAGAAGTTGGGAGGGGACACAGCTAGGACAGCTGACCCTAACTAGCCAAAGGGATATTCCATACCGATTGTCATCATGCTCAGCATTAAAGCTGGGGGAAGAACAAGGAAGGGGGGGGGGGGGTGTTTGGAGTGATGGCGTTTGTCTTCCCCAGTAACCATTATATGTGATGGAGCCCTGCTGTCCTGGAGATGGCTGAACACGTGCCTGCAGGTGGGAAGCAGTGAATGAATTCCTTGCTTTGATTGTGTGCACGGCTTTTTCTCTACCTATTAAACTGTCTTTATCTCAACTCACAATTTTTTTTTTTCTCATTTTCACTCTTCCAATTCTCTCCCCCATGTGAACTAGGTGGGGTGAGCAAGGGTCTAGCTGCCAGCTGGGGTTAAACCATGACAAGCAAGAAAGTGAGGGTAAGTACCATGTGCGATAGGATTTGGGATGAGAGTGCTGCTGGTGTCAAGCCTGCTGAGGTGTCCTTGGCTGACCCAGTAGAGTGGAGGGAAGGCAAACCCTGCTTCTGGGGAACGCTCCCTGGTGCTGGCTGCACACTAAACCGTGCCAGGGTTCAGCTAAAAGATAAGCAGGATGAGTGAGCAGGATTTTCAGACTAACCTCCCATCTTTGTTTTATTTAGCAGGACAGATATAGCAGTTGTTATACGTGTTGCAATTTTAAGTTGCTATAACATGGTTTTGTTGTTTGGGTTGGGTTGATTTTTTTTGACAGGGTAGTAGTATTGTGTTCTAACATTCTGAAAGTGCAGAAAGTATGAATCAAGTGCAAACTGACACATTTTAAAATACTACTGTTTGCCAGAGCATCCTGGCTTAATTCTAACACAGGTAAATACAGATAATTTTAGCCACCCTGTTCCAAATAATTAGAACTGAAAAATTATTCTAAACTTTCAATCCAAATATAAGCTGTGATGATACAGAGACTAAATAAAGGATACACTTTCAGGAGAGAGAGAGCAACTCATGGGTCTTCAATGCAATATGAAATAGAAAGTGGAATATTTCAGACAGGGATGTGGAATATTTCAGACATGCTACATAAGATGATCTGGTATCACAAATGCTGTCATGGTATAAACACAGAAATATGATAGTTAAGAGGGAATTATGGAGAGAAGTGTGGGCTGGTGGTAAATTTCTAGGAAATGCAAGTACCTATATTGTCTTTTTTGACTGTTCCCACAGTTAAATTGTAAATGCAAAACATGCCGTGCTTTCTAGAACTGTTCATTAAAAAAGCAGTACTGCCAGGTTCAAATGTTTTTATTAAATAAACATTCATTACTATTATTCATTAAGGTACAAATTAGTAAAAAATGGGTACATGTTTGAACATACATTTTACCTGTAATGGAAGAATGCTGCCCTTGGAAACCCACATCTTTGCATACAAATTGGGTAATTCTGTTTATGTGCTTATTTACAAGCATGTTTGTACATACAGTAAATGTTCATCTAAATTTTTCTGGATGCAGCACTGATCTTGATGAAAAGGTGGAAAGGTCCGAGCTATGTCAGTTACAGATCAATTAGTGGCAGCTATTCAGCTTTGTGAGAAAGCATAAAGAAAAGTAAAAAATGTAGTTTTTACAAGAACTGACCAAAAAGAGCAATCTTTATGATGCTGGGAGTTCTTGGTTAGAAAGACTTCTGTTGCAGGCATAGCCCTTTCCTTAAGAGATTTCTTTTGCAGAGAACTTTCCTCTGTCTCTTGGTGAAACTGTGCTCCCTGCTTTTTGTAGTGGCTTGTGAGAGCACATGTGGATCTGGAACAGAACAGAAGATTCTTGAACCTTTCCTGCTCTCAAGAAGTATCCATAGAGTCTACTGGCAGCAAATACGTTCCACCCCCTTCCTACACTTCTCCGAAACGAAAAGGATAATCTGCTGGAGTTACTGGTTTCAATTTAGGTGAAGTGGCAGGGTGGTGTAGTGTGTTTCAGCTCTGAAGGTGACCATGATTTTGATTTAAAATTTTTATTTTATCAAGCAGGTATTTTACTTTAGTTTCTATAGCTTCCTTGTTAAACCCTCATGAATTATTGGTGGTTGCCTTTGCAATTTGACATTCTTATATGCACTCGTTATACTCTGGCCTTTAGTTCAAACAATATTGCTTTCCCTTGGACTCCACTTAGTGTATGAGTTGTTTTTCTAAAAGGTCGTTATCTGTAGGATCATTGCCTCATTTGTTGAAGGAATTGGAAAAAGCATAGTGACTAATGCTAGAAACTGGAATGAAAAAAGAACTTTGTATGCAGACAGTTGAATGCTGCCCTAATGAACCAGGGGTGTTTCTTTTGCCACTGTATTTCCTGTCTGATGAAGAGCCAGTCGGTTAAAATAGATTTTTTTTCATAAACAATCACTCATTTTCACGTTCCTTATTTTTTGGTATCCACTTTGAGAACCTCAGTCTGATTTGCAGAAATGCGGAATTTTCTCAAATGAGAATCAGTGTGTCACCTGTATTTTAAGCAGTCTTTGAAAAAAATCCTATTATATGTCAAAGTTACCAGAAATATTTGACAGTAATCTTTCCATACCTCGATTTCCCATTGTGTAAAATAGAGGTAATAGAAATGCACCATCTGCAAAATGGGCTGCTATGAAGTAAATTCATTCTCATTTGTGAAGAATTCAGATAGACACTTACGTAATCTGGTCATGTTAGACAATCCCTTGAGTTGAATTTCAATGTATTTGGAAAATAATGTAAAATAAATAAGGTACGGAGCTACACTTTGAGCTGTGGAGACCTTGCAAAGTTTTGAACTGGTTAGCAAGCAAGCACCTGATGAGACATGCTGAACAAGGTGAGAGTCTTATAGGAAAACAGCACAAAATCTCATTTTGTGCTGTTTATGTCTCACTTCATAAACAGAAGGCATATAACAGATGGCATAAATACAAATCAATCAGAAGACAACCTATTGGTGAAACATTATTGAGGTGATATTTCAGTATAGTTTAATCCTTTTAAAAAATTTTCAGCAGCTTTTTTCAGTTACATTTTAGTGTCTGATGGAAGCATGTAATTCTATACTTCAGTTAAACCATCATTCCTAGTGACCAGTATCTCACATTGAGGAAAAAGGTGTAAAAAGACTGTGAAGTTCTTGGTCTATTGAGTAATGTTGTATGTAGGATGGTCAGTAATCCCTCTGGTTCTTACTACAGACTAATTTAAAGTCTGTAAGGTAAGATCAGTCTCTTAGGTTAGTGGGAGTAACTGTATGTAAAGAACTTGTTAATTCTTGAATTGTTCTCATTTTGTGGTCTGTGTGGTAAAAAAAAAAAAAAAAGAGGGGTAGACTTGTTTTCTGGATTCTTGTCATTCTTGTTCAAATATTATCACTATGTAATATAGACAGTTGTGTCAATGTTTATACACATGTCTTTATACAGGTTCATTTTCAACAGTTGCTGGGCTGCTTGTCTGCTGGCTGCATCTGATCTCACCTGCAGTTACTTACATTCATTTCTGTTGGACTTGATAGCCACAGCAAATAAGTGTCATTAGCAACGTTAGCTAATTCTGCCTCTTTCTCCAGGGCATTACAACACACATTCCTAAGCGGATCCTTGCAACATTTTATTGCTTAACTATTTTTCTTGGGTTTTGATGAGGAAAAAGAAGAGATTTTGTGCTTGGTTAGTTCCAATTCAAGCAGCAAGCTCTGGGGAATCGCACTGCAGTAGTACAGGGAGCTTGGCCACCCTGACTGCAGCGTTGATAGAACAGACCAAGGGTCTGCATGTCACGTACTGCAGTGCAGAGCCCTGCAATTTACTGAAAGTGCTGATGGAGGTAGATCTACGCCTGGCAGATGAGCCCTGCAAGTCTTTCCACGGTCACTTAAAGCATTACCCTGAGTGTTGCTCTCCTGGAGTTGGGATGGCCTAACATAGCCATCAGAAGAGACCAGATGCCCACCCTTCAGCTGCTCCAGTTTATTCCCTGGCATTTTAGCTCAAAGCCACCTTCACTGGCAGAGCAAGAGGCAGTAGCCTGGCACTGGTGTGAAGGGCTGTGGGCATGTGTTCCCTTTTGCCAGTTCTTCTCATCAGGAGGGATATGTGCAGGTGGTAACACTTCACATCAGCACAGTGTTGTTACTGAAGCATATTTCTGAAAGTGTTAAAAGACTGATCTGTCCGCTAGGTCACCTCCAGTTTGGGAACATTTTCCCTTGTGCTGTCTTTGCTATGGTTGCAGCAGTCTCTGGAAGAAGGATGGAGCAGACAAGTTATAATTTACACTATAGCAGCAAGGTTCACCAGAGCACTTCCTAAATGAGGGGCCCTGAACGCCCTAAAATGAAGGCAGCATAATGCAAAATGTTGCAGATGATCTGTATAATCTTAGGGCAGGGTTTAAAGCAGGCATTTTTCTGGGATTTTTTTGCTTGCATTAAACCTGACTGAATGGATTGATTTTTTTTTTTTTTTTTTCCCTGCTTGCCAGGAAGGAGCTTTTTTCTGAAGACCATACAAAATGTGTGCACTCTCCTAGAGATGGTGGTCTTAAATGTGCAATTACAAAAATGCCTTTCTTTCTCTTAACGATTGTAGGAGAAGAATGCTCTTTCCAGATTCCTTCATTTTCCTTGATTGCTGCTCTCCTTCACCATCTGCCCAACTGTGACCTTCTTTCTGTGTTGAAAGTGCTACAGGATCTTTCCTTCAGACCTCATCTGCCTCATTTTTAAGTGTTTGCTGAAGTGGCTTGTGCAATTCTTGGCAAGAGATCACTCCCTGACTGTGTGAGTCGGTGGATTTGTGGCACCTGTCTCTTGCTATTTTATCATGTGTTGCAAACTTTTTTCCAATGAAAGTAGAATCGCTGGGGGGAAGTACGGGCTGCATTAATGAGTTCTGTTTTGCAGCTAATCCATGCTTAACGATTGACGTGCATATGTATTTTAGTTTCACTTGTCCTGTCTTCTAGCTCTGTTGCTATTTTCTGTCACACTCCCACCATTTGCTTTTTATGTACATACCAAAAAACAGATCCAGCTGGTCTGGCAGTTAGCTGCTGCTGAAAGAGGCAGAGGCACCGTCTTTCCCCTGCCCTGGCTGTACTGCACATTCCCACTGCTTCCATCCCTCACTCTTTGATTGTCTAGTAGTGTGTAACAAACAAGCCAGTTACTTTCCTGTTACTCGGATCTAAAATTAATCTCTGAGATTATCTCACTGTAATAATTTTTCTGTGAAAAAATGAGTAATTGGGAGACAAGTTCATATTTGTTTTGGGCTCCCTGACAGGCAATACAGATCCACTAACTGGTTTTATTCATCACAGAATGGCAGAGGCTGGAAGGCCCCTCTGGAGATCATCTATTCCATCCCCATCCAACCCATGTCAGTGATTGACCACTTTCACAGTAAAAAAAAGTTTTTTTTTTTCTAATGTCTTAAAAATAAGTGTTTTATTGCATTTAAGGCATTTTCTTATGTGTAATTTTATCTCAAGCTTGAAGATCTGTCTATTTGTAAATCTTAAATGATTTTATGTTTTCTCTGTGCTTAGATTTTTGTTCCTAAACATCCCAAGATAAACTGAAGGAACTACAAGTGCCACAACACATACGGGGACACACACTAGTTACCTGGATTTGCTGCCATGCACGTTTTACTGGGAGCTCTATAGAGAGAAGAACAAAACCCCTGCAAAGATCTAAGCAGGTGCTTCATTTTAGACACTGAAAGTGATTTTTTTGAACTTTTTTAATCTGTATAAAAATCAAGGGAGTGCAATAAATATCTATCTTATTATTATTAAAAAATCTAGCTTATTAAAAGCCAGGATCCTGTTAGAGCATTACTCATTGGAAGACCACAATTAGAAGTATCACAATTAAAGACTACTGTAATTTGATCCAAGTTTTCATTTAATTTTCCTTTAAAATTATCTGGGAGCTATAGTGTTAACAAATGACATCTCTCTATTGAGTCAAGGAAGGTAATGCAACTGATAGTGCTCACCTTCAGCCAGTGCTATTATCTGGCAAACCAATAACTCCAGGTAAAAATTATTGTTCCTGTGTTTACATAGGTGTTAGTAACTTCCTGAACAATCCTTGCTTACTGGCCGTGGCTAATTATTTCTTGTCCTAGATCCAGAGGTTGCTTCTGAATGAAGAATTAGAAAGAGTCAACATAGTTCAGAAATCCCATTTATTAATGCTTTCCAAATCCTTTTGTTACTATAGTCAGAACAGAGACAATAATTTATTTAATTACTATGACTTATATCTTTGATCATAATATTTTTGATTATTTTTTATTGTTTTGCAGGATGTTTTACTTTGCTGTGAGAATAGCTGATTTCTTGGCTAAATCTGGTTGTAATTTTTACGTAGCTAGCTTAATAGCCCTGGTTTCTACCATCTGTATTTTGATAGCACTATGACAGTGCAGGCTATGTCTACGCCAGTTAACAAATCCTATAGTGTTCTGTGGCTGAAACCAGAATGAGACATGCCCAACCTGTTGAACTGCATTCATTTGGGTGACCTGCCCCAAAAGTTATTTGACACATCAATACAGAAAAAATACTGAAAGCAACTGGATCCACTTTTTGTGATGTCTCTGCCTGCCCAGCCCCTCGGAATAAAATATTTTTCTACAAAAAAAAGGAGTTACTGGGTAGGATAAGAATTGTGTGGTATGAATGCATGAGTCAAATTTCTTTAAGAGGAGAAATCAGTTAATGCCTCCCAATAGACAGTGCAGAGGGACATCATGGTTAAGATAAGGTTTCTACTCTGAGTGAAGTTGTTAGGGAGAGAGCTCAGCCATCAACACCAGAAAAAAGGACCTGTATGACAAAGAATGTAGGGTGGCTGTATCTGGCTGAAATACTAACAAACTTGAGAGTGTTGTGAAATATAAGAATGGGGTGGGATTGGGCATCTCAGAGCCATCATTAAAATGCTCTAAAACCAGAAGTTGTGGTTCGAGATTCTTTTCCTGTGTGTGTTTCCGTTGCTTTTCTGGGTAAATTGTCTGAAAGAGGGGTTTAAGTAGAGTTTCAGAGGGCTCCTGCTTTAGGTTGGGCTCTGCAGAGAACGTGTCAGGAGGTCTTAAGGTGCATGGTGGTACCCACAGCCCCCAGAAGGAGCCTCTATGGGTCCTGTAGAACCAGAGTTAGAGGCAATGCCTCTTGTTCACCTGGAATTCCTTAACAGAGTTGTCTCCACAGCCAGGAATGGGCCTAGATTTTATTGTCAACTATCTCAGAATGCTATTTTATTATATTACGAGGGTAATCTTAACTGTCAAACTGAGCTGTACATAATTTGCATTGTACATTGCTTCCTTTTATGTACTGTTTGTCATTAACAGTCTTGGCATGATTGCTTCCCAGGTAGTAAATATATTCTGGCATAATTAAAGCCGCTCTACTTCCTTTGTGGGCAAAACCTCAGAGATGGTATCACTGGAGGGAGACGTTGGGACTGACCGAGAAGTTGCCAACTGCTGTTTATGTGTTAACCAGGGTGTCAGGTACCATCTTTCTGAATCACTGTCCCCGACCACCTCTGTATTAACATTCACAGTGACTTGCCCTGATTGGTGGGTCATTACTTTGGCAATTGTAAAAATTGACTTAGAAAAACTGACTGTATTTTTTTTCATCGTATTTTTAAGCTCATTATTTTCAGGTTAAAAAAAAAAAAAAAAGGTGTTGGAAAAAGCAGTTTGAAGACTTGTCTTTCATGTATGTGAAAATCAATGTAAAACAATATAACTTAATTAAGTCTCAACAAGGTAGCTGACTTCCCGTAGCAAGATATCCATATGGGGTGCACTTCTGAGGATATACCTAATTAGCTCTGCTGCTGCAGCCAGTGTTTACGGACATAAATTCATGGATCCTGTTCCTGTTGCTGCCTCTGTGTAAGCAGATTGTTTACCACTGAAGTTTTGGACGGGCACAGAAGCCTGTTTGTATAATTAAAGTTGTAGCATCTGCACAATAGTTAAACACTTAAAATTACTGTGCCTCAGTGTCACCTGCCTTTTGATCTTCAAACCAGCACAAAATGAAAATACAAGCAAAAATTCCATTAAGGGCTGTAAAGAATACAGGTTACTGCAGGGTTTCCAATACAAGGGGAGGGCTCTGATATTTTTCTTATCTCACAGGAACATTTTAAGAGGCATCTTAATATTATGTTAGGGGATGGGACATAAATCTATATGGATAAAATGAAATCATGCATAAGCAGTTGGCCTCTGTAGAAGAGGCACAGGTTGTAAACTCTTTGGAAAGCCCTTCTGCCATGCCACCAAATCATTTAAATCACAGAGTATTCTTTGGGGAGTATTAGAGTTGCAAAACATAGCCTAGCCATAATTTTATGTAAGGGATAAATTAAATACAGCTATTAACTCTTGCATGGAAGATAAAGGCCTGTTTTTCATGAACAAGGTTGAACTGGATGATTTCTTTTGGAAAAATACTTGGGTCCTTTTTTCTGTTTTACAAAAACATGTAATGTTTCAGGTGACTGCTGCATTCTATACTTGAGCCTTTATTTGAAAAAAAGATTTGGGAAATACTTTGTTTATTTCCAGAACAACTGTTACTAAATGGATTTGAAAGAGAGCCATCCAAAGATGAGTTTTACCAGTAATAGAAAAACTTTCTAAAAGGAGTGGTGCTCATCAAGCAAAATCATACCACCTAAACAGCCGCTGTTTAGCGAGGTGACTTGCCTTAAATCCAGCCATAACAGAAACTTGTATTTCTCAGTTACTCAGGTGGACTGTGGATTTAATTTCACGACTTATTTTATTTATGACAAACTTCTTTAGGACTGAAATAGTATTCCGCGTTTTGCTAAGCGGCATTGTCCCTTTTATAAGTGGCTTTTGCAAATCAAAATGAGCCCGGAAGAGAGGCTGGCCTCCTGGTCAGCTGTGACAGGATTTTTTGGAGGTGATGGCGAAGCAGCTGGGACAGCTTCCTGGGGCCGTAGGACCTGTGGTGGCCCCACCTCTGGGTGGTTCGATTACTAAATCATGTCCCTGTTTCTCTGTTAGGTGGCAGAAGTGTATTTCTGTCAGGGGTTTGCGCCAGGAGACAGACACCACGGTTTAGCTCCCATGTCTGTGGAGAGCTTTCCAGGCAGGCCAGTGGGAGAGGTGTGCCTTAGATCAGTTCCTCCCTTTTTTTGTTTTTATCCTGCTCTCGCCAAAGTCAGTGAGAGAATCCTCTCATTTCATTGACATGGCTTGCTTTAATTTTTGTCCTGTTGATCTGCCCTTTCTTTTTTGCCCCGAGCCCACCTGGCTGCTGGCTGGTGGACCTTCTCAGGTGCAGAAAAAAGACAGCACAGGAGTTTAAAGGAGCTTCTGGCACTCCAGCAGTTTCACGGTCAATCTGGACGGCCCCAGAAGGCTGGGAGGGGAGGGCGGGGGGAGTCTGGTGATGAGCAGAAAGCACTGTCAGGCTTCCAGCCTTACTGAACAGTTCATGTTTTTTAGCTACTTCTCGGGGGAAAGGAGCAGAGCATGGTAAGGTGATACAGGCATTGCCTGTGATTTGGAGCTGTATGGGCACGCGTCAGGGGGTCTGAAGGCTGCCTGTGTGTGAAGACTATTGGCACAAAGTCTGGGAATGGAGGAGAGCTTCAGGCTTGTCCCACCTTATGCAGAGCCGGAGAGCAGCCCGAGGGCTGTAACGAACCAGTCAGACTCCACTAAAAGTGGAACTATTTATGGGAGGTTGTCTGTTTTTCCTCTTGTGACTCATGGATGTTGTCTCTTGTTCACCCAGGCTCTGAGCCCTATCAGTTTGTGCTTAAACATAGCTTTCCCAGGTTTTCGAATCTGCTGTTTTCCCAGAGGAATGTCTGTTCCTGGCACGTAGCCCTCCTTTTATTGCACTGAAAAATCATCTCGCTCACTGAGTGCTGGTAGCTGCTGGTTGTCTACTGGCAATTAAAGATTGCCGACTACCAGACCCCTCCTCTTTGCCTTCACATTGGGGGCGTTCGGGTTCATTTGATCCCACCCTTTCCGATACCCTGCCCCTCCTGCTTCTTCATCACAGCCCTTGCCATGATCCTGAAGTATCTTGCCAAGCAGGGAGCGACGGAGGAGGTTTTCCTTCCCGGCAGCCTGAGGCAGGTGGTGCTGGGAATCACAGGAGCAAGTGCAGGGAGGGTGGTGGTGCAGCGTGTGATGCCTGCGTGCACCCAGTTCTCAGATGCCTGATGGTCATGGATGATGCCCAAGTGCGTGTCCCAAAGCTGTCCAGTTCAAGTGCATATACTTGCATATACTCTCCAACTTAGCCAAATACTGTACTTGCAAGAAAATCTAAAGGATTAAAATAAATAATATCAATATGTGACATTTTAAATACAGATTCACAGCACTTTCTCATAATTGGTAACTGATATAGGTTCTATAAAACACAACTTTCTTGCATATCTTTTTTTAATTTGCCATCTTTGAAAAAAACTCGATTCTGTATGATTCTGCTCTCAAACTAAGCCTCTTGTAATTTTTTGAATCATTTGGAACTGCAATACATTTATACATTTATTACTGCAAGTATGCTAATGACTAATGGCTAGTTTAGCTGTTTTCTCTTAAGTTCTGTTATTATCACTTCAGGTCAGAGGGATCAAAGGTCTGGTATTTTAAGGGATTTGGCACTTCTAGATAAAAACGTTTTGCATTCTATGCATGTCCAATCTCTAAAGATAAGTAGGGAGGAATATGGTAAAACCCTGGTATCTCTGCAGAAAGGATAGTTGGAATGTAATTTGTATAATTTACCTTGCATGGTAGTTGTTTGTGTTTGTGAGTAAACCTTTTATTTTTGTTTTCTACTTGTTATGAAGCCACCTGGACTTATTTTTTGTGCTGATTATATGAATGCTTGATGCCTGCTGCTGTGAAGATTTTTGTCATTGAAACAATTCCTTCCTGAGCACTTCAGTCCTTTGGGCAGAGTCCTGTCAATGATTATAGCTTTGAGGGCTTTAAACTGAAGTTATTTTAACATGCCACTTGATCGTTTCTTCTGGGAATCCCACCCACTGCGTTAGCTGCAAACAGCCCTATGAAGAATGCTGTTCCCGTGGCTTAACTGCTTGTGATGCTGTGCCACCCCAGCTAACCTCAGTGCAAGGATGACTTCTGCTCCACCGCCCAGATAAGCCATGGAACTCCATGTTACTGTCCCTCAGATTTAAAGGTATTTCTTCCAACCCGGTTAGTATTTAACTTCCTTTGTTTTACTCTTAACAAAAATCGTGTAATTATAAAAAAGCCAGGTGTTCAGTCTGTTGTTGTACTAAAGAAACACATCGCTGATTTGCTCTGAGTGGGCGGTATAAAGTTTTGTTAGTGCAATCGAATAAAATACAGAGTGTGAAAGGATACATTTTCCAAAGTGAAGGAGAAAATTGGCTTACATTAGGTGAAACATTAATGGCAATTTCACTAAAATGAGATCTTAGTGCTGCCGTTCTTTCTAGCTGCACTGTAATTTTAAACTAGAAACCATCCTAGCAATTCATCCTAGTGTGGTAGCAAGACTGTTTTAAAAAAGTACCAATTTTATCACCCATGTTCATGGATCACAGAATTCTGGAAGTTTCCCAAGTTATCCCATCATGATAATGCAGGATTTTTTTGTTTTTTTGTAGATGAGAATCTTCAGATAATTTCTTCCGTACCATTTTCCCCCCTCATTTCCATACTGCTGCTGTTAGCGTTTTGTACCAGATGCCGTTCTGTCATGAAAGCAACTTCTTCCTGATTTTTTTTTTTTGTGCCTGAAAACTTGCCTACCTTTCCTAAGTGTATCAGTCCAATAAAATATATTTCACATTTCTTTAAATCTTGCTCCTTTTTTCTCATTAGGCCATCCCACCGACATTACTATCATGAATACTTTTATATGCTTCGTGCCCCAAATACTCTGTTACTGTTTTTGTTTAAACACAGTGCTGTCCATTACATGCTCCAGATGTGGTTCCGTGCTATCTTATTGATTTGATATCTCCACCTTTTGGGGAGCCTGACTGCATTTATATTCCTGTATGTTTCTGTCTGTAAAAGCCGGGTCAGATAATACTGCTGCGGGTAGCTGGCCCCATTGCCTACACATACGTAAGCAGAGAGAGAGAAGGCCTGTTCCAGTTCAAAGAAAGAACAGGTATTTGCCTTCTCTGTAGAATTGGAGAGAAACCAGTGCGTGAGAGGTAGGAAAAATATGAGCTTGTTATTGGCTGATAATGTTGCTGTTTCTCTTCCCTCGCATATTAGCGGCAACCAGATGGATGGAGGCAGTGTTTGCAAGGGAACTTTGCTCTGTCCTGGGCAATCCAGGTGTCTGACAGCTCTAGGTTGGTATCTGAAGCTTCAGGTGGGATTCTGCTGCCTAAATGCAGCCCTGTGGTGCCACCTGAGATGCCTCAGGTGCCTACAGGTGTCACATCAGCCGCATATGTCACCTCCTTTTGGGTGGCTAAATAGGACTGGATACCAATGTGTATGTTACTAAATTCTTTTCCTGTGTCTGAAAAAAATACGCAAAGACGAGCAGTTTGAAGTCACCACAAGTGGTTTTGTTGCCTGGATTCATTCAGCCATCTGGTTTAGCCTCTTGCTCTCATCTTACTTCTGTGGTGTAGTTTTGGGCTTGAGTAGGTATATCGGTGGCCAAAAGGGGCAATGCTTTTACTTTCTTCCCCCTTGGCATCACTCTCCCGCTGCTCCCCTTAGTGCTGAGCCTTCTGCTGTGGAGTCAGCTGAAGAGCAGCACTGGAGACACAGACCCAGTAGGAGCAGGCAAGTGGGAAAGGAGAACGTCTGTTGAGCTGGCAGCTGCCCTCTGGCTCAGCCCTGTCACAGAGCTGCCTGGTTCCATACCCGCTTCTTGGTTCAACCTGCAAGTTGTCCTGTCTTTGGCTCTACAAATCCAAAGTGATTGAGCTGTTCAGGAACAAAGTGGATCACAAAGGCTGCGCAAGGCAAATATTGTCTGAAGATAAAATACACACAGTCAAAGGAGCTGGGGCTGTGAAGTTAATTTCCGGAGATTAGATGAGTCAGAAAGCATCATTTTGAGGATTCATTGCAAAATCTGTTCTTTGACAAAATTCTTCCCCTAGAGCCCCCTGGCACTCTGCAGACCTCTAGAGACGAAACCTAAGGCGCTTCCTGTAAATAAAGGGTCGGGCTCTGGAGGTAATGTGGACCTCTGTGAAAAGCCTCTTTGTCCCAGTCTACGAGGGCTGGAAACTTCTTAGGCAGCAGAACTGTGGGTGCTGTCAGGAACAACTAATCCAGCTGGTTTGTCTCTGATGGGAGAGCGAGTGGCTGGCTCTGGTGGTGGCTCCGAGACCCTGTACCCTGCAGCTGAGGGAGAATGATGAAGTTGCTAGGGTGTCTGGCAAATGTGAAGCCTTACGTAGCGTTTGGAGCTCGCTCTCCCTAACTGCTTTTTGCCTCTCCTGGTGCAGGAAGGCAGATGGTTTCCAGCTGAAACAGCTGATGGGAAATTTCTGCTAAGTAAGGAAAAGTAGAGGCTTAGCTCTGGTAAAGGGTCTAGTGATGGGCTGGGGTCAAACCTAGTAAGGCCAGGTCATGGGCTGGTGCTATCCCACTGTGCCTGTTGTCTGTGAGGGATGCAGAGAGGCTTCTGAGGCTGTCAGGCTGCGGGATGGTAAATCAAGGATCCTCACTGCTTTCCCTGGTTGTTCCCATCCCCCTCTACCAAGTGAAGCTCATGGAAAAATCAGGGCTCAGCACTGAAATCAAGTGAGCATGGTTAGTGTTTGGAGAGGAGGCCCTGTAAGGAGAATGTAGAGAGCATCTGAATCACTTCACCACCCACAAAAACACTCCACAAATAAAGTTGTGTTGTTTAGTTATAAATTTCATGCTGGAATGGTGTAATCTTGAATGTATAAAGGAGAGAGCACCCAAAAATTAATATTACATTAATTATTCGTGACAGCTTTGGCTGAATTTGAAAGTTTATCCTCAGGGTGAAGAGCAATCCTCAGATTAACAGGGTGTCTGGATCAGCCCTGGGACTTGCAGGCTTCCTCAGGCATTGTTGAAAAGGTTTTGTGTTCCTTCATTTTTCCTATTCGAATTTGGTAACGTTTCTTTCCCGTTGCTAGTGTTACCCTGCCTCTGTTTATTGGTTGCTATTCCTAAAAACAAATCCAGGCTTAGGTTTTTGTGGGAAAAAGAGTAGGGAAGGAGAGGAAGGCCCTTTGGAAGACACGTGGCGTGTGATAATGTTCCGAATGAGGCCAACAGCTATTTTAAAAAGAGCTATTCAAGTGGTTTATTTCTGGCAGAAATGGAGGAGTCCGAACAAACCCTCACCCGCTTTGTTCTAAGGCTCAGGATGCTCTGCCTCCTGTGTCTGTCCCTCTGCCACAGGCTGTTATCTTCTGTGGGTGTCAGCGGAGGGTTCATAACATGCTGCTGGCTTCCCTCTCCCGCTCCGAGATCCGGGTGCAGCTTCGCACTTTGCCTCTTTGTAAATAAATCATCATTTTTCACAAATGAATCGTCTATTATTTGAGGTGGGCAGAATATTTTAATGGCATCTAAGTTAAGAATTGTGATCTTTAAATGTTTTTGTTGTTGTTGTTGTTGTTGTTTTTTGGTTTTTAATTTTTGAACCTACTGTAGTTACACATCCAAAGAGGTATAAAAATGGTTTAGGACAAAAAGCCTGGCTGACCTGCAGTTGTAAGAGAGACACATGCATCCTCAGGAGTATTATTGATGGCTCCTCGTGTACCTGTAGGAGGGAGGAGTCACATTCTTTGGTAGCTGAGGTGCTGGGTGCCGCTGAAACACAGGACTGAAACGGCCCAAAGCTTTCACCTGATGAGAAACAACAAATGGAGGAAGGTAGTGGAGCACAAGGAAACAGCGAAATGTTAGGACGTGATGAGATACTTATGTATCAGCTGGTCATCTCAAAGCTGTTCCTGCTCCCTGCAGACTTTGCCACAAACACAGCCGGAGGCAGTCTCACTTGCAGAACATCTGCCTCAAGATTTGTCAGTGTGGTGGGCTGTGGACATCTCATAACATACATCTCAGGGCCTACTGTTTCAATAGTTCTCTCTGTGTTGTATTAAGAACACTTAAGTGACAGTTCACTGATCCTTTTTGGCAAAAAAGATCCCTTTGGGAAGGAATCTGGGAGACATCCAAGGGTTTGCTTTATTCTCTTTTTTGGAGCGGTACCTCCAGGAGCAGCCATGCACCTCATTCCATGCTCAAAATAGCAAAGATCTTTCCATGGAAAAGTAAACTCTCCCAGTTTCCGAGGAAACAACTTCTACTAAATGGTACCGCGTGGCTTTCAGTACCACACGTGCGACAAGGAGGACACATTTCAAGATACAAAAGAAAGAATTTAAAGATCGTTAAAGAAAAAGTTAATGAATGTGATGGATTAAACAGGAGTAAAAGCGTCTCTCCTGGCCAGTGCCTCCGGCGTGGCTGAGGGCAGGTTGAGAGGCGAGGCCGGATCCGTTGCAGGGCAGGCAGAAACACACAGAGGACATAGGGGTGCCTACGGTTGGAGGGTCCCTGGCTCAAATGGAATGTCTACACACTCATTGGATCCCACCCAGAGAGTCCAAGGGACGGGTCTTGGGGAGTTTAATACACGCAAGCGCTTTAAACAAACAGAGTGGTGAGGGGAGGGGGTGGAGGGTGAGCCTGCAGGGGTCTTTGCTGGGAAAGAAAGGGTCCTGCTGGGTCTCTGCTCTTGTATTTAGTAACTTCCACAAAACTTCCCCGTGAGCATTTGCATCCCTAGCACGTCGTGTACTCGCTGAAACCAGTTTTTTACCACACTCTCCTTCTTCATATCCCTTGTCAGGACCGTTTCTGGTCTGATGCTGACAAAACGTTGCCAGCTGGTGATTGCTACTTCAGGGCAAGGACAGATGATTTCATATTTCATAACGAATGTTTCACAGGATTTGCTAAAATTAAGTTTTGTTCCCAGCTAGCTTTCCCAATCACACAATTTGGTTTACTGTTGTCTTTTTTTTTCATGTTCACAGCATCATATTGCAGACTAGATTCAGTTTAAACTCTGAATTTGCCAGAGCTTGGATACGTTTGTGTTTGAAATATACATTGGTCCTTTTAACAGAAGCTACAGCATTTGCCAGATCATACTCATAGAGTTTTAAAACATACTTTCTGTCCCGGGCCAGACACAAGCTCTCTGAGTGAGGGACTTTTGTTGCTCTGTGTTTACATACTGTTGAGCCCGAAGGCACCTGATCCTGACTGAGCGAGCCCTTTGGTACTTCTGTGCTATAAATAATTCCATCATCTTGTACCTGGTAAATGTTTTTAAGATGAGCCCGTAAGTGCTTGAAGCATAAGTGCTGGGATATTAAGTTACAATTATGTTATAATGGCACAGTATGGTGTGGTGGATACTCTTCAGAAGATCCTTGCTCTCACACGGCTGGAAATTTCTCTGGAAATGACAGCGAGGCTTTATTTTCCGAAATGCAAAATCCATGTTCTTTCCCAGCAAGGACAAATTCCAGCATTGCTGCCTCTTCAAAGGCTTGGCCTCTGCGAGTCACCTCCAGTTAGATACATCAGTGATGTATTAAGGGGTTTTGTTGCTCCCTCATTTTCTTCTGACAGTAACTCCAAAAAAGGCTTTTTTCAGAGTAGAAAATGGTTTCAATCATCTTTTCATTCAGTTTTGTGGGCTCTTTCTTCATTTCAGTGATTAAGGACTTGGCAGGGCTGGACTTCTTTTTTGGTTTGGAAGATAGCTTTGGTTTGGAACATCCCGAAATAAATGATGTCCAAAAGTTTCCTCTTTGTCTGCTGTGATTTCAAAGCAATTTTCGTGGCTCAGTTCGGGACTGCCTAATAGAAGAAAATGGAGCAATAATTACTGCCTGCAGAGCTTAGAGCACAGCAGTTATTTAACTAGCTGCAAAATAATTTAAGGAACTAGCAAATGTCTCTTAGAAAATGTCTCATTCCCCGAGGAACCGTGTACTTTGAGCCAAAAGCTTTTCCTTGAACTGGGCACGTAATTGCTGTGGCAGCCGGGCGGCAGCCCCAGCTGTGGGAAGAGGAAGGGCAGCATTCTCCATCCTGCCTACCCGAGGTGTGAGGCTCAGCCCCAGCGGTGCTGCCGGGCCTGCGGGGTGTCGTGGCTCCCCATCGCCTCTGGAAATTTTATCCATGGAAATTTTATCCCTTCAAATGCTCCCAGAAACATAAACCCGAGTACTCGTCCCTCTGGGAAACCCGCGGCGCTCGCTGTGTTCAGACCTCAGCTTTGGCCCGAAGCAGACAGAAGGCTGCCCTGGTGGGGCAGCCAAGATTTCCTGCTCACACAGGGGAAATTTTGCAAGAAGGGCAGGCAGCACATCGCTGGGCAGCCAGGAGTGGGACGGCCGGGCACTCTGCCCCACGCCTCCCTGGGGGCAGCCCCGCTGCTGCCTGCTCAGAACTCAGAAACTCAGGAGGGAGGTGAGAAGCTTCGGTCAAGAGGATTTAAACTATTAGCTGAAACGGCTTTGACTGTGCCTCGTGATAACTGACCTCATTCAGGCCGAATTTTTGTAAAATAAGGGTGAAGATGCGCAGCCGGGCAGAGTGAGGTTACCTGGGCGGCGCAGAGATCTACAAATGGGTTTTGTTGGGTGCCACAGCTTCCAGAGCGTCTCCTTCCATTTTACTGGTGTAGCCACAGAAAACCAAGGCACTGCAAAACAAACTCCTAACAGAAGTCCTTGGTGGATATAAAACTTTAGTTATATTATTTACTCTGTTGACTAAAAAGGGCTATTCATTTGCTCCGAATTAAAAATTTATATATGCATTTATATAGCTCAGATTTAATGTTATCACGGTGACTTTATTTATTTTAGTTAACAGCCCAAATCCTTGTCATTTCAAGGAAAGAAAAACCCACTTAGTGGTAGTAATTAAAAGCTATTTAGGCTTTCAGCACATTAACAAAATTCAATGTGTTTTGGAAATAGGAGGCTAATGGTACATGCTCTAGCTCTGGGCAATCCTGCTTCAGCAGGGGAGTTGGACTAGATGATCTCTATGGTCCCTTCCAACTCAAAAAATTCAGTGAAATTCAGTGGTAGTGTTGTAAGCCCATATGGGGTTAAGAGTGGGGCTTCCGAGAGGGTCCGAGGGCACGCTCGCTGTGGCAGGAATGGCAAAGCCTGGTCAAGGCTTCTCCTGGCCACAGGCTGCTCACCCGTGGTCGGGAAGCTGAGTGTGTGAGGGTTTGCTCAGGGTGGTGAGAGCGGTGCCACGCAGCTTCTGGCCCGCAGCTCTCTTGCAGCTGGAGGGATCAATGCCAAAGCATTTCAAGCCTGGCTCGTGCCTCAGTCTCGGTAACCACCCGTGTCCTCGTGTGATTCAGGGGGGCAAAAGCCATGGGCTGATAAGTCTACCTTATGGGGTACCCTATGGGATGGAAAGTGTTTAGTAGGTGGGAATGTTGGACATGCCGTCCATAGCACAGGTTTGTGCTGGTGCTCGTGGTGCCGTTATCCCAGTAAAGATGTTAATTAAGGGTGTTTTCCAGCAGAGACAGATTTTATCTACACTTGTGCAATCTTGTATGTAAAATCTTCAATTCCACTTCTTAGTTGGGGGAATTTCTTAAGGGCTCAAGTACAAAGCATCCATGTTGATCATTTAAGAGGAAATGGCAAAGAAGTGGTGACCCCTATCTAATAATTTGATCTAAAATAAGGCAAACAAAGGCAAAAAATAATAATTTATGAAAAATTTATTTGTTCCATTCCTCTTTTGTGTTTAAGTTGGTTTGTATTCATTCCATATTGGGAGGATTCACACGTGTTAAGAAATTACTTCTTAACTTTGGTAAGAATAAACTGCATCTTCTCCCACTGCCTGCTCCTAAAATAATGATTGACAAAGAAACACCCTTTCCATACTTTCCATCAATAACTATTGCTTTCATTTTTAAAATGTTTCCAAATGGTCTTTGCCCTTTTTTCATACTATTTCATTCAATAAATAATGCCCCTATGATGGAAGATGTTATTTTTTTCCCTACTGCAAAGAGTGAACCAAGTTACTAAAATTAGGCAAGTTACCTAAGTGTCTATGTTGCGTTAACACAGGAACCCTGATTCCTATTCTACACCCTCACTGATAAACTTGCTGAAAAGCGTACTTATTCCATAACTGTAAGAGCATCAGGAATTTATACATCTAGCCACTAAGCAAACCTATGCCAATCTATAGTATAGGCTGTTCAAATGAGAAAGGAATGGAACTGAAAAAAAAGTAGCCAGAAGTGGAAGAAATAAACAGAAAAGCTAAATAAATAAACAGAAAACAACTTGTGTTAGGAGTGACTTTGACTAACAACTCACACCTGCCCTTGGGGAGGATTGCCTCATGGTTGTGGTCAAAGGTTCCTGTCTTGCACAGACATTTTTGTTGTTGATGGTTTTCTTTTTTTCCAATCCTCTGCTGCAGTTAAGAGAGTTATGTTGGGAGGGTAAATTGATTACTATAATTGTTCATTAATGCAGTCTTATTTAATGTACTTTTAGAGGTTATATTCTTCAGAATGATGATAAATTATGGTAGCTTCAATTAATGTCACTGCAGCTACGGGGATGTCAGCATTTCTATTAATACAGTGCAATTTTCTGGGGTTTTGTAAGGAAGCTATAAAAAATTGCTGAAACTTAAGATACAAGGTTCCAATGTATTTTATCCACACAATATTGCCTCGAATCTGATCTAATCGATAGATGTATCGAATCTAAGGAGATAAAAATAGAGTGGAGAGAATCTACTGAAGATACAGATCCCAACTTGTAGAAATGGAAGTGTGCTAAGGGGAACACGCTGCTTTTCTGTTGAGGCTAAACAGAAAGAGGACACAGAACGGTGGCACAGAGATAGTCGGGTGGAACAGGTGACAGGAGTTTTGCTGGGAGGGCATCTTGCACCCGGGCCTCCTGTACTGACCATGATTGTCTGCTGCCCTCTGCCCCTCTCCATCCCTCTCGCTTTCTGTACCTGGTGCCCCTTGACATGTGGTTAACTCTGTGTGGCAAAAGAGGTTTGAATTTATTAAGAACACTCCCCATCCCTAGAAGTGTTTGAGGCCAGGCTGGATGGGGCTTTGAGCAACCTGCTCTAGAGGGAGGTGTCCCTGCCCATGGCAAGGGGGTTGGAATTCAATCTTTAAGGTCCCTTCCAATCCGAACCATTCTATGATTCTAAGATACAGTGCCCACCACAAACAGGCTCTAACTCTTGGAGGAGTTTGGAAGGAGCTTACATACAGAGGCGGCTGAGCTTGGAATAAAAATACAATCCAGTGTTAAAATCAGGTCCCAAACTGAAGAGCTGAAGGTAGAAAATGCTCTCCTACCTTTAAAAGTTCTGCTGGGGCTCGTTTTGAATATTCTATTATCAGATAATTAGTTCAACAACAAAGATAACTCTAAAGCACTTAGATTACAGCAAACAAAAGGAAAAGGAATGAGCCAACTCTGTCTGCCCACTGTACTAAAGACTTTCAAAGCTGCTGTCAAAGGAGTTGTAGATAAAACTGAGCCAAGCTTTTAGAAAAACTCGGTCATTTTTCTTACAAGAGGAATATACAGGGAGAGAATGTTTATTTAATGTGTCTTTTTATATTTTTTTTCTTCTTGGATAAGAGATAACAAAAATTGTCAAGGACTTGTACTAACTGGTTAGTGCAGTACATCAGCACTGAAGCACTGAGGAGCTGTTGTTTGAATTCAGGTGCAAGTCCTGCAGAAAAAATAAAAGTCTGCTGAGTAACAACCTGCCCAATCTGTTAACTGAGAGTGACAGCATGATAGGGTATGCAGAAAGGGACAATAAAGTTACCCTACTTACAAAGCAATCCATCTCATGTCTTTCTGAATATGGAATGGCTTTCTGAAATCATGACAAAACACTGATGAACGGACACACGCATTATTACAGCAGACAATCTCAAGGTAAGGAGATACATGAAATTCCTAGGTATATCTTACTCCTATCAATTATGAGTGTGTTCTAAAAATAGAAATGCTAAGAACACATTAAAGACAAGGAGACAAGGTAAGATGAGCTCGGAGCCTCGCAACGGCATTGTTTTCTTGCACGAAGGAATAAAGTATTTATTTACTTTGGTCAAAGTTCAAGGGTTCGGTTCCACATCTTCTCAGCCCAATTCTTTACAGTTCCTTCTTCTGTATTCCCTTTGTCTTTCTTTTCTTAACATTATCTAAGGAGTTCATGGCCTTTTCCTTTCTTTTTCTAATTTATTCTGCATTAACAGAAAGGAAGCTGTGCCATACAATCCACATGATACTAATGGTCTGCAGAAGCCAAGATATTTATGGATGAATGTAGGTTTTAGAAATACAACTGGGTGAAGGCTTTGTTATTTGATGTTAAAATTGTACTAGTCCTTATTTTCTGATTCTACCAATCACTGGAATATAAAATTAGAGAGACCTAAAGCATACACATGTACAGAATATTAAAGATTAAGATGGATTTTTTTTCCCCCGGTGGACTTGTGCCCAAAGACCCAGATTTAAAAATTACAGCCTTTGCATTGAGAAACCTACAGCCTAAATAACCAACTCGGAACACTCAGGCTTTGATCAGCAGCTGAGTGAGGACGACTCCGGAGAGAGGCATGTTTGAAACACACCAGGAAAAAAATTCTCCTGCTTCCCTGAGGTAGCGTGCAGTCTCCTTATTCTATTACCCTTCTGCTGGAACTCCGCAGTTCAAAGAAGATAATGATGCTACTTCTGTCTAAAATAGTAAAAGAAAAAGAGGAAAAAAGAGAAATAAGGGAATGCTATCAGGTTAAACTGAAATGTGTTTCTTTTTGAGAAATAATTTGTAGGTGCTTTCAGAGCAAGATTATAAAAATCAGGACCTTGGGCTTAGCCACGAAGATGTGAAATAGGATATAGCAGCTCTCTGCTCCTGCTTATCAGCCTGACTGCAGCTTTTAGCGATCAAAGTTATTGCTGCCCAATAGCGGTCTGGGTAACCTCTGTGAAATGACTAATCTCCTCAGCGCAGCCCACAAAAGAAAAGTCTTTCTGCCACTTAACATCTCCTTGCATTAGGCAAGGCAATGCAGCACTTTGGGGTGGCCGGGCCCCGCACCGCTGCGAGACACCCAGCAGTCAGAAATGCCGACTCTGGAATGGGCGCTGGGTTACCCGCATCGGTAGGTCTCTCCTCCTGTTTGTGGAAAACCTGTAGGAAAAGCAGCTGGGTTATATTTGGATTCCGGGCTTCCAGTATTTGGGTGGTTTTTCATCACTGGGCATTGGAAACCCGGCACGCAGAGGGAATGCACGGGATGAGGCGGAGAAGCAGTCTGTTCAGTCGAGAGCAGCGAGGCAGAGTCATAGAATGGCAGAGGTTGGAAGGGACCTTTCAGATCATCAGGTCCGATCATCAACCTAACACTGACATAAGTGATCACTAAACTATATCTCTAAGCACCAAGTCTACCCGTCTTTTAAATACCTCCTCCAGGGATGGTGAGTATCCCCTCAAGAGTACTCCCGTCCAAGCTAAGCCATGTGTAGCCACAGCGGGAGGTGAAACTCCCAGCAGCATGGCTTTCAAAGTCACTGGAGAAAACAAACATTCTTTCCGCATAAAAGGCAAACTTGGAAAGGAGAGTAAGGAAGTCCACTCAAAATATGCAGCTCAGCTCCCAGATGAGTCTCGTTACGGTAACTCTAGCAGCAGTGTGTCCCCATTTAAAAAAAGTCCAAAATGGGAGCACTCCAATAAGGGTTGGCCATCCTCTGCATCAGCTTCTGAAGAATCTTTCTCCATCTTTTCCTGAAAGTGTGGAATTCTGGGAGCTGCTGGAGTCGAAAGATTAGAAGTTAATAATCACTAGGTTCACTATCAGTAATAGAAGGCAAGGAACAAGTGGTGCCTCTCTAACCACAAACGTTACCTTCATAGCACAGGTTTATCCATGTAACAGAAACAGACAGGCAAAAACACGGACTGTGCCTTCCCAACAAAAGCTCAGTGCTGCCCTACAGTTACACGCTGACGGGTACCAATATCGGTGCTTTTGTAGGGTGTGTCATCCATGACCTACAGTTCTCAACAGCTTCACAGCTTCAGTCATCTTTGGACACTTTATTATCTCTTTACAGGTAAGACCCATTAACGACTTCATGCAGCGGTTTGGATTAAGCAGGTCAAGGATGAATTAACTAATTTGCACCAAATCGCCCAGGAAATTTGTTGTATCATCAGAACTAGGCATTTGGATCTCCTGGGCTTCTTCAAAGTGCAAAAATATGTTGCACAATCTGCGAGGCCCTGCCTCCTGGGATGCAGAACAGCAAGTCCCAGTCCCTGTTACACACGTACTGCACAGATCAAAGGTTGAGGAAAAAATGTTAAATGCAGTTAGAATTATGGTAATAATAATTTACAGGTAGCTTGTTTTGTTTCTTTGAGGTATCTCTTTTATCCTTGGGGGAAATAAGTAAAAGTATGGGTAAATATCAAAGCCAGCTTAGGCTAAGATACACATAATCATTGTTTATTATTGGAGTTCCTAGTAACTTATGAGATGTAGACTGGTAAGAAAAAAGGCTTTTGAAGACAAATCTTCCTCATTTCATTGCTACCAATTTCTGTTCACCTGGAGTTACAAAATGAATGTGTTGCCTGGACTCCCTCTTTTTTTTTCCTAGCTGATACATTTTTCAGCTTCTCCCCTGCAGGCTGCTGGCCACCACCTGGTTTTGGTACTGCGGCCCTGAGGTACCCAATGTTGGGAACGCATCTAGCCTTGGAAACGTTTCGGGCCGGAGGGCTGAGGGCTGGCGGGGAACACTGAGGAATTACTCAGCCTCGTCTCTCCCCTTGATATCACCGAAACTCCAGGCCAGTGCTTACCCAGATAAATCAGGAGCACGTGTTGGGCAGCCTTGCAGTGCAGGTGAGTAAAGATCACCTGCCTGAGCAAATACGTGCGCGCTCAATCCCAAATTGCAGGCGCGGCAATAAATGAATTAGCGTGAGCTAAGTATTTTCACAGAATCGCAGAATCTTCATGGTTGGAAGGGACCTTTGAGATCATCGAGTGCAACCACAAAAACGAACAAAAAACCAAAAAAACCACCCAACCCACAAAATGACACAAACCAACAATCCTGGGCACAAGAGCATGCCCTGAAGTGCCATGTCTACACGTTTCTTAAATCCCTCCAGGGATGGCGTCTCCACCACCTCCCTGGGCAGGCTGTCCCAGTGCCTGACCACCCTCTCGGTAAAGTAATTCTTCCTCATATTTAATCTAAACCTCCCCTGCTGCAACTTCAGACCATTCCCTCTGCTCCTGTCATTATTCCCTTGGGAGAAGAGGCCAACCCCCTCCTCTCCACGCCCTCCTTTCGGGGAGTTGTAGAGGGCCGTGAGGTCTCCCCTCAGCCTCCTCTTCTCCAAACTAAACATGCCGGTTAGTTTTATTAACATCTGTGTCTGTTTGTACACAGAAAAGGGTGAGTGCAGACACCAGGCAGCGCCCAGCGCCGCACATCCCCCCTGACCCCTTCCCAGCCGCTTTCGGCTGCCGAGCGACCCCCGAGACGGCCCCCGGCCGAACCCCCCGAGCTTGGGAGAGCCCTTTCCCGCTGAAACCTCCTCAACGCCCCCCCAAAATGCTGTCAGGGCCCGGCACGGCGCCGGGGGTGGGAGGCGGAGCGGGGCCGGGGCAACCGCGGATCCGCCGCTGCTTCGGGCGGAGCCCCCCGGGGGGGGCGTCACCGGGACTCCTCCCGCCCCGTCCCGGCCCGTCCCGGTCCCGCGGTGGGCGCAGGGTCCCGTCCCGCCCCCTCCCGCCCCCTGGCGAAGGGGCCGCGCCGCCGGGGCGGCTCTACCGGCAACCGCGGGGCTGGCCCGGCTAACAAAGGGGGCGCCGGGGCCGAGGGAGGAGCTGCCGCGGGGCCGGGCCGGGCCGGGAGGGGCGGAGGAGGAGGAGGAGGAGGAGGAGGAGGAGGGACGGCAGCGGCTCGCACAGAAAGTTGTGGGTCCGCCAGCGCAGCGCTGCGGGGAGGAGCCGGGGCGGGCCGGGCTGTGGGGGAGCGGGCCCGCCTCCCGCCGCCGTGTCCGAGGGGTGAGTGGCTGCGGCGGCCGTCGGTGGGTGCCCCAGCACCCCTGGGAGCCGGGCCGCCCCGCCGCGCCGGGAAGGGGAGCGTGGGGGGTGGGGGGGAGGGAAGGGAAAGTTTGTTCCCCAACTCCGAGCCGGCAAAAAGTGGGGGCGGAGGCGTAACACCCGCGGCTGGGCGCACCTGCGGGCGGGGGTGCCGGTGCGGGGCGGTGGGGAGCGGGGCGAGGGGTGGTCGCGCACTCCGCGGGGAGGAGGAGGAGGAGGAGGAGGAGGAGGAGGAGGTGCCGCCCGCCCGCCGGGGCAAAATCCCCGCCGGGGGAACGCGGGTGGTGTTGGCGGCGGCGGCTCGGGGGGGGAGCTGCCCGGGGCTGTGCGCGGAGCCCTGTCCCCGGGGCTGGGCTCCCCCCACCCCCACCGGGGGAGAGGGGCTTCGTGGGTTCTCCCACAGGCGGCTCCCACGCCCCCGGGCCGGCCGGAGGAGAGCGCCTGCCCGTGGTCCCCTCCGTCCTCCCCGCCCGGCGGGCTCCCGCGCTTTGCCCCCCTCCTCGGGCAGGGATGTCCCCTTTGGTGCCAGCTGGGTGGCGGGTGGCGGGTGGCGACATGGTCTGTGTCCTGCCCCTCTGAGATGCGCGGATGGGCCCTGTCGCCCGAGGGTGGGTGAAGCTTCACTTTTGCGGCTGGAGATTAAAGTGGCCCCCTTTGTGCCATCTCGCTTTTTAAATCCCGTAAGGCCTCCTTCGGGCAGGGCACAGCGGGTGGCTGGTGTGGGCACAGCAGGTGGCTGGCGTGGCCACCCCGTCACGCGTGGCCGTGGCCAGCAAGCCCTAATCCCGTCCCGTCCCGTCCCGTCCTGCGCCTTCCACGTGGAGTCACGCCCGGTGGAGCCCGTGGAGTCACGGTCCCTCTCTGCTCCTGGTCCTGCCCCGTAGGTGCTGGTGCTGAGCTGGGGCCCTCCATGGGAACCCTCTCCCGAGGGATTTAGGCTGCGTTCCCCATTCCTCGAGCATGGCCCGCGTCTCCGACCAGGAGGAAGGACCCGGTGGGGGACACAGCGAGTTCAGCGACATCATTAAGTCCAGATCAGGTAAGTCGTGGAGGGTGAACAGCATTTCCCTGTTGGTTTTTTTTTCTTTTTTTTTTTCCTCTATGCATAGCTTCTGCCATCAGCTTGCATTTTTAAACTGCACTTTTTTTTCCCCAACTTTTTTGGGGGCCGTGTATTGATGGTACAGCGAGCGACCAAGGCTGTTCGTGCAGCTGTCCTGCAATTAAGTAACAGTAATTGTAGATCTCTGAGGGTTTTCTGACAGCGTTAGTCAAGTCTGTTTGTTTGGGATCCACCTCCTGCATTATAATTACCCCTGCTTTTGTAAATAACTATGTGCTTAAAGTGCTCTTATGCAACCTAACGTTGGCAGCTTTTGTGTTTATTCTCAGCCGCCGAAAATGGCAACTGTGGCCGCAACACTGCACCTCCTAAAAGTGCATGGCGGTAGTACTCGTGCTGTAAATTAATGTGCTTCCTCCTTAATGTAAAACAGTTGTCCAAGGCTACTCACTCAGGCATTTCCTCCAGCAGAACATCCGTGTAACAGATCTGGAGGTTATTGGAAAAACGTGGGGATTTTTTTGGTTGTTGTATGTTTGAGGCTCCCACGGCTGTGGGGGTGGGTAAGGAGGTCCCCTCTCTTTAGCGGGGGAGAGGCTTTGGAGGGCCAGCAGTGAGTTGCTTATACCTTATTACAAATTTATGCCATATCCAGAAACTGGGTGCTTGCTTCTTTAGCCTCAAAGGCTCTCTTTTCTCTCTTAAATGTGAAACGCTCCTGTTGTCAAAAGATTTTCCTTCAATATCTGAAACCTAGCAGTGTGGATTTTTTTTTTTTTTTAATGTTCCATACATTAAGAACTGGAGCTCTTTGGTTGGAGGTGGTTTGATATGTCAGAATATGTAGGATGTAGCTTTGAATCTGGATCCCATTGATGTTTGAATAGTTTGTTTCTTTGACCTCCTCCTTCTGAGGAACACCACCTTTGGTGGAGGCGGTCTTCCTCCTCGCTGCTGGAAGTGCAGTTTACGAAACAGAAATGCTTGTGGTTTTCCATCTTGAATTCTATAGTGCTGGTTCACATTTTCTGCTGTTATTTTGAAACCTCTGGACATAAATTCATTTGATTGTAAGTGTGCAGTCAGCACCTCTGAGGGATTTGAGTTTGGGGATGGCTTACGGGCAGTTTGTATGCACACATATGTATGGTTTTATAGAATGTCTGGGGAAAGATGGCTGCATTTGAGGTTTTCCTTGGATGAACAAATTGTACAGTAAGTTCTGTTGTTTTGGTTAGGGAGAACGATTGTAAATCTCCTATTACAACCACTTTAGTTTTCTTCTCTGTTAATGAGAAAATGATGTATATTTTAATAGTCACCAGGCTAAAAGACGCGCGTGTGTTAAATTAAAAATAGTGAATGAAGATTGATCTTAAATAATTCACCTTTTCTAAATAATACGCCAGTTTGGATCTGGATGTGTGATTTCTCCAGGTTAATTACTGTACTACAGAGCTCAGGTTTGAACCCTTCCCTACAAGTAACCTGTGGGAGGGATTTCCTAATGAAAGGGCTGAAGTTTCCTGAGATACAGATGGCAACAAATTAAAGGCTAGTTGTCAGGACTGTGGAAAAAATATTGTGAGCTATGCTTCCATTTTTCCTAGATCTCTGGAAAAGAGAATGCTAATTTGATGCTTAGAAAGGAAAACTGAGTTGTTTTTTGCTGAGAGGATCTCTCCAGCATGGGATGTTCTCCAGAGTAGAAGTGACTGGAGTACGGTAGGAGTGTTACCTTGCAGTAACTTGCTAATATTTAGGGTGGGTAGGGATCTGCTTGGGTTTTGAGGCTACAAAGAGCAGAATCAGACAAGACTTAGGATCTCCACTTTATCATAGAAAATGGGCTGATATTTTGTTTCTTGCTACTCGGCAAGTTCATCACCTACGCTATGGGAAACCCCGAACACTGGTCAGAGAGAGCGTGCAAATATGCATTTAATTTTTTCACCCTTCACGAATAAAACACAAAACCTGCTTCCAGTGGGTGAAAACCTTTAAGTGATTTAATACATCATAGTATTGTTCCATATTATTCCATATGCATAGTATTGTGCGTATTATTCCTATGCTTTTTTTTTTTTAAAATAAGAACGCTGAAAACAGTTCATTCTCGTAAATGAAAGAAGAGAGAGAGAGATCTGTATAACGTCCCGGGTAAAGATCACTTTCTCTTTCTGCGCTCTCCTGGGCAATTATCTGGCTTTTTAAACATGTTGCTCTTCAGCTGTTTGGAACAGATCACCGAGCTGTCAGGATATTGTGGTTATTTACAAACATTCCTTTTCTAACAGAGGTGCTTAAGATATATGGCTAAGTCTGATACTTTGTTACAACTTGGAAAAAAACAAAAAACCCATCGCTTGGAATGCAAGCATCTTCGGGAGGTCAGCCCTGAAAAGAGGGTGGAACTGGTAAAAATGTTTCTAAACATTTGGCCACAAATGTAAACTTTAGTCTTTAGCAGCCTGTCAAACTGAGTATATCGGCTTTTTGTAGTCGTTGCTGCTTTTAGTTATCCCACCTGGGAAAAGTGGGAAGCAACAAGGAAGTCATGAAGGTGGCACTGTTAATAGAGTGATTGCTTATTGAAAACTTGAGATTTAATCTAAAGTTACTCTTATGAGGCTGTAACAAGACACATGAAGCTTTACTGCTGCTCAGGGCTGTGTGGTGCCCATCCATGCCTGTTTTTACGAGAGCAACTAGCTATGTAAATTTTTTTTTTTTTCTTAATGACTTGTAATTGGGAAGCTACCAACATACTATATGAAAGATATAAGAGAATAATCAAAATAAATTAATGGCAGGTGGGGTTCTTGTTTGTTGCTGGTGGGAAAAAAAAAAGGGGGGTGTGTGTGTCACAGGATTTCACAGATGGGAAAAGTAATTTTGCAAGTATTTAATTCATCCTTTGGGGCGTTCAAACTGAGAAGTTGAAGGATAAAGCATTTGAATGGTGATCCCTGTATGTTATTGGTTTTGTTGAAAGTACTTCTTCCTTCAGCAGTTAGCAAGAAAACTTTCTATGAACATGCTATATGCTGTAGCTGTTGTAAGTGATAAATGCTTGATTATCCAAAGCAAAAGAGTTGTTTTCTCCAGTAATCTCACTTTTGTGACTTATGCTACTCAGAAAAGAAAGTGAGACTTCTTTCTCTTGTTCAATTAACGCTTATTATTTTCTTTTTTTTTTTATGCTGCTGTTCCTTGACTAGATAGTTTGTTAGCACTGCTCTACATGTAGCTACAAGTTATTTTTGAAGACACAGCTTCTGCACTTAGAATAGAATATGCTGGTGACCAAAGCTGCCTTTAAAATAACTGTTGGCGATGGTAATTACAAGGGAGGCCACCTTATGTTCACAGAAGAACCGAGTGTCTTTTTGCCTCCCTTCCTCCTGCACCAGTGGTGGATGGTGATGGCTCAGTTTGATGGTTTAAGGGGCAGGATACTTGTTCCTGGATGGTTATGTTGGGGTTATATGTTTATTACAAACATTCATTTAGCATTATTAGCCTGTGCGTCTCTATGACTGCTTGCTATGGAAAAGCAGTTTTCCCTTTTTTACTTCCCTATAGTATGAAGTAAAGTATATGGGGCTGATTCATATCTTTGAGAGGCATCTTGTTCATATAGGTGAGCTTTTCTCTTTGCAGTAGCTTTCGGGAAGGAATGCTGTGGGATGATTGCCTTGCAGTGGTGAAAACAGCGCTGTCATCACCGGGCTTGAAGAACAGATGAGTCTTTGCTATGATTAATTATGGAAAAAAGACAAACTCACTTAAAATCTGTCATGGTAGCTTGGAATGGTAATATATAATTAAACAGTAAGACGTGACAGGAAAAACATTTCTGAAAGATTACTCTACGCCTCTGGTGCATTTTAAGATATGAGTTCCTGTCTAAATTGAGGGGAATTTAATTCTCCTCATCTACCTTTCATTTTTAATTACATTAAATATATTCCGCTGAAAGACTGCTTTGAGAAATTGTAACTTATTTTTGGAGTTCTTGGGCAAGGCTCATTCGGAGAACTGCTGCTGTTGTCTGTCTGTCTGTCTGTCCCCATGAAGCAACGCTTACTTGGCCGGCAGCCCCCTGTGCTCCAGGATCTCTCTGCCCCGCGGCGCCACGTGTTGCCTTTGGAACCAGTTCCTTCGGTCCTGCCTCTCGCCGCCAGATCCCTCCCGGCCAAACGCGCTGCTTCTCGTTTGTCGCTTCGGCTCCCTGGGTGTGAAATGGCCAGGAGTCGTTATAGCTGCAGGCAGAGCCCCCTGGGGTTCTCCCGGTGGGCGTGGGGTTGGCGTAGCTGGTTCTGCACCGTGTGAACTCTTCAGGGACGTGGGCGCAGCGTGTGTGTGCGGGCAAGGTGTTATAGCCAAGCGGGAAATTTGCTGCTCCTCATTTCTAGCCACTAAACTGGCTGGTGTGTGATTTTTTTTTTTCTTTTTTTTTTTTTTTTTCCCCCAAAACTAAATCTTTAGGCTGCTGTAGCCCGGTTCCTTTCTGTCATTTGTATTGCCTCCTTTTCTTGGGCTGTCTGCTGGGGACAGATTGGATGCTTCGATGAAGACAGTTCTAGGGTATTGCCTAGTGTTTATGAACTGGCAGATCTATAAGTACCAGGCTGGTTTCTTCTAGTCTCTTGATTGGTAGGTGAAAAAATAACATATGCTGCTCTGTGTGTTTGAAGCACGACTTTGCCTTGGAACAGAAATTGAGGCTCCTCGGGGGGGGGGGGGAACCCAACCCAAACCATGAAAGTAGCCTGTTGACTTGCACGTGCTCTGCCAGGTAATGAAGACATAACCCTGGGCAAGAACTGCTGTATGAGGCACCATGTGTAGTGTGGTAAGTGTTTCTGAAGAGGTCTACAAGTCAGGAGGGGAGAGGCAGCTGCTGGTGGTGTGGAACCCTCCCGCCCACCAATGAAGATCCCATGGAGAAAGGGTGCCTAGCTGAGGGGCAGACAGGAGCAATGTGGATTTCCCAGCTCTGCCCTCTCTTGGCCCTCTCTGAGGCTCTGTCCCCATCTCTCCACAGGTCTGGGGGAGGAAAGAAAACTCTTATACAGTATCATGAAAATATTTTAATGCGCAAAGAAATTCTCAAAGTTCACAGTACTGGGCAGCTGACAAAGAGCTAGCTGTGCTGTCTTAACGCCTCTCAGTAACTGCTCCTAACTTTCCTCCTTACCTTGACTATTCCTCCTGACAGCATCACGTGTGCATGGTATGAGTGTTGGGGTTGACTCTTGGGAAGGTGGTATTGTTATTAACATCGTGTGAATAAAGAGTGAGACGGACTGGAATAGGTAATTCAGTGTAGGTGTGGAAGGGCAAGGAGAAGAGCACATGGGCTCGAGTTGAACTCGTGTCATTTCAGGCCACTATAGCCGCTCTGCTGCTGGGTAGAACCGTGGATTGGTGCACTCAGAGCCCGCAAAAATCTAATTTTCATGTGTTCCTCCTTCAAAGGAAAATGCACAATTAAGAGTGCAGCTGTTCTCACCCATCCCTGGAGCTGAGATGCTCCTAGCATGAAGCTGGGGAGACCAACATTTATTTGGATGCCTTAATAACAGTCTGAAGAATGAATAGCAGGGTTTAAACATCGTGAGGTGGGAGGGAGGAGTTGCGTTGTCAGACTTTTTATTGTGTTGATGAAAGAATAAGTTTTAGTGCTCCGTACTTTGTCAGAAGTCTGTTTTATGTCTCCCCTCCCCCAGTGTGTTTCTGGAAGGAAAAGAGGAAGCAAGCTAAGCCATAATTTCAGAAAGTGACAGTATAGCCCCAGAAGAAAGCTGGGAGTTTTAAAGGTAGCAACAAAAATAACAGGCTAAGGAAATAGAAGAGCCCTCTGGCATCTGTGGGCTTGACAGAAGACAATGATATGGCTCTGTTGCAAGCTGTAGTTTTGGGAATGAGGCAAGCAACTACTGACTTGTAAATATACACAGCTGCAAAGTCAGCGAAACATCTGCAATCAAGGAGGAGGAGTCAGAAACTGCCATTTATTTGTTTATTAGGATATGATGTCTTTAGGCCCCCTCGAGAAGAGATCCAAACCACCTGATACTGCCTTTGGAGGGAATAAAAAGACAGGCTTACTTTGATTATTGGACCTGAGTTGGGCTCAGCCCTGAGTGGAGCCAAAAAAAAAAGAACCACCAAAATACAAACACTTGCAGTTATCTCTTGTAGTGACTTACCAGTGGAACCAGCAGGTTGGGGCTCATACTGAGTCACTGGCCATGACTCCAGGTGTGTGTCCAAGCAGCTGGGAGACTGATGTGGCTGTGGATGGAGGTTGGAACCAGGCTGGGCACTGGTTGTTGTTGGGAAGGCTGCCAGAAGATGGTCAGCTGTAGTGGGCAGGATGTGGGCACTCATGGTTCCCCCTGTAAAAGGGTTGAGTTTGTCTGGATGTGTTATGGGTTGTGTCTTCCTTCTGTCAGTCTGTCCAGCTCTGGAAGTGAGCCCCAGCAATGCAGGGCAGGCTGGTTATCAAGGGGGACCCATCTACAACCATGGCAGTGACCTTCTTGTGAAGGTTTCTTATGTTCAGAAATGTGTTTTCTCTTTAATAATTGGCATTCATTAGCCTGTTGAGTGCATGAAACAGATGCATTAAACATGTTAAGATGTTGTAGAGGAGTAACTTGGGCATTGACTAGCTTCATTGGTAGCCTCTCTTGTAAAGAGGCAGCTCCTGTGCTGGGGAAGCATTCTCGAGCAGCCTAGCCCCTTCTCAGGTGTGGGGGTCTCCTGCTGGGTATGAAGAAATGGTGGGGAGCTACTGAGTCATTAACTGCTGGGAGACAGAGTAATTGTGTGTTTCTCTAAAAGACCAACTTCTGTCTCGGCAACACTGGATACGTGCTGGTCAGAAAGAATATGGCCACATGACAAAGGTTAGATATGTCATCTTATGGTTATTTTGCTGATCCCTATAGGGAGTGTGCAGCAGTACTTTTCAGCCATGAGTTACTGGTAATGAAGGTTCTTCCTGGACTTCAACAGTTTTTCCCCTCACTTTGTGGAAAACCAGGGGAACCCACCATCCAAAATCTCAGATTTTGTAGAGGAATTAGGCAAACATATAAGGACAGTCATTGTCTGATGCATTTAGCTGTGAAGAAACACTCACTTAAGCCATGAAGCAACATGCTTTGATGGGTCTATGTAATTCATTCCCCAAATAACTTTCATTAGTTCCTTTGTACTCTGCTTTTATTGCCTAGCATCAAATGTGGTTTTTGCTCCCCTCCTAATTTAGATCATGGCAGAGGACCAAAGGTGGAATATGCTCCTAAAATGTTATGCTGCAAATTATTGATCAGTGAAGAGTGATGGATAAGTTCTGAAATGTTTTACTAGCTTTTTTTGTTGTTACTAATTTACCACACTCTTCTGGCTGAGCAAAGAAGAGCAGTCTGTGCATGAATAACAAATGGAAGAGATTTATTTGAACATTTTGTGGGAGCATGCTGGCAATAGGGTGAAGCCTTTTGGTTTCTATGTTATTTTAATAGTTTTGTTATAAAATATGATTGCATTAAAAGAAGAGAATAAATAAAGCAACATTTAAAAGCCAACAGACAAATGCCAACCTTTCTTTTCTCTCTTTCTAGACTTTTATTTCTGTTATAACTTAATAATGAACAACAGTTATGGTCAGCATAAATAATTTCCAGAGAGAGTTCATTGCTCTCTTTTTGCTTTCTACATGTACATCTTGTTCTTGGATTAGGCTTCTTGTGGAAATTCACATTGTGTTAACGCTGTGCCTCTTTCTTGAGAAAAGGCTTTGTGGAAGTTGGAAGGTTGGTAGTATCCTTCTGAATATAGTTTTGCTCTCTCTGGGATGGTGGTGCATAATCTTTCTGTTCTGAATGCTTTTCCTCTGTGCTCAGGAATTTTTCTCTTGGACCTGGCTGTAATGCCTAATTTAGAGCTTGATGGCTTGATTTACTGATCTTTTTTAAAAAAAAAATAAATTAAATGGAACAAATTTTTAGCTAATTTAACACACCGTTCTTTCAGAGTTTAGCAAGTAGTCTGAGGGTTATTAAAGGTCACAGTGCAGATGTGAAGGACTGATTTCTGAGGGTATTTATGTAGATCCTCCTCTAGAAAAGTGAGACGTGGACCTGGTAAGAACCAAATTTTAGAGATTTTTTTTAATCTAAAGTAGCTGTTTAGAAAGGCTTTCATTTATTCTGTAATGAAGTAAGTAGTTCCTGAAACTTAGGAAACTTGAAGTTAATGAATTCCATGTAAATTGGATTTTGTTGTTCATGTTTGTTTTAAGAGGGGAAATAATTTCCATACTAGGTCATGAAGGCTATTTGTCTTTCCAAGCTAAGAATTTCCTGACTTCTTTGAGGCCTTCTTTTCTACCTGTAAACTGCTGGAGCGGGTTTTCTGTCACTATATGGTAATAGCCTCTTCTTCTCAGCACTCGGTGTTAAATATTTCATCGTTGTTTAAGGACAGCAGTTACTTTTCTTACGTAGTGACTAACAGTATTGGGTGTGTTCATCTCCATGAAGAAAATGCAGAGCCAGAACCTACCTTCTTTTATTTCTAAAAACAAACCCCAAACTTGAGTCTTACTAATGAAAAATCCCCAAGTTGTGGTTTAAAAGATCGATTAATTTTGAGCAAGGCATGCAACATGGCTGTGGTGTGACAGAGCCTTTTGCGTATCATGGGGAAGAATGGAAGTTTTGTTCATGTAAATATTTTTGCTTCCCTTAAGTGAGGGGATGCAATGGGAGGAAAGAACAGTGGCTTGTCTTGTGAAACAGGTTGCTTTTGGGAGGTGATCACCCCTTGATTGCTAGTTTGGGAATCGTATTCCCTCTTAGTGAAACAGTCCGGAGTGCAGTGGGAAATGTGGGGTCCTGTGGTCCGGCCTGTCTGAGGCATCAGGTGGAACAGAGTCTCGGTGGTAACAAGTACCATTTTTCATGTCTCACACAGCATAAACCAAGCAGTCCCCAGAATAGAAGGGCCAAACTGGAAGAGCATGTACCAGACTGAAGCCAACTCTCTGGTCCCCGATCTCCTGTTAGCACTAATGCTGGTCTTCTATCAGTTGTGACACTGGACTACTCATATTTCTCAATTTGAGCTTCCATGTTATAAACGTAAAATACAACAGCCTGCTCTCTGCCTGAGTGTATAAACTTGCTTTGCTGCTGGTGTGGTTTGACTCAGACTGGCCACTGAAACAAATGCTCTCTCCAACTTCTTCCTTCTGGGAGAGAAGGATGACAGAGGAAGAGACTTATGAGTTTAAAAAGCTAAAGTGATGAACTACTAATAACAACAAAAGAATGAAATAGATACAATCTTTACAAAACCATTTTCAAGCTCTCAGGCCTTATCACTCTTGAAATCGACTACTGTCTGAAAAATACACTGTTAATTTCAGAGTTCAGTTAGAAGAGATTTAACTGAAAAGTAAGATTACTGAACAGAAAATTGGTTCTGTTTTACCTCGAACCAGGACAGCTGTATATACCTGATTGGGCTGGCAGAATGTGGGGTTGAAAGAAGATGCAAAAATGCTTTGGAGTAACTGGAGTTAAAATTGTGGGGTCTTGAGTTGTCTGAGATGTAGCCCCTTTTACACAGGAAAGTTGTTGTGGCACGCACAAACCAGAGATTCATGTAAAATGTGATGAGAATATAGAATGGTCACCTAGCTAGTTTACAGCCAGGCTGACTTCATAATTGTTTGTGGCATTGATTTATTATCATTTGTCTTGTCCCTGGGGATGATTTGTGACTGAATAACATTTAAAAATAGATGTCCTGTTCAAGTCCAAGTATGAGGACAACAATTTTTGAACACGATATGTAGTTAAAAATAATTACTCAAAATAAACTGAAAAGCCCCAAACTTTTCTTTTTGAAAAACATACATTCTTTCTTCCCAGCAGTTGATTTTTTTGTTGTTGTTTTTTCTGTGTGTATGCTCTCTGTTCCTCCTCTGCCTTGTTCAGCTTCTTGGGTTTTCTTGCAGTTGGAGGAAGACTGCAGTGACTGCCTCAGTGTTTGCTGCATGGCCTGGGGGGGTGTCCTGGTTTGATTGACACAGGACTAATTTATCTTCTAATGCCTGGGAAAACTACACTTCTAGAAGACTCTAGTGTCTGAATTTGTGGAAATATTTACTTCATAGACAGCTATGGTACATGGGTTTCAATGTCTCAATGTTTTCAAGCTCACCAGGTGCAATGACAAGGAATGAGACCCAGGCACTTGACCCAAGCTGGCCAACAGGATTATTTCACATGAACATCACTTTCAATGTAAATGAGAAAGTTTGCTGAGAAGTTCTCTCTTTTCTGGTGGCTGTGATCCTGAGAACTTCTTGCCCAAGCACTGGACCCCTGAGCCCTTCCCTTCCTCCCAGAGCCGCTGCTCTTGCAGTGTCTGACACTTGCTGTCCCTGCTGGGAGTGCACAGCTTCCTGCTGAGAGAACTGGCTGAGTATAATCCTTGTGTGTCTTATTTTGGTATCAGGATCAATACTGGTTCCTTTGTATTATTAATGCCAATTACATAGTCTTACTCTATTAAATCTGTTTGTTTCAACCCTTGGGTTTCCTTGTTTTCCCCAATTCTCCTTCCCGGGTGGGGAGGGGTCATCAGGTAATAGAATCATTGTCTGAATGACAATAGTTGTGGGTTCCTCAAACCATAATAGGGGAAGAGCAAAAGAGCTGTAGAGGCTATCTTCCTGCTCTAGCCATGCTATGAGAGAAGATTGGAAGAAGGACTTCCCAGTGACCAGGGAAGTGTGCTGACACCTGGGGACCCCCACCTTGCTCCTGTTTTTTGGGCAGTATCTCCTTTGTGCCATGCACGGAAGACAGTTTGAGATTAAAAACGTCATAATACCCTCTTCCTGCTGAACTCTTGTTGCCTTTCTGGCTTCACCTCCCCAGGCTGACAGGCATTCACAGGGAGGGCAGAAAAAAGCATTCCTCGTGGATTTAGCTGCTGCTCTAGATCATCTTCCCAGAAGGTAACTCCAGTGAAGACAGAGTTGTTTGCAGAGCTGTTTGTATGAATAGTTGTACAGAGAAGTGTGGAAAATGATCTGAAGGCAGTCATCATTCAGGCCTAGATCAGACAACATTCTGGGTACCTGAAGAGAAGTTTTGGGGGGGCCTGGTGCTGCCGGAGCAGTTGGGTAAGGGAAGAGACCTGAGCTATCTGCAAAGGGCCTAGACGTTTTAAGGCATCTTTGTAAAAATAATAATAAAAAAAAAAAAATTGGAGAGTTACACTTGGCTGCTAAGATTGGTGAGTGGTTTGTGAGGGCATGGAAACACTGTGTGGATGGAGGGAGCCACCAGGCCTCTCTTCATCCGAGGTCCTTGCAGTGCCCTGGTGCCGGGCTGTGCCCAGGGCCCTGGCTGTCAAGCACAGAGAAACACGTGCAGGGGTCACTTTGTCCAAAACACAGTCAAGGGTGGGGAAAGGTTGGGGAGAGGGATTTGGGATGGTGCCCATCTTTGCTCTAGTCGCCCTCTAATTAGAGCCTTCGTGGTGACTTATCAAACTGTCAGTTCAAATTTTCAAGGGGTTTGGACCATTGACCGTCACCCTGAGCACCAGGCCGTGGTGTCGGGTGAGATGAGGCCCGTTCCTGATGTGACACTGACAAAATGTGCCAGGAGGAGTGTGAGGGGCCAGAGAGCATTGAGGACATTTCTTAATAAGCCAAAGTAAGCCCCAGCATGTCCTAGCAGAGAGCTTGTCAGCATTTCTTCACTAGAGATGTGCTGCTTGATGACCGTGTCTAAGGCCTAAGGCTGAAGAAAGGAGTTAAGAAGCCTGTCCATCTGCTGAAGCTGACACTAGACATCAGTACCAAAACTTGGTGCTGAAGGATGCTGGTCTAAGCTGAAGAGCAGACTTGCAGTGAGCCTTAATGTTTTTCCCAGGAGGAAGATGTTGTAAGGTCATCAATCAAGAGGTAGAGAAAAGGAGCATTGCTCTCCCCTTTCCCTTCCAAAAATGAAACAACCAAAGCAAACCCTTGTGTTGCTCACATTAGCAACCATCCGGCAACTCCCTCTGTATATAGTTGTAAGAACGTAGCATTATCATGATAAACAGCCATTGTGTTGCAAGGAGGGCTGGCTTGTGCATAGGGACAGTTCTGATAAATTCTTGAACAAAAACCCACTGCAGAAGAAAAGAGGGATTTCATTGCTGCGATCGTTTACCCCAGATGAGGTAACGATCCTTAAGGTTATGTCAGTGTCACAGCCATAGAATCATAGAATTGTTTAGGTTGGAAGGGACCTTTAAGATCATCTAGTACAACTATCAACCTAACTCTGATAAAAAACATCATTAAACCATGTGTCCAAGCACTATGTCTGCGTATCTTTTAAATACATCTAGGGATGGTGCCTCAACCACTTCCCTGGACAGCTTATTCCAATGCTTAATAACCTTTTCAGTGTAAAAATTTCAATGTAAAATTTCAATGTAAATTTCAGTGTAAAAAGCCAATCTGAACTTCCCCTGCAGCTTGAGGCCATTTCCTCTTGTTCTATTGCTTGGGAGAAAAGACCAGCCCTCGCCACTCTACAGCCTCCTTTCAGGTAGCTTTAGAGAGTGATGAGGTCTCCCCTCAGCCTCCTTTCCTCCAGACTGAACAACCCCAGCTCCCTGAGGTCTGAATAATTGAGATGTCTAGAAAGAAGAGGAGCTTAAGGCTGATATATAGAGGGCAATTGTCCCCACATAGATAATGGTGGATCCTTTTGAAGAGAAGTTGAGTCCCTGTTTGTGTGGAAGAAAGACAGTTTGGAGAGCTGTTTCCTTGTTTGCCTGTTCCTGTTTGCCTGTTGCTACCAGTGGGTGCTGAGCTCTCATGCTCAGCACAGAGATTATTTGCTTGGGCATGGCGGTGCTCTAGAATTGAGGTGGTAAGTGTGCTCATAGGAGCATTATGCAAGGTTATTGTGGTCAAATGCCTCCCAGCTTGGTAATTGCTGCTTTGCGTTCATTTACATGGTGTAGTCAATCACGTGAAATGAACTACGCGGCATGATGTGGTTGGCGCAGTTGAGGTCTGATTCTTGGTGGCTTTCTGGGTGAGGCTGCTGCCATTTCCCCCAGGAATCACGTGTGATGCACGTTGTTTCAGTAAGTGCAGCTGAGGAAGGTACCTGCCTCACAGAGGAATGTGAGTGTGGTACTTCTGCCCCAGGGCAGTAGCTCCTGCTTCTTGCAGATACTTTAATGTTGCTCTTGAAACTGTCTCTCACTGGTTCGCTTGATGCTACACCTGAATTAGGGGTTACTGGGTTAGGTCAGGGATCGCTCTAGCATGTAATGCCTACTTCTTAGGTAGAATAAATTTTCAGCAACAGGAACTGGAGTAGAAAAGGAAGATGAGCATGTAATACCTGGTAGATCCCATAGTTTGTTGCTTAATGAATAGAGAACATAATTCAATGCCAATGTATTTGTGGTCTTCTGGGCAAAATATCACATGGGATGTAGTGATTTCTTCATTTATTGACTGGGCAGGATGTCTTTAGCACTGAGGGAGATAGCATGAAAGCAGTGAAAGGTCCCAGAAACCTGGATCTGTTCTAGGCATGCCAGGTTTGCCCTTGCTCTTCGTTTCCCTCCAGTACAATGTTGAAGAAGTTCTCGGCTGTTGTATTTATCATTGAAGGATTCAGTGGCCTAATTTAAGTGATTAAATTTAGCTTCAGGATGAAGTCTGTGGTTAATAGGAAAGTTGTCTCTGTTGTTCAAATCTGTTGAACAGGGTCCTTGGAGAAAATAGGATCCACCAGAGATCTCGGCACTGGAGCTGGTTGGGAAAAAGTAATTCACGCTGAGTAATGTACTTTTGTGGAGGTTTTGGTTCTAGTATGATCTGTGCAGGAGAAAATGAAAGCTTGGAGTTTGCTGCCAGTTGTTGCCTGGAAAGTCCTGATACGTCCTTCACAGCACTGCCCTGCTGCCGTCGGGGAGGAGGGAGCTGGGATGGAACAGAAACCGCTAGCCAAGTGGTGAAAATGGACTGTCTATATGATGTTCTGTTAAATTGACTAAGAGAAATAAAGACTACTTAGAATTGTTTTGCTGACTTATATATCTTCCATGCTAGTTCTTGCCACCTTTTGCTATAACTTCTTATTTTAGCCCTGCAGTCTCAGGTTTTAACCTATACTTTTGTTCCCATATAATAAATATACATGAAAACGTGATGTTCAGTTGACCTTCCTTCAGCTGCTCTGGGGAAGAATGAAGGGGTTAAAGAACATGAGTTTTCCAGATGTAACGTGCTGTTGAAAAATGTTAATGTACCATGGTGGTCATCTGAAACAAAAATTTATGTGGCCTAGGACTAGTGAGACCTGATTATGAAAGTATTATCTATAATTTGTGTAGACATAGGAAGGAGGAGAGAAATTTTGAAATGAGTTGTAAATCTTTATACTGGTTTCTTACAGTTTCTTCTTATGTTTTTGTGTCTTTATGTGCACAAAACTGACATTCTTTATTCCATTATACTGAAATGCACACAATTGGGCTGGGTTTTTTTCCCCCTTCTAGTGATTTGAGGACAGAAGGCAGAAAAAGGCTTTTTGTTCCTCCTAAGATGTTTTGTCTGTCTGGTATTCTCATTTGCAATAAGGCTCCTTTCATACTATTCCAGCACTCAAAAAGGACCTTAACTTACTCTCCTATTAAGAATCTCTCGTGCTGCCAGAAAAATGTAAAGAGGCTGTACACATTTGTGGCTCAACTCTCATCTACAGTACAATAAAGAAAAGGAAATCATACATTCTTGGCTCTCCTGAATTTGTCAGAGCCAAAAGGTTATCAGCTGACAGAGTAGATGAGTTGTAATTATGATAACTAGTGTTACTAGAAGTCTTTAAAAAGCAATTGAATTAATTATATTTGATCTTGGTGAGAATCTGTGGCTGTTGGGATGTATTTTGATCTGGATCTGTTATCTGGGGTACATTGTGGTGTAAGGAAAAATAATGTGTGTGAATTGTGTGGGACTCGTCTTTATATCTACTTTCTGTCTGTATTGTGGCATAGTTAATAAGGAATATTTTTTTCCCATTCTTCATATTCCTCTCCTTGTTTGGATGAATAACTTGAGCTCTGCTACAATTTGGAATCTTCAAGGTATTTCAAAAGCCTTTTTCAAAGCTCAGCAACTTGTAAAATCTAATTTCAGTGAGAATTAGTGTATGATACAGAGTTTGCCCCTTTCATGTAAGATGTGTTAATTGAAAGAGTTGTAAACCTATTTTGCAGACTGTTATTTTAGACATAAGTAGTCAATTAATACACAAATCAGGAACAAAAGACAATTTCTGGTTAAATTACTGGTTTTTAGCTAAGGTATCCTTTAACTATCTTAATCAAGGGGGACAAGATAAAGTCTTTATTTAATAATAGAATTCCTTCCTTAACAGTCTTTAGACTACTTTTCTACGCCTTTCTGTAGGACTTGGAATGATGAGAGTACAGGCAAGGACTGGGTGGGTCAGCAAGATCATGTCTTCCAGAATCATCCAGCTCATAACAAATAATCATCTGCTGTTTATTTAAATGTCGGTAGCACAAATAGGTAACGTGCTGCTCTACCATTCCAGTGCAAAAAACTGCTCTGCACTTTTCTGTGAAGTAAGAGCGAGCAGGTTTAATTATATCGCAGTAATGAAGGGTGGTGCATTAATATAAGATGAGTGGATTTTTATTTACTAAAAACTTATCAAGAGCTGATCCAATTATTATAATTTGTCTTTTTTTCATAATAAGCGGAACTAGTTAAACAAGTCCTCTCAGCTTTTAGTAATTTCTTAAAGACCTATTTCAAATTTCCTTCTGTAGAATAAACAACTAAATTCAACATGAATAACCACATGCTTCATTTTGAAAGAGGTGATTTATTTTCAACTGCTGTTCAAGTCAGAATATATATGCAATAGAGACTACTTTTAAAATTACACCCTCAAGGCAAATATTTGTCTAATGTAAAGCTAGGTGAAATAATGGTGCAAAATACTGCCTTGGCCTTGAGTTCTTTGATTTTTAATCTCTAAAATGAGAAGGTTTTCCTCTTGATGACAGATGAAGAATCTACTCTGCCCTGGTGAGGCCCCATCTGGAGTACTGTGTCCAGTTCTGGGCTCTCCAGTTCAAGAAGGACAGGCAACTGCTGGAGAGGGTACAGCAAAGGATCACGAAGATGATTAAGGGCCTGAAGCATCTCTCCTACGATGAGAGGCTGAGGGACTTGGGTCTTTTTAGTCTAGAGAAGAGAAGACTGAGGGGGGATCTCATCAATGCTTATAAATGGGTGGGTGTCAAGAGGACAGAGCTGGTCTTTTTTCAGTGGTGCTCACAGATAGGACAAAAGGTAATGGGCAAAAACTGAAACATGAGGAGGAACTTTTTTACTGTGAGAGTGGTAGAGCACTGCTGCCCAGGGTGGTGATGGAGTCTCCTTCTCTGCAGACAGTCAAAACCTGCCTTGATATGTTCCTGTGCAACCTGCTCTAGGTGGACCTGTTTTGGCAGGGGTTGTGGGCTAGATGATCTCCAGAGGTCCCTTCCAACCCCATGTGATTCTGTAATGTGAACATTACAGAATCTGATCATATTTCTTTTTTTTTTCATGCGTACTCCCATCTCCCAAACTGTGTTTAGTGCAAAACAAACCTGTCTGTTCCCAAACTTGTTTTAGTTTTGAGCTGATGTGTGTTTGGGGCTTGACCTGGTCCACTGTGGAAGGCTGGCTATCTTTAGCCTTACTTAGCTGCATGTCAAATAGTAAGCTCTTGTGATGGTCTTTTGATACTTTTTGTCATACTTGAGGGATTCTTGAAGTATTCTTTTCCTCCACTCCCCTGCAACTTTTCATATAGAAACTCATCCTGACGATTTTTTTTTCAGATCACGTGGAATTGCTAGCCAAAGGGAGCTTTGTGCTCCATCTACACATAAAATTTTGGGGTTCCTGCTTTTCTCTAGGCAGCACAATAACAGGGGGTAAAAGTGTCCTGGGGTGGACAACATCACTTGCTTTTTCTTGGGAATTTTTTTTTTTCCTGTCTTAATGGAACTTCACTGAATTGTCAGAAAAATTTGTGCAACTTGACCTTGCATTTGAGCTAAGCACAGACGGGGCTGTGTAGCTACAGAAGTATGTTCCCTTATGGCAGTTACTCAAGAATATCTTTGAATATTTATATGGTGAATTAACATCATAGCGTAGAGGAGGTTTGGCAGAAAATCTTTCAGGATCTTGCAAACTACTCCACGCAATGTTAGTAGTTTCTTTGCAAAAGTGCATATTAAAAAAAGGCACATATAAAATATGCTGAATAAGGATGTTGAGAGTTGAATCTGGCAACGTGGGATTTTTGCAAAGGCATCTTGTTTTATGGATTGTCGTTTATTCGATCAGACCTTTATTTTTAAAACTGCTTACATAGGGGAAAACTTTGTACCTCCTTCAATGAATATCTATGTTTCACTGAAATTCAAGTAGTTGTATTTTGTAGACCTTATTAAAGGTTTTTAATAAATTGGAAGTTGACCTCAGCTTTGATAAATCTGTTGTTCTGTTCTGAGCTGTTCGTGGCATTAATATGCTGAAGAAGGAAAAGTTCTCTCTTTCCAGTTGAAGTGAAATCATTCATTTCATGGAGAGCTTTGAAGAGCGCTTGCTTCCTTTCCTTAATTTTTCCAAGCTGACTTTCCTCTTAGAATGGCCTTGTTCTCCCATGGCAAACCTGCCTGGTGGAGGGGGAGCCTGCACTGGGGATGAGGAATAATTCACCTTGAAGAACAAACTTTGACAAATCTAGAAGAATGATGGAGATTGTAAAAGTCAGAACAACAGGGCTGGTTGTTAGAAATGACTTGATTTACAGCAGCCATGGCATTACTGGGTGAAATTCTTCAATTGAGTAAGGGCAGAGTAATTCTGGTTTAGCATCCACCTGGTTTCTTTTGTCCCTGGGTCATGCCTGACCTACTGCTCCACCTCACCCACCACAAGACGCATGACAGGTAATTTGTGGGCACAGCAATGTGCTCAATGCAACGCCAGCTGTGCTACAAAAAGTTGAGGGAGAAATTATCTGTGCAGATCTTTTCAGCTGGGAAGGTAGGGCTAAACTTAACTGTCTGTAAGCAATTAAAATTCATGACAGAAGGTCAGGATATTATACCTTCCTCCAGTCACTTCTTCATTAACCAGACCTATGCAAATATAACACGGTCTGTTAAAATTTAACCCCAAGTGATGACTTCTCGGCAAGATTTCTAGTATACAAGGATCAGTGTTGATGCATAAAAATGGGGAGTAGGTGGAAATGCTTGAAATGCCTTAGAGCACAAAGGCTGAAAAAAAGAGCAATTTCTACACATAACACTAAGTGTTTAGTAAGCGGTTGTGTGTTGTAGGCGTTGGGCAATGGAACTAGCTGATAGAAGCTGTGTGCTTGTAGTGTGTTTAAAATACCTCCTAATGAATTTGGATCCACTTTATTATTTAAGAATCACCTAGTTTTCTTTCATAGTTGAATCTAATCTAGGGACTGAATTTTAGTACAGCTAGTTTTTTTTTTTAACTTGAGTGAGATGCTCTTCCACGCTTCTACTACTACGTCACTCCCCTCTCCTTCAACCCCTTGTTATTTCTTGGAGTTATTTCTGTTGAGAAGAAGCAGCTGTGACTGTCCATATGGCTAGTTTTCCTGAACTTGGTTACCAGTTGGAATTTCTTGGACCACTGAATTGCTTTAGAAGGCTCCTACCTAGCGTCAATTGGGTGCAATCTGTCAGTAGAACCCGTTGCTTGTAATAGTTCATCCTTGTTAACAGTCTGAGTGCTATGTCTTTGGTTCCTTATGTGAGTGACCCTCTATATTTTAAAGGTTTAACTTTTTTTCTTGATTATGTTTTTCAGCTTATGCAGCTCCTAACACCGGAGCTGCCGTAACAAATAGATCTTTTATCCTGTTAAGAGAGAGTGTTCTTCAGGATGTGCATTCGGCTTGAAATATGAAGTGCTAATGATTTCTTTATGCTACAATTATAATTTTGGGACAGCATATCACAATGGTAATATTGATTTTTTTTTTCTTTCTTTCTTTAAGGAATTGTTTTCTGTGCAGATGAGGCCTATTTGTACTGCAGAATAGTTTTGGGTTTTTTTTCCCTTTGTCTTAATCAGAAGGGAAAACTGTAAAATCGGTGTCGTCTTTGCCCCTCTTCTGCACTATTGATTGTCACAGACCTTGAGCTTGACAGATGCATGTAATGTTCAGGTTATCCATAACTCAGATCTGTGCCTCTGTTCAGCGGAAATATCAAGAACATCCAGGAAGATCACCCTTGATCTTTAGCACTGTAACTTGTCTTCAAGAAAACAAACAAAGAAATCATAAAAGAAAACAAACACACAAAAAGGTTACCTTGACTTCTTGATCCTTTCTTTGTTTTCTCACTGCAAATGGGGACTGAGACCTTCAAAACTGAACAAGGGTCGAACTTTCAAAAATGATGTTCCTATAACTTGTTTTTTCATTATAACCTGTTACTGGGTAGGTAAGAGTCCCCTGTGACTAACTTTGAGAGAGAAGAAACAAGACTTGTGCTAAATGGCAGAAATGGCTTAAATAAAATATGAAATGCTTCGTGTATTAGTCCAGGATAAGCAAGGTGGTGGGCTGTGCCCACTGAAGTTATTGGAAGGGATGGAAAATGAAGATGAGAGTGTTCCAGGGAAGAAAAAAATGCTTCTGAAGAAACAGATTTATTGAGTTTTAGCCCTCAGGGAATGACATATTTTAAAAAATGCATCTGTTCCTGCCCCTCCCTCTCATAAAAATGAATGGTAAAGTAAATAAAAATGTGATCACACCTCTAGCTTGGGTGTTCCTTCCTGTTGTAGAAAAAGCACAGCCACAAAATAAGTCAGTAGTTTTTAATGATGGAACAAGATGCAATGAGGTTGGGTTTTTGTCATCTTTGTGTACGTTTAAAGAGTGATAGAGGTATATGTAGATGTATATGCCTGTGCACACACATATACGTAGACACGTATATATTTCCCTTCTGGGACTTCCATTTGGAAATGGTGACATTCCTGAGAAATGATGCAGCCCTTTCAAGTTGAGAATAATTATACAGCAGTGTGTGGATCTGAGATTTTTGTTAGAAGTTGGTCTAATGAGGTGTTTCCAGTTGTTTGCTTGAGAGGATGGTAAATCCTCTGTTCATACTGAAGCACGTGCCTCTGCTCCCTCCGTCACGTGCTGGGATGGGAGTTCTTGAAACTTGTCCTGACCTCCCCTGCACACATACGAGCTGGTGGCAGAGACAGCTTTTCCACCTCCAGCCTGAGCTGTCCCCAGCTAGCAGGGCTGATTTGGAGACATCCAGCAACAAGGACATGTGTGCACACTTTGGAGTATGTCATTGGCATGATTGGACCACTCTTAGGGGATGGATTTACCTCCTTGTCACATCCAGACTGTGTGGGGTGTGCTCCTGGATGTTGGGGATATAGGAGTCGTGACTGTTGAAACCCTTGAATGATAGCAATTAATAGAAATGTGGTGATTTTTTTTTTTTTTTGTAAAAAACACCTGAAATTTGGTATAAGAATTCGTATAAGAATTGCCCTAAAATCCTTTGGGTTTTTTGTTGTTCCCTTTCCCCCATGAACTCACCGTTGGACTTGAATGTCAGCTTTCTAGGTTGTGACTGGAATATTTTCCTCCGGAATGAAAGAATGCCATGTGGAGAATATGTATTCTCGCTTGTTGTTTTATTTTTAAGAAGCAATGCCAAAACTGAGCTAAAAGTACATCTTCTGATTCATCCAGAAAAAGGTTCATAAGGGGGGAGAGAGAATTGGAACAGAAGTGGCAGACGGAGGACAATCTTGCTGCTGAGTGCTAGCTTCATGTGGTCAGAGACTTCATGTAGTAGGTACAGACAAGAAAAAGTGCATCTCAGGCAAAATGAGGGAATTCAGGTATCCAGCCCCTCTAGTGTAATATTTATTGCCACTTCTTTCTTGCTTCTTTTGCAGCCCCCCACCCTCCTTTCTTGGCCAGCTCTGTTATCTGAAAGGAAAGCAATCTTAAACACTTCTCATAACTATTTATGGATGTTGGGTTCAGCTAATCTGCATGCTTGGTACATCAATTCCCAAGGTTTCTCATGGGTGTCTTTATTTTCTGATGCCCGTCAGTTTCTCTTCTTTATATGCAACATCTGGACCCTGGAGATGCAGGTAGATTCACTGTTTCCTTCCAACTCTGCTGGAGGAAAGCTGGTTTTTTTTTCTACTTGGTCTAAGATATACTATGTCTCTTCTGGTGGTCAGGGTCTGAACTTGGAAATTCCTAGCTATATTTTCCTCTCCTTCCTTATGTTTCTGTCTCCTTCCCTGTTTGTGTACTTTCTTACTTGTGTATGTGAGTGTGAACGTAGTGTTTGAATTGCTCAACAGAATGAGGTGATTTCATGAACTTGCTGGAAAATCTTAGTTTTGCTCACAGCAAGAGGTCCCCACCCAGCTGGGAGGCTTGGGCAGCTTCGTGCCGGTGACTGCACCAGGCTTGCTCCTCTGAGCTTGCCTTTGTTGAAATCAAAACTTAACTCAGCCTTTAAGCATCATGTGTGTGGTTTCCACGTGGTTTCTGTTCGTACTGTGCTGTAAAGTTCACCACTGTGTGTCCAGCTTTTTAGAGAAGAGATAATTGCTTTATATTTCTTTTTTTTTTTTTTTTCTTCTACTTCCTGCATGCATTTGTCATAAATCCTAGTCAAAGGTCTGGCAATAAACTTGTTAATGCAAACATGAGACACACTGTTGTTCTAGTCTGCCCAGCTTCCACTTTTGTAATGGATTTTGTATCTAGACCAAAGGGATGTGTATGTGCAGCGATCCATCCCTCCCCCTCCTTCCTTGCCTGTCGTTGGCTGCTATTTGCAGCTCTCCAGTGCCAGGAAGGGAGGAGAGACGGACTCTAGAGGGCTAAACTCTCTGCAGCTCTTAGCTGGAAGGTACTTGGATATTACAGTGATGCTGTCTAGAAGGTCTTTTGATGAAGGGGATCTTGGCAATGCATGTTTTCTAACCTGGGTTATGTTAAGAGACACTTGGCTTATTCCAAAATAATTTTTGCAGAACTTCTGTTTGAGCTGACAGTGCAGAAACACTTCTGCTATGTTTCTGTGAGGTTGTTGTGGATGAGATTTTGTACTTTGCCAAGCTTTTCTAACATTATCCTGATATATGTATTGATATTCTTTTGTTGTTGTTGTTTTTGGGGGGGATGATACAGCACGCTTCAGAGTGGAATTTAATATCCATCAAATTTTTTACAGATAGTGAAGAAAGCCTGTTGCTGCTGGCTGTGATTATAGGCTACTGCCAGCATGATGGAATGGGAGCTTTTAGGGTAGGGCAAGTTGAAGTAAATGAAATGGAAACTTCCTTATTTTTCTAGGGGTGTTAGCCATGAAGCTTAATGAAAAAGTGTGACCTTTTTGCCCTCAGAAAGCAAGCCCGGCTGGTGCTAGGAAACTCCTGACTCCTGCAAAAGCCCCATTTGATTTTTGTAAGCAGCAGCCTAGATTGGAAGTGCTCACCTTCTCCATTTCCACCTCCCAAGCCCTGTGTGGCTTTCGCATTGCTGCTGCTGCTTGAACCTTCCTTGCCCATGCCTTGTATCCTCCCAAGTCATAACAAATCTCTTGGCTCTTCTGTTCTGTAACAGAAGATGGGATTTGGGTGAGGGGAAAAGATACGCATAAGCTCTGTGATCTGCTCACTGCATCTGTGATCCATCCTTGGGCCAAGCAAGACGTGAGGAATTCCCTCCTGTCGTCACGGCTTCCCAGCAAACCTCCTCGTTGGAGTGGTTTTAGTTTGGAAAAAGGCTGTTATTGAGACTGGTTTCCTAAAGCAGTGGAACAAATGGCAAACCAACTGCATCATTAGAGTGCCCTTGGTGTTTTCTGGCCAGAACTGGCTGTTGAGGGCGCGGGGAATTGATAGCAACTGAGTCATGATAGTAACTGAGAGGATCTCTGGCTGTAATCACAAAGCTCATGCTGTCTACAGCCAACCACATATCCTTGTGCTGTCCTTCTCCTCTCTACCAAATACTGAAATACAGAGTTTGAAATGTGTTGTAGCAATTCCACCCAGTTCCCAGGGGAGGCAGAGAGAGCTGGGAGAGGCCCTGGGCGCTTCTCTGGGCTTGTTTGCTTAGATGGAGCTGGCAAAGCTCTCTGTGGCCAAGCTGGGCTTAGCCAGAAACTTCATGTTGGGGGTGGCTATGAGTCATGGTCTAGCTGGCTGCTGAAATGGCAGGGACAAGTACAAGCTAGATTTATTGTGACAATGTTCTCCCCCCTCATATTTGCCCTTACCTGCTTTTGTGTGCTGGTGGGAGGTGTTCAGTGGTCCCACCTGGTGCTGCCCCAGGGTTTGTCCTGTTCTCTGTATCTTCTCTGTCCCAGCTGCCTGATCTTCCATGCAAGAGACAAAGCGGTGGGTGTGCAGTATTTATTTTCAGTGTGGGTAGGGATTTATGCTCACTTCACTGGCATCGTACTGGGGTGCAGTGAGCTGGTCTGTCTCATTGATTTTTGACCCTCCTTACAGAAGGTCAAAAACCTGATTAACAGCTGTGTAGCTTAGTGGTAGAATAAGGCAAGGAAGACAAAGTTAGTTATGGGAGGTACAAGACTGTTGGTGTGACAGCACCTGATGATCATGTGGGAGTGAGAAGACTGAATGAACTGTCTTGTGATTTGCTTTAAGAGCTGATTTTTAAATTTTTTTTTCCCCTTCCTGAACAGTAGTGAGGTTTTTGTCATTTGCAGGAAGAGTAATCGAGTATATGGAGGCAAGCAGTGAGAAATACAGGAGGTGGAAAACAGCAGGGCTGGGGGCAGTTATTTGGATGTAAAGGGTTTACAGTCAATGTAACTTCTAAAAACTGCTGGTTAATGCAGCTTCTTGACTCTTTGTGGCTGTTTGGCTGCGTCTACACCAGAGCTACTTTCCAGCAACCTAGGGCCTTGAATACATTCAGTAGCATGAGTTTTACTGAAGGTAGACTGTTGGGTTTTGTGTTATTAAGTAACATCTCAAACAATTTAATTACACCTGTATGAAGTTCTGTTTTTGAACCTTGTCACCCTTTTCCTAAACTGCCTTGCTTATCTTACAATCTAAGCTGTAAAGGTCTTTATTGTGGGGATCCCCTTTTTTCCTATAATCTTTATGAGGCTAATATATACTGGGGGTTTGATTTCCTGCCCCACCTCCCCTCTTCCACAGGGCTGACCTGAACTACTTTTGTGATTACAAAATGATTTTGAGGCAAACTTCTGTTATAAGGAGGGGAATGTGTCAGAGCTCAAAGCGATTTTTAAAATCAAACAAACCAAAGCACATACCAGCGGATCAAAGAAAACAAGCAAAAATGAATTAATTCTGTTATTGTGATACAAAGTTAAAAAAAAAGTCAAAGCAGCAATGTAATTATATAATGCTTCATTCACACAACTGTCTTAAACAGAAGGAGGGAACTGTGCATAAATAATAAAAGTTTGTATGACAGTATAACTGTGTGTGAGAATACTATAATTAGATATTAAATTATTGGTAATAGACAGGGTCTTACATCTGGTTGAATTACAGGTATTGTAGAAAACTGCTTAAATCTAGGGCAAGCTGAATGCAGAGAAACAAAGAGTCCGGAGGGCTGCACACTCGTGTTTGTGTTAGTGAATTACAACTGCCATACAACTTGTTTCTGTGTTTTGTTTTTCTTTTCCTCCTCCTTTATTTGTACTGGAGTTTTACCAACCTATAGAGACTTTTTTTTTTTTTTAAAGTACACCTCTAAACGAGCATAATACAACTTGCCTCAGCGTTAGCTTTGTGAGTGTAGTGACTTTTGGTGTTGACAGTCCTGCAGAGAGAAATGAGGCACGCTTTTCAGCAGCACCCTGTCGTTGCTCGAGAACGAAGTTAAACTGGTAATAAAATAACCCTACAAGAAAATCCAGTGCTTGGTAGCAGGAACAAAAGTGAGCAGGGCAGTAGGAAAGGTGAAGTAAGGAATGGACTGGCAAACAAGGTATGCCGTTTGGAGCATTTTGTTTCACGTGTTCTGGAGATCGTGGGTTTATAAAAGCCCATCTGCTGAATGGAGTGAGGGTCCTGAATGCGCAGGATGGTGCGTGGTGTTTCAGAATCTCTATCAATTTAATTTGGTATAAACCCTTTTCTTCAGGGTTACTTACATTACATCCTCATGTGCTCACAATCATGCCATATACTCACTGTATAGATAGTATTTTAAAACACATTAAAGCCATCATTGTTCAGTCAAACAGGGAAGGACAAGGCACTTGAGAATTTACCTTTTTCTCTTTGAATTTAAGGCTTCAGCTTTAAAATGTTATTGTAAAAGTAATGTAAAATTTTACTTAACCTCTGGTAAGGTTGTTCAGCAAATGTCAAATGTCCTCATAACCAATAGTCCAAAATGAGTTAGATGGTGGTGGGGGAAGGAATGGCAGAAAAGCTGCTGTTCAGACCATGGATGAGTGTGCACATCTGCTCATACTTCAAGGTTAAGGCACAATGTTTCAGTAAGGTGTCCAAAACCATTGTTAGTATAGTGTGTGCATCTGTTTTTAAACCTCAAAATGGTTTAAAATCAGCTAGTAAACACGTATATTGTTGACATGAAATATTTATGAGAGAATACTGCTTTCTATGTGCTGCATCACAGTAGTCCTGAAGCAGGAATTGTGTCTTGGGGTTTCATTCTTCTAGCTTGGGAAGGCATGTGATTTGCCAGAGAGTCTTGCACAGGGAGCTTTCTTGGAACTTACTGTACCTGTGGCCTCTATCTCAACCATCGTATGTGATTTAAGCTTTACATTCAACTAATACTTAGTCATGTTGGTGACAAAAACCATACTGGTGGTAGCAGCAAGAACAGAGTTAGAGCATCGTTGTACCATAGTACTTTGAGAGGTGCAGATGGAGTTTTTGAGACTGGTACCCTGCAGCTGCAGGGTGCCTTCTGCACAGTGTGTGCCAGCTTTGCATAGAAGGTTTCTGGGAGTTCTAGTATGATTTCTTAGTGGGTGGTGGCATTTGAAGAACACAAGAATGCAATCCTTCTGTCCAGTGGAGCTTTGGTAATTACTCCTCCCCGCGCTTGAGCTTCAATAACTGAGCCCAGTGTTTTCCATTTGACCTGGCAGAAGCCTGCAAAGGATACACACAGAAAGCTTGCTGAAAATTTCTTGAAAACAAGCAAGGGTGTAAACATGCGACCTTTTGCTGGCTGGCAAAATTGAATCAGTTACTACCCCTCAGCTGCTTGCCACTGCATAGTCCTCTTCCCACCACATGTCTGCTGAAGGTAGAGTTTGTGTGAGCTTTCCTTAGCTAGTGTGGAGCTGAGTGAGGTACCTGCTAACCCAGCTATTGCTTGAGCTCTTCAGCTGGTGTGTGAGTATGAATCAAGGGGAGGACCAACAAGGCTGATATTGTGGTGGGAGCCTACTACTGACCACCCAACCAGGATGCAGAGGTTGATGAAATGTCATAGCTCCTGTGTGATGCTCCTCTGTAAACTGACCTCCACTTCAGCCTAGCTTAATAATCAGTTATTTTGCAGGTTCCAATAGGTTCAGTATTTAACAAAGGACATGATTTTACCTCATGCTTTTTTTTGCCATGCTAATTGGTGAGGGAGGGGAGAAAGGTGGCCATTAATTTTAACAATAGTTTTAATGATGCACTTCTAGTATCTGACAACCGTGATGCACTGATTTATTTTTTTTTTTTTTAAATACAGCCTTTGTAGAATATTATACCTACCAAAACGTCTCATGGTGGATTATCTATTGAAATATACTCTCTGTTCCTGTTGCAGTTTTGGCAGCCTTGAACAAACACACAATGATTTGCAATTTGTAGCTGTTAAAAGGAAATCAGTGGCTAAATGTTGTGAATTAGTTTGTGAACTTGTAGCAGTGAGTGCAGTTTAACAATTGGGACAAATTAACAAGAGGTGTAGTAAGTCTGCACTTAGCTGGAGGCTTTAGAGAGGATTGAGCTGGAGTGTGTTTTGTGGGGGGGGTTTTTTTGGGTGTGTTGTTTTGTCTTTTGTTAAAGGACCCTTTCATGAAAGTAAAGCCTCATACAGCAACAGTAGTGGAGTAGCCAATTTTCAGATGGGTTTTCTGTAGTTTAAAAAATCTTGAGGCTCTGGCATCATGCAGGAGAAGGAATAGCATGGTGCCCATCCTCATCATGCTGGGCAGCGTGTGGTCCCCATGGGCAGTGGTGCTGCTCCTGCACCTGGGCTGGGTGTGTGCACCTGGGCTCTGTGCTGGCTCCTGCACACTGAGCCCAGCCTTCCTGCACCAGGCTCAGCAGGCGTGTTTTGGGGTTGGTTTTTTTGATTTTGATAAAAGCGATGGTATTTTGGAAAGAGGAATCATAGGGCGGTTTAGGTTAGAAGGGACCTTAAACATCATCCAGATCCAACCCCCCTGCCATGGGCAGGGACACCTCCCACTAGAGGAGGTTGCTCAAAGCCCCATCCAGCCTGGCCTTGAACACTTCCAGGGATGGGGCATCCACAACTTCTCTGGGCAACCTGTTCCAGTGAAGTTGCTTGCCTTGGGTTCTTGGAAAGAGACAGGTTTATCCTCCGGGGAGTGGACAGTTTAACTGGAGATGCATTTATATGGATGTATAACTCTGTCCTCTCTCTATAGTTACTGTATTTATTCTTAAAAGACTAACTCTGGTCAGCACAAAGAAGTTTAACTTATATGTTTTTGGCAAAATGTGCTAATGGAGAAGAAGCCACTTGCAGGAAGGCTGTCCCTGAGCTGCCTACGATCAGCCAAATAATCACAGGCAACAGACTTTTTTTTTTTTTTCTGGCTAGTTTTAGGGTGGCTCTGATAGTCCAGCAAGCTAAAAGCCAGTAAGAACCTAGGAAAAGACAGTCTGTTTAGGTTAGGGAGCTCCCTACAGTGCTCTCACTGTTCGAGAAGGAATGGGGAGTCTTGGGGCTCCTAATGCTGGCTTCCTGCAGTTCCCTCTCTGCCTGGTGAGCAGAACTGCCCATCCCCAGCATGGTGACTGGGGGAAGCCCAAAGGATTTTGTTAACAGTTCCCTGCAGAAGGCAGGGTGGTTCTGCACAATGCTGTCCCTCTCGTTGCCCGCTGTGGCTTTCAGTTTTGGAAAAGGATGAATAAAATACATTGTTGCAAACGGGAAGTAGCCTGACTGGGTGGTAGAAATTTAATGCTAATTTTAAAAAAAAGACTGGTAATAAATATGTATACTTGTGACAGCCCGGTGGCAGTACACAAATAAATAGTGTGCTCTAAATGGTACAGCTGAAGAGTTAATGTCTTCGAGGGTGCTATCTGATTACCCCTGTGTCATCTCGGGGCTTTAAAAAAGAAAAGCAAACTTCTAGATGCTTGAAGCTGCAGTTGTTGGTGGTGTTCTGCTAACCACTAATGCCTCAGTCATCACTCTGACTCTGCCACTGCTGAAATGTGCCCGTGATAAATTTAACTGTGATTATCTGCCCTTCTCCCCCAGCGGCAGGAGATGAGGGTTTTAGCTTTCAGGATGAAGGCTGTGTTTGCAGCACAAGCTGGTAGCTGTGTCCTCGGCAGAGGCCTGAAGGCTTTGGCAAGCAGCAGGCTGTGTGCCTGCTCCAGAGCTGCTCTCCAGGCTTCCTCGTGCATGGTCCTTCCCCTCTGCCCAGCCTGAGGCAAACCCCAACACCCAGCGTGGTCTGCGTGGGGAGGGCTTAGTAAAGTCTGCTGCTGTTCAAAGTGTGTGTATATGTAGGCCATAGAATCATAGAATGGTTAAAGTTGGAAGGGAACTTCAAGTTCATCAAGTTCCAATCCCCTGCCATGGGCAGGGACACCTCCCACTAGACCAGGTTGCTCAAAGCGCCATCCAGCCTGGCCTTGAACACCTCCAGGGATGGGGCATCCACGACTTCCCTGGGAAACCTGTTCCAGTGCCTCACCACCCTCACTGTAAAGAATTTCTTTCTAGTATCTAATCTAAATCTCCCCTCTTCCAATTTAAAACCATTGTCCCGTGTCCTGTCACTACACTTCCTGACAAAGAGTCCCTCTCCAGCTCTCCTGTAGGCTCCCTTCAGATATCAGTCGTGTGTATATATATGTAGAGAGAGTGGAGAGGAGGGTTGCATCTAGAGCTTTTACTTGTTCCTTCATCCCATTTTGTGGTACCTAAAGTTAGAAGGTGGTTAGTACTTTGTGGCTGGTTAACAGGGAGGAAGAGACTCTTTCCATATAGGAGCTGTCTCCTGTGGGTCTCTGAGTATTTGGTATATTGACATACAAGATTTAGAGTGCTCTGGGTCATTCTGCTGTTGACATTCTGCTGGCCAGTGTGTACCCTGCCGAGAGTTTGTAAGAAGCAGCATGTTTAACTAACATAAGCCAAAATGGATACCTATGGAATTGTGCTCAAAAGGAAATCAACCTATACAACTGTAATTAAGAATGAAATCCTGTAGGTTTCCCGTTCCTCCTGCTACATCTTCTAATTTGAAAAAAATGTATCAGAAGATACTTTCTAAGGAAAAATCTCTGTACAACATAGAAGTTTTGAGATGTTTCTGTTTGTGGAGGCACAAACTGACATTTACAAAATGAGAGACAGGAAAAGGTACAAGTAGATTGTTTTATTCATATACTTGTTTAAGCTATTGCTTCCCAAGCTTTGGATTGTGTCCTAGCACATGGAGGCCAGGGACAGTGTTTTTGAGGCAGTGCCTTTTCCTGATGCGGCAGAGACCTGTGAGAGCTGCCCACCAGCTGCTCTCACAGACACTTGGCTGCCAGGCTGAGCCCAGGCTCCTCAGTCTGTCCCACTGAAGCAGGGCAATGGCTGCTACCAGGGTGAGAGGTATTGAGAGCTGTCAACCACCAGGATGGCTGCTTGGAGGGGCCGGGGTGGCAGAAACGGTGGTCCCTTTCCTGTGCTTGGGCTTGCATGCTGCCACTTGGGGCTCAGCACATGTCTCCTGCTGAAAGACACAGTGCCCCCCAGCATACAAGCACACAAGTGTCGAGCCGGTCATCTGTCATAAATTGCTCAGGATTTGTTTTATAAAGGTGCCCAAGAATGGGGAGGAACCCTGTTTCAGAAGGCGTGCTCAGCATCTGAAATGAGAAGCAAAATGCAGACAGCTTCCACATCTCCTGTGGACCTGCTGGCACTCCTCTGGGCTGCTGGAAACATGTGGCCCGGGATGTTTTGTGAAAGAGGGGTGCTGGTTGTGTGTCATGGTTGGGTTTCACAAATATGACTAAAATGTAAACAACACGTTCTGGAAGAATAATGTGCTCCACAAGTTTTCTCAGTATTTACATTCAAAATACCCACCTTGGTATCTAAACAAGAGAAAAAAAGGATACCCCCACCCCAGGATTAAAAGAATAACTTTAAGTAAGAGTGACTAATATTGTGGAGGTTCTTGAAGGATGTCACAACTTGTTATCTACAGTTGCTGCTGTGACTTCTTTTGCAGGATGAGTCAGTCAGTTACTTGCAGCAGCCACAGACAGACATGCTGTTTTACAAGAACCGTGTGCGTGTGGAGGGCAGCAGGGCTGAAGCACTGCACGCTGGAAGGGTTTGGTGGTGGAGCCGCCTCTCAGCATGAGCACTGAGAGTATTAACTGTGTGTTCCCTGTACTGCAGCACCCCAACAGCTGCCACGCTCAAATCCACGCTCCTCTTCCACAGCAGCGAGGGCAGTTACTGTGCTGCTAATTCCCTTTTCAGTGGAAAGCTTTGTGCTGACACGAGGGTGCTGGGTGAAAGGAGGTTTTAGTAGAAATGCTAAAAAGTCTTTTGTGACCCATCTGAAATTACTGTAGCTGTGGGTAGGCGTTAAACTAATGACAAGTTTTCATCAAAATGCAACAGGCCCTTGAAACATTACTTTCTGTTTAGGTTCCTGTTGTTTCCTGTTCAGCATCCTTCTCTTTAGCCTTGCCCTCTAAGCTGTCTTATTTGCTTGCTCAAGCAAGTGTTGTGTGGTGTGCTAATTCAAAACATGTTTGTCAGGCCAGGGAAAAAAAGCGTTCTGTCATGTTGTTGTGGTGAAATAAAACATCTTGAACAAAAATATGGGGTGTTAATGTCCCACAGCATGAGAAGCACTTAACTAGAAGCTCATTATAACAGTGTTATAAAGGGTAGGGCTAGAGAGGTAGGGCAGGAATCCTGCAGAAGAGTGGGCCCTTCCTCTAGAAAGGAGGTGGCTCTTGAATTATAGAGAAGGAAGGTGAAGGAGGAGCTCTGTATCTCTTTGTTCTGCTCCCCTAAAAAATCATCTAGGTTGGTTTTTTTTTCCTCCTCCATAAAACAAACCTTTCTCTGTAAAGATGTCTAGAAGGGTGGAAGTTCACAGCAGGGTTAACCAGGGCCTACTTAGAACAAAACTAGAAAGAGGGAGGCTGTGAAAAAGAAGCCAGTTTCCTCTTCCCAGAGTCAAGGCATTCAAGACTCTTGGAAGGCTCCCAGAAGGCAAAGAAGAAATGGAAACCAATATCATTCTAGACTGCCTTGCATAGAAGGAATTTTTATAATTGAAGGATGTTGCCCTCTAATCCCATTGTTGTTTGCCTCTGTGAACTTTAAACCTGGTGCTGACTTCATACTGTGGCTGTGATATCACATGCTGGGGCTGTGATAGAGAAGTGAGCTTAAGTGTTTATGAGCTCAACTTCAAATAAAGTTCTCTGGTGTCCCCCCTTTTTTCCTTTTTCCCCCACCTCTAGGCTTTTTCGTTTTCCCATTCCCTGCTGAATGGACCAAGCTATTGATCAGTGGTGTTTCATGTATGAAGTATGACATTCAGATTTTCTCTTTTTAAAAGGATTGAGTTGCCATCTAAGCTCCAGACCTTACTGTTAAAGTAAGTTTGTCATGTGTTGAGCCTAGCCATGTTCTTCTCCATGCTTTGTAATACATGGGCAAGCGTAAAACCACGTGATTTCTACTTACTAGACCTCTTCTTAGGCTTCACTCTACTTCTGTCTTCCCTCTGTAGTTTCAGCTGGTCTCTTTGGCTGGTGTTTTTTTATCCTACATGATGATAAGAAGACTAGGCAGCCAGCCAGCTGCTGTTGAACTATAATAGAGCCAGTGGTATGTACAAAATTTGATTACTGCTGTCAACACCAGACTGAATAAAAGAGAGCACATACTCCAGTCAGAGAGCTGCTAAATAAATGGCCTATTGAATTCAGTAGTAGTAGGAATAAGACCATCTTCTTCTCCTAATGAATGAAGTGGTTTATGGGTATAGAATGTGCTAGCGTGTTGAACTCTTGAGTTTGTTTAAAACAAAAAAATCCTCTTTTGCCTCTTCAAAGATTATTCTCCAAAAAAGCTTCTATTTCTCTCTTGCTTATCAACTACTGTGGTTGATGCTGATTTTACACCCCGTACTAGCAGATTTTAGCTTAAAATATCCCTGCCATCCTAATCTTTGCAGATCAGTTCTGACATGAAAAAAATTAATGTTAGCAATTCTGTCTCCATTTAGGCAAGAGATGAACTATGTTTAAATTAAAAAAAACACAAACCCTTTATTAGGTTAATAAATATTCCCAGTGTATATTTTTTATTGAAATGTTGGATTTTCAAAGTAAAACTTGCTGTTGGATAAAAGTGGTTTCTCTAATGTACATGATGTAGTTGCTGATGGCAGCCAGAGCTTGAGAAATGAAGTTCTCTGGAGGAGCCCTGGTGAATGAGTGGTTTCCCTTAGCTGCTCCAGTATCTTCATGTTGAAGTTCAAGAGAGTGGTGTTTCTGTAACTGGTCTCACTGACTGCACACCCCTTCTGGATTGAGGAGTGGGAAACCCAGAAGTCTTGTAACAAACTACCTAACTCCTGAAACTTGTAGAGATCCTTCAGTCTTGGCAAGCGTCTGACGGAGAGAGTCTTAATTCAGTTGTGTACGAGCCTTATCTTGGAGTGGCAGGGACCAAGGTGAGATGAGGTACTGAAGCAATAGGCAAGAGCTCTTAGGGAATGCAGACCAGTCTCGTCAAGCCCTGAAAAAAGGAACTTTGCTGCTGGTAAGACTTCTGGCGTACATGCATGGTTACCCGCTAATTGTCATTGTATGCTCGGAAGAGTTGGCAGTGTCTTTTTGTTTTGTGCCTGTGAAGCGCTTGGCACAATAAGGTTTGTGTTTGTATTTGCTATATACTTCACTGTAGTCTGTTTCTAGAATAGAAATCCTCGCTTTAAAACTTAATTACCTTTCCACATTGCTCTTGTTTGCGTGGTCCGCAGAAACGTTTGGATACAAACATCTGATTTAGTCCCCCAAATGTATGGTTGTCTTTATTCATGGAAACAAAACTCTTTTTGTGTGGGTCTTTCAGGATTCAACTTTGGGAATTCTTAAAATTGGAAAAAAGCTCTCCAACCCACAAAACAAAGTATGACCAACTCATGCCCCTGATAAAATCTGAAGAAAAATCTTATCTTGATCTCCCTCAGTAGCGTCTGTCTGGTATGTGATACAGTAAACTGTCCCAACTGAATATTAATAAAGAGATGAGAGCTATATTTAGAACAGTTGTCTGATAGCATAATACAATGAGACAGATGAATGAAATGGCATCTGTCTTTCTGCTTTTGAAACGAATTCTCCCGTGTACAGCTCTTCTCTAGTTGTAATTCCTGTGCTTCTGTGTTAAAGCTAATCTACTCTTGCACTACTTTTTTGTCACTATTGGAATTCTTTACAGTTCGGTACCCTAAAGTGTGTATTCTAGAATCACATCTCTTTCAGAAGTACAGAATTCAGAGATCCCTCTTTTGATTATAAAGTTGACAACAGGATGTTGAAGGTCTGGATTCGCCTTCTCTATCAGTGGTAAACACAGTTTAAAGGCCCACTTGCAAAATAACTCTGATGCTATCATAGCCTTGCATTATTAACCTTCTGCTTTACTGGACTGTGATCTGTCTTGTTTGGAATTCCTGCACAGTGGAAAAGGCATGCCTAATCTGAGTTTGTAATTTTAACATGGAGGTTTATTCGTAGAACTCCCCTTTTTGTGCTACAATCCTGTGTTAAAATTTCCTTGTGCTCTTTTGAAAGGTCATTAAAAGATGCGGATGCTCGCCTTGCAGAGTTGTTCTGGTTTCACGTTCTACCGGACATGTGGAAAAAGTGTTATGGTAATACTGCAAGCTTTTTGCAGAGTAAATGCTAAAAATAGTTAGGACTTTTAAAATTAGCGTGGTATTTGACCAGAGAGGTTGATTTGAACAGAAGAGGAATATTGCCACCTCCTTTCCTGTTTTCTGTATGTAGAAATTAACTTGCTGGTGCTTTGGAAGCTGGAGTGTTCTCCTGTTTTCATAAGGAGTAGCAAAGCAGTGTAAAGAGGGGAAAAAAAAAATTCTTAGTTAGCTTGAAGTCTGTTACTTGTTTACTTTCAGCTTCTTAAAAGGTTTGTTTCCTGAATGGTTTTGTCAGTCACTGTGTGGCTGAAAGTGTCAAACCCTCTGAGGAAAACCAGTGCTTCCCTCCCCCTCGAATCCCGGCATGCAGTTCTTGCGTGGGTCCTAGCGTGTACTTCCTCTGCATCTTCACTTTCCTGTTTTTCAAAGAGTGAGCTTGATCATGAGCGTTCAAACAGCCAGAAAAGTTGTGTGGAAAAAGTACAAGGTTGCCGTGCCTGGGGATGCCTCTGGGCAGACCTGCTGCCCTCCGCCGGGTGAGTGTGTGCTTCCTTGGTGTTTTCAGGGCTGGGGTGGGTAAAAAAGGATCCAGCCGTGTGGGTCTGGTTTGATCTTCCACACCTGATGCAAGCCGCTTTTCTGAACTTGGTTCAAGTTTGCTGGCCCTAACAGAGGCAGGTCGTGGAAAGCATGGCAGGAAACCATGGGGAAAAACCAAGCCCAGGGGAAAAAAGGCTGTTTTCTGTGGCGCTGCTCCACGGCAAGCCAAAGCTGTGCGAGCCCCGGCTGCGTCACACCTGCAGCCGCAAGATCCTCCTGGTAGTGCCTGTGTCATGGGCTTACTTCTCACCTATAACATGTTAATTTTTTTCTTGGCGTAAGTGTTATTGCTGTTCTGTCTGATTGAAAGGCTTAATGTCCCTAGTTATCTTAAACTCTGCATGAAGTTACGGTGATTTCAGCATTGTTGTGTTTTGGTTCTCCACAGTTCTGCTTACTGTGTCTTCTTGGGCTTTTGAATGTACACACTTGCAGCAGTGCCTTCTCCCCTTGCACTTCTATTTTTAATGTGTTTTGTTGGTATCTCCAGGGAGCAGTATTTCCTGTAATTTGGAAATAATACGTTTTGGGGAGGTGTGCTTTGGAGGAGGAGAAATTGGGGATGTTTCTTTTTCCTTTTCTGCCATCCTTTCATACCCATCCCCATCGAAATTTCTGGATTGACTATTCCACTGTTTTGTGACCAGTGCCAAGTAATATAGATTGTTATGGAAAAGGCATTTTGACTATTCTTATTACCTGTGAATATACTGTTTAGATACAGTAACTGACAGATGGGGGCTGAGTATTTTTTGAATTGGTGTCAGAACTTCATGGATGCAGAACCTGCTGATCTGTCAAGAATTTAGTCCATTTGACTTGACTTTTGGAGTCTGAATATGGGTTTTTAGAAAGAAACAAAAATTCTCTGAAGACATAGCAATGTAACGGCTAACTTTAGAATAAAATGATGGGCTGGGACTCTGATCTCACTTAGGTTTGCTTCTAGAACAATGAGGTGGATTTGGATATGTGCCAGTTTCGTTGAGAGCAGAAACTTTTCCTTTATGGCTTGGTCCGAACTCTGTTAGAACTGGCAAAAAATATCAAGAAAACTCAGTACCGTGAGTGGAGTTGCTTTTGATTGACTCTGGAGAGAGCTCACTAAATTACAGGTCGGAGAGATCTGGTGTTCTTCAAAATCTGAGTGTATTCAACCAGCTAATGAGGTGCAGCTGCAGTTGATCACTCTTGGAAAGTTAGGAGAAAAGCAGTTTGCTTGGCTTTTAATGTGGGCCATTGTTCAGGGAAAATGTTTGTTCTGGCTCTGTGAGTATCAGTGTGGGGTTTTTTTTCAACTATTTCTTGGATTTTTTTTTCCTTTTTTAAATCATTGTATTTTAGAAAGAACATAAACTTGGGGGAAATGTTATAACCATGCAATTAGCTGGTGAACACATGTTTTTGGTGTGTAACTGCCAGTGTGTGTACACAGATAATATGTGGTGATGTTTGTGTGTCTGATAGTGCCTGCCCGAACTGGGGCAAGGCTAAGGTGTAAATCTCCTGGTTGAGTAGCAGCTACTTGGTTGCTCAGGTGCTTTATACGATTGAGCAGAGAGTGTTTAGTGACTATTTCTTAAGGCCTGTTTAATTCATTATGACCTGTGAGCCCTCTGTTTTTAAATGCTTGTATATCATTGTTAGTAGATTGAAATTTTAATTTTTCTTAATCCAGTAGCAGGATTTTTCCAGGAAATTCCTTGTGTTTTAGTGTTCCTGATGCTTCATAAAGCATGAGACTGGAGATTTACTTTCCAGGAGAGTGGCAGTCTCAAATTCACTGTTGTCTGCCCACTCGCTTTTTTTTTTTTAGTGTGTATTTGGAGGCTCTGAGGGACTTGAGGCTTTGACAGTTCTTAAAAGGACTTGTCTTGGAAATGCACAGAGAAGGGGAGAGCAAAAAAAAATAAAAAATGTGAAAAAAAGGTAGAAGGTGAGAAGGGAGAACAAGAGAAAGAAAAACCGAAGGTAAAATAAATTAAATCTGGGGTAAGGGGGAAAAGCCTTTCTCTGAGAGGACCAAATTTTCAGTGATGCCATACTGGAAATATTCAAGCAGGAAAAAGAAAAGGGTGGGGAAGTTGGGAGGGGTATGTGTGTGTAATCATTTCTTCTTCACGTCCTTGCTTTTCACACAAATCTAGACTGTAAATAACAGGGAGACAAGGTTAGGAAGCACCTTGTGTGCACCTCTCTGGCTAAAAAGGTTTAGGGGTGATTTATTCACCTGTAAACGTTGCCGTGCTGGCAGAGGTACGGCTTTGGTTTTGTTGGTCAGCTGCTTGTTGTGAGAATTGGTGAGAGCTGCAGGAAGGGAGGTTGAAGCTTATATCTGATAAAATACATGAATGTAAACGAATTGGTTCAGGTGAAGCCAAAATGGATAAGCCTCCTCAACCTCCTCTGAAGCATAAACGACATGAGCACGTTCAGTCAGAGATGGGTTTATGGCGTAAAACATACTACATAATTTAGGTCGTCTAGTGGGATGTCCTTCTTTATAAATGTCTTAATAACCTTTAAACTCTCAAGTCGGTGATAGGTGCTGGGAGCACAGTGGCACTGGGAGGCTGTGTGGTGACGAACTGGAACCAAAGCTGGATCTTCATCTGGGAGGGAAAAAAAGAAGGGATCTCATGCTTTCTTTACCTGTTCAGACAAGTGGAATCTCTTCTTCATTGCTGTTCCATGTCATGGGAGATAATTTATATTCTTCCAGGAAAACTTTAGAAACTGTTCTAGAAAATTTTATATAGTATTTTTACTTATACATAGTATACTGCTGTAGCAGTATTTGATGTGATTTTTTTTTATTTCTTTTTTTTTCTACCTCAATTGCCTCATTACTCATATGGATGTCACCCTGTCATTTGAGGAGAGGCTACTTACCCTGTATTAAGGAGGTATGAAAAGATGCCAGTTTCATGAAACCTTCTGAAAGTGATTGCCTTGTGCCACTGTTTCTATAAAATGTCAACTCTTGACATGAAAGCACTCTGCAGTAATTGAATAATCTATGTTAGCATCTTAGCAATATGCCACTACGTATTATTTTGGTTTTTTATACAGTTGTCAACAAAACCAAAAGGGATAGATTTGCGTTTTATTGTGTGAGCCGATTGTTGTGCAGCCCCCACTCCGGTGATTAAAAGGAGTGTTATTTTTTTGTAGCAGTAGGAAATAAAGCCAGTGACACAACTGAGGCATTTTGTAAACCAGTAGTTTGAGAGCATGTTTTTGAAACTCTGCATTTAGCTTCTGTTACTGTTTGGGTCTACCTTCTTGCTTCGATAATGCTCCCAGGAGCATTAGCCTACAAATGAAGAACTTCCTTTCAGGTGGGAAGGAATTTATCTGTGTTCCCACAAGATATATGCACTGATAGCAGCCTAAAATCATTTAGTCATGAGGCCACAAGCTGTTTCAATCGTAAAGATAATATTTACTGTGTTGTTCATGTTACTGTAAGCCCTGAGTTGGTTAGTTTGCTTAGTAGAGCTGTGCTGGACCTTAAATCTGTTTGACTTGAAACAGCTCTGGCATTTAAACACATGAAAATGGTATATTTCCTTTTTGACAGCAGGTGATTGAGGATGTATTCTGAAATATGGCATAGTTGTAGGCGAAATGCATAAGAACAGATTATGTAGTAATTACATTGTATTAGAATCATAGAATGGTTAGAGTTGGAAGGGAACTTCAAGATCATCAAGTTCTAACCCCCCTGCCATGGGCAGGGACACCTCCCACTGGACCAGGTTGCTCAAAGCCTGGCCTTGAACACTTCCAGGGATGGGGCATCCACAGCTTCTCTGGGGAACCTGTTCCAGTGCCTCACCACCCTCACTGTAAAGAATTTCTTTCTAGTATCTAATCTAAATCTCCCCTCTTCCAATTTAAAACCGTTGCCCCTTGTCCTGTCACTGCACTCCCTGACAGAGTCGCTCCCCAGCTCTCCTGTAGGTTCCCTTCAGATATTGAAAGGCTGCTATGAGGTCTCCCTGGAGCTTTCTCTTCTCCAGGCTGAACAGCCCCAGCTCTCTCAGCCTGTCAATAGCTGCTTTTTGGGTCTTCACATGAACTGGGGTTTTTTAGGTTCTGAAGGACTTTTTTTTTTTTTTTTTAAAAAAAACCCTCTTCCTATGTATATTAAACTATTGGATGCACATGAATACTGAGAAAGTGGAAAATATTTTTCAGTTGTCTTGCAGTATGGTCCCTTTTATACATTGTAGGGGAGCGTTTTGCTGCTGGAAGCAGGCCGTGCCCCTCTGCATTGTGTGGGACGGAGCGGTGCCTGTGACTCACTTCTGCCGTGTGGAGAAACCACGTTCCCTCCGGCCGGCGAATAATCTGCCGCTGCCTCGCTTTCATGCTTTCACTGAAATGTTCTGACCCTTAACTGGAGGGCTCCATATGCTTCCTGCCCTCGTCCCTGATGAATAGGGCAGGAATTGGCAGCGGCGGGGTCTGCTATGTGACCTAATTTGTGTGGCGTCGGGGTGGAGCGCGCTCTAATCTTCACCCGGCCAAGCGGCTGAGAAAGCGAATTGCGGTGATTCCCCGCCTGATCCTTCCAGCGGGTAGAAAAGCGAGATTGTGCTGGGAGGGAAGGAGGTGCCTCGTGCTCCGACACTTGTTACGTGCTGAGAGAGCGCCTGGAAAAAACGGCGAACAAAACGGTTCCAGGGTTCTCCGGAGAAATTGGGAAAAACGTGGAAAACGTGGTGGATGGCTTCTGTGTGGTTCGGGGTGACAGTCGACTGTTTTCCCCTGGTTTCTGCCTGGATCGAACCTGGCACGCAGCAGCGTGCACTGACAGCTTTCTGTAATATTTGATAGTTAAAAGAGCATTTAGTATCGCTTGTGCAGACAGAAGCAAGACGGTTGTATCTGTCTTGCTAAATTACACTGCAATCTGGATTTTGTACTGCAGTTATGAAATATCTCCTCTTTATTGAGATAAAATATTGTTCAGGCTTACCGAACTGTTCTGGGTCTGCTTAAATTGAAATTAGAGCCTGAGATATTCTAACTTCTGATATAAAGATGCAATGTTCAGTTGTAGACCTGGGATGCAGAGGGCCGGGCAGATACTGGAACTGTGACCACGTCAAAGATCACCTATTTCCCTTTGTTCCGGTAAACTGGCTAAAAGGAGGAGTGCATCAAGTTTATTAGCTATGAGGCAAACTTCTTAAAGAAATAGCATGTGATGACCAGACAGGTCCCTTCTCTGCTTGTCCCCTCTTGGGCTGGTGACTGGTTCCAGCCCAGTGCTGTTGCGGGGCTGCCCCTGAGCTGTCCCCCAACACCAAGGCTACGGGACTGCCTGCCACGGGTTGGAAGAGAGCATTCTGCTGGGCTACCTGAGCTGGTTGGGAGGAGCCTTTAATATCACTTCTCTTTCTCTCAGCTATATTTTTTTCCCCCTGCTAGAAATGTACAGCTCAATCATTTTAAGCTTCAGATTATTTTAAAAGGTTCTTAGCTGGTTTAATACCTTGTAAAGCGAAATATTTTTAAAGCAATTCATAAAACACTCTGGGCAGACCATTGGAATTAACTTCTGCTCCCAGCTCAGCTATAGTAAAATCAATATTTACTTGGCCTGTGTGACCTAAGTCTTTTTATATATAACGAAAACATTTATTTGCACTGCTGCTTTTAAGGTAGCAAAGAGATAGTAAAGTGGATACTTTTCTGAAAGTAGAACAATACATCCCCTCTAAAGCTACTTTCTCTCTTGTATGTACAGTCCCTATTTAGATTTATGGCTAACTTGTCAGGCATGCCCCTTTCTAAAAAGTTAGTTGCTATTTCTCCACTTCTAATATAGAAAGCAAATAAAAACGAATATGATTTTTTAGTTCTGAAATAAGTATAAGCTTGGTATTGAATATTTGAAAACTAATTTGCATAACTAAAAGCATCCATTTTAATTTCTCCAATTTTCTGTAATATGTCTTGCATTATATTTTTTGACTGATTAATTTGTTAGTAATTCTTGTTGTAGTTTTCCTTTCAGTGTGTGAGTTTTAAGCTTCAGCTTGCTGATGACAATTTGAGATTGAAAGTTATACACTGGGATACTTAGCACTATGTAAAAGAAAGGCATCAAATACTGTCACCTGATGTTTCACCATCATTCCTACATTGGTTGCCATGAAATCTCTTGTGAGCATTCCTTATCTAATCTACAAGCAGTAACTCCAGTAGCTTAAAAAAAAAAAAGTTCCAAGTGTGGGTTACACAGATAACTTTCTTGCGGGGACATGCCTCAACCTTGTGTTCAATGATCTTGAATGTGTGTAGAGTCTCCCACGCTGATCAAGCTTATTTCTCAGTTTATTAAAAGTGGGAGACAATGTTGTTGATGAACTTCAGTATCAAATGGACTTGTGCTTTGCTGTAGTAAGCAAACAGTAAATGTGTTGGGCCGTTAAATGGAAACAAGTATTTTATCCTTTTTGTTTGTGACCTGTGGACAGAACTGATTATACAGAAGTTAATGTTAGCTGCAAGAGTTGCAAGTGCTAATACCTAGACAGAATTAAATAAATCACTGTACACTTCTTGTGTTTTTAGTTAATTCTGATGTAGTTGCATTCCTGTTTTTAATATAGTCAAATGGTATATTCTTGAAGAGAATTAGTCTGTCATTCCGACTTTAATGCACAGTCCCAGGCTTCTGTTGATGCTTTCAGTTTTGAGTAATTTAGCTATCAGTGACTAAGGGAAAAAAGTCCCTGTTTTAACCAAATCATTTTATTGGTTTCACAATTGAAAGCGAAACTAAGGTATTGCTGACAATGCAAGATACGTTTTCATTTGGCAATGGATCAATATCAGAAAACAGTGTTGTTGAACTAATAGTTAGAATCCAATGATTTATAAGTGACAGTGTGCAATACTATAATACAGTTTTCTTGTACGTAGAACATCAATCTTGTTTCTCTGGTTTAGTTTTTTTTTTTTTTAAGTGTATTTGGTGGATTGTTTGGTTTGGGTTTGGTTTTTTTCTTGTGTGTATAGCAATAAAAATAGCTTGAAGAGATTGCCCTCAGGAGTTGATCTGGAATTATTTTATGGCCAGGTAAACTAGTTTGCTATCTTATCTGACATGCTTCCCTGAACTAAGGGGAAAGATGTTGCTGTGTAATTTGCAGTAACTGCCTCCCTGCAGTTAATACTGCCTTTATTGGCTCTGCAAAACAGGTTTGCTGTTCAGCCCCTGTGGTGGGTTGACCTTGGGGGCTGCCAGATGCCCACCCAGCTGTTCCCTCACTCCCCCCTCAACTGGACAGGAGGGAGAAAAGATGGAAAAGCCTTGTGGGTTGGGATAAGGGCAGGGATATCGCTTGTCAGTTTAAATCGTGGGCAAAATCCTTGACTGTGGTGAAATTTATTTATTGCCAATTAAAATGGAACGAGATGGTGAGAAACAAAGACAAAAACTAAACCATCTTCTCCCTAACTCTCAACTTCTTTCCAGGCTCAACTTCACTCCTCCATTCCCAAATCCTTGCCCTCCTGCTCCAGCAGGAATGAAAAAGCCTGCTTATATAAATTGTGTCTTCAAATAGAACTCGTTTTTTATTTGTGAGAAAAGCTGTCTTTCCCTGGCAGATGTGTGTAGTCAACCCTCAGTAAGAGCATGAGCTTAAACCTTATTGTCCAAAAATTTCCAGATGGTAAAAATGGACTCTTGGTCTGAAACAAACTTAAGTATATCTGAAAATAATTCCAAATCCAATTTAGCAAATAAGCTAATACTTGTGGGAGCAAGGTTTGGCTAACAGTGTTTCCTTGTACCTTCCTTTATGGTGTGCGAGTCTAAAACCAATGCGAACGAGACCCATGTTGAGGCAAGCAGACTTGCAGGAAATATTTGCAGCGTCTTGGTAAACGGTCCCGATCAGCTGCAAAGCAAGTGTGATGTTCTGTTGCTCTGTGTGTGTAAACACTGCTCTTGGTTTTAATGGCATCAGCTGGAGTAGCCTGCAGGAGCAGCAAGGCTGGTTCACAGCCAGCGTACGCAGAAGTAGCGGCTGTTTTCTTGCCCCTTTAGCTGAAGTCCTGGCACGGGGCTCCTCATTCCTGCCTGCTGCCCTCTTTCCTGTCCCCTCTGCAGCATCGACAAAACTGCATGCCCTGAAACTGTCACTTTCTGGAGGGATAGAGGGTGACTTAAGGTCACAGGGCAAAACTTATGTGTTCTAATAGCATTATCGTAGTGAATATTCTTGAACATTATGCACAGCAGAGTCAGCGCAGGTAAATAATTAGGTATTGTTTTGACAGTGCTAAGGTGCCCTTTAGGTAAGATAGGAGACTATTTGGCTAGCCTAAAAATAGTCACTGTAGCCATTTGAAGAAAAAAAACCCAAACCAACCAAAACCCCGAACCAAACATACCTGAGTGTGTACACAAACTATGAGTGTCTGGAGGGATTAAGAAAAAAAAAAAAGTGTTCTTCATCAGTTCAGTAGTTTAGCATGCAGTCCTGCCACAGCTACTGCTCTCAGTCTGATTCAAAATCAAAAGTGGCACTGTGAATAAATCTGTAGCCATCTTATTTCTTCACAGTGCGGTCTGTGGGAGCAGAGCAAAGTTGATGGTAAAATTGGTAGAAGTTCCTGTAAAATGGCTCAGCCTGTGAAGCAACAGGTGTGGTGGGAAACGCTTTACTGGCTTAGCAGTAACTTAAAGATTTCTGAGGCAACTAGATCATTTCTGATTTACTTGTTTTATTATTGACTGCTTTGCAGTGGAAAAGTGCTCTCTCATGTCTAATAAATCATGGAAGCTTTTTTCTTGTTTCTGTCTTTGTATATTAATTCTCCTGTCGTGTTCTCATGCAAGCAGAAGTTAATTACTGAGCCTTCACCTTTGCAAGAAACAAACCAAATGTGCAGTTCAGGAAGAGTTAAAACAAAGTTCCAAAATAGTACCTTATGTTGTCAAAGAATTTTTTTGGGAAAGCTCCCTGATGTAGTTAAGTGATGCAGTATGTTTTTTTTTTTTGCTTTGCACAAGTATATTGCTAATAGTGTGGTGGGTTTTTTTGTGTGACATTCATCTTTCCTCCTTTTCTATTATGCTTAAATACCTCTTTGAAGTTCTTTGATAAATATCTTCCGTTTCTCAGGCTCTTGTTTCATCCACTCCTTCCTGATGTTACTATAATATGATACTTCTGTATTTACTCTTGACTCTAAGATTTTGTATCTTAACTGGTACTGACTTTCTGTTTCCACCTTTCCCTCTCCCCAAATTCCTTTCTGCTATCCTGTGGTTTGGAGACTGGCATGATCCAGATGATGAACCTGTAATAGGGTTGAAGGTGATATGATAAATACAGACATCCATGTTTCATCCTTCCTCACTCTTGATCTTTGGTAATTGCTCTTCTCCCAAGAACGAGTGTTCTCATGTACTGCTTTCTTGTACGGGTTTTTCCACTCTGCTAAAGGTAGAGAATAAAAGGTAGAAACTCATCCTTTTCTGGAAGATCTCCAGGTCTTTTCCATAATGTTCATGTCCAGGAGGTGCAGGTGGTACAGCTCGGCAGCTGCAATGCTGGGTCATCTTCTAGTGTACACTTATTGAGCCCAAATTACACTCTGCATTTGAAGGGTGAGAAGGCTGGTAGTCACCCTTGATTGCTATTCCTTTTTTGCAGCCATGTAAAGACTTGAGGGATAATAGTGAAGCTGTGTGGCATGAATAGAAAGAGTGGAACAATGGAACTCTGATTATAAACAAGACTAAAACTTCTGAGCTTTAATTTGTTTAGGTTTTGGCAAGTGGCTTTTTTCATTGTGTAGTTCTGCAGGACTGGAAACAAGCCTCTTGAATGTAGAACGTTGTAATTAAATGCATCAAAATTCAAACTAGCATAATAGGTTGCTAAGTCAGCTCTTAGTCATGCTAATTTTTTTTTGAAAGCAAAAATCTTCACATATATTCCTTTTTCTAGCCTCCTTAGAAGTCCCCTCTTTGACACTCTGGTGGTTCTTCCTTTATACTTTTTCATTTGACTCAGTTTTCCCTTGTACAGTGTATTGGAGCTTGCTCTGTGATGCTTCAGACAGCAGTGTGCATGAGTTCATATGTCCTTCCATACATCATTACTACTGTTTCCCATTTCCATGCTCCTTTGCAGCTTAAAAAGTCTTATTTCCTTTTTTGTACTGCTGCTCCGTTGGTGTGTTCTGGTTAATAAAATACTCTAAACTTTTAAAGAGTAGCCTTAATATAGCAGAAGAGTGGAAAATCAGAAGTGGTAGGTGACATCAAATTAAATTAGAGCTCTTCAGATATGAAGATCTAATCCTTATTATGTAAGATAAACTTCTTATATTACTTCATTGTGGATCGAAATGGTTGTGGTGTTTCTTAAAAAAAAATGAAGTGGTTTTGTGATTTAGATTTTTGGAACTGTTGTCCAAAGGAATGAGCAGCAGTAGAAAAATGTCTTGGAATAGCTGTTTAAGCTATTTAAGGCTTTCAACTGTATTTGTATTACAGAGGTTTAAGATATGTTAAAGCAGAGCAATTAAAAAGACCGGTGTAGGTGGGAAAAGGAATCTGACTAAATTGCAGGCAAGATAACATTGTTAAGTGTCCCAAGTATTTGGCAATTACAAAGCAGTGAGACGCTGACTTTTTGAACATCTCATGTGTCACATCCTCCTCTCTGCTTGTCTTTGAAGGCAAAAGTGCTCATTATCCCCAGCCAGTTTAATTACCTAATTTTTACTCAGTGTATGCTTCTGTGTGTCGCTGCAAATTCACATTGCTGTGGATTTGATTAGGATTAAGAAAAAATGCCTGCCAATGAACCAAAGATGTCACAGAGTATTCCACATTCATTATGCCACTTTTCTGAGCTTAGGTGGGGGGAGAATTCAGGGCTAACGTATACTCAGTCAAGGTTCTCTGATCTGTTAGGGCAGGAAGATCACATGGGGAATGACCAGAGCTGCTACAGGTCTCTGGTTTTGTTTTTTTTTTTTTAAATAAAATATGAAGATGGCAGTGTGGGGTGGTCTTGGAATTGATCAGGTGGTAACTCAGAGTGCGTCTGCAAAACAAAAATGAAATGCTAGAGCTTCTCCCAAATTTTATCAATTTTATTGCATTACACAAGGCAAAATTAAGAGCAGATTAGACTGGCAGAAGTACTGAAGTAGCTTGTGATAGTTAATAATGCAGAATGTTGAAAGTAAATTTTTTCTGCTTTTATGTTTGTAGAAAAGGATCTAAAATTGAGTTAAAAGTACTTTCAAGATGCAATCCCCACTTTCTTCCCACACCTAGTTTGTAGTATACAAAGCAAAAGATTCAAAAGCAAGTCATGTGAGGACCACAGTGTCTTTAGGAGATTACCTGTGATTTCTATTTTGTAGTTGTATTTCAGCCTATTCATACCACTTGTTCTTTCTGTGATGGTAACGTTATTTTAATGTTTCAGAAATTATAATCTTGCTTTTTATTACTTCCGTGAAGGTGTTACTTTTATTTGTGTAACCTGAAGAGTGTGAAGTGCATTGTTGGTTTTTGGGGTTTTTTACTATCAAGCTTTGTAGTTTGCCATAAGTTAAGTGCATATATTGAGAATTTGAAATTCTCATTAATGTGTAAGAAGTTAATTTGTTATAGCGGCTTTCTAAGAGAAGCACAAATACATGTTAAGTAGAAAGCAAGTTTCTCTTTAACACCATTGGGGGACCACATAAAAGAGTTTTGCTTTTCTTTGATAGAGCACCAGTCTTATTGTCTGCTTCTGGGATTGCATCCCTGCTTTATCCCCATGTTCTTTCTCTCCCTTGTTTGACCCTTCGCTTCTGAGCAATCACACATTAATCCAGACCCTTCGCAACCTGCTCAAATACATTGGAGCAATTGGGCTTTGCTTCACCAGAGCTGGCTGGTACATGGGAGTCTTTGCATGGGCAGGTCTGAACAAACCAATGTGTGGCTGGCTCTTGGTAGAACTGGGGATGTGCAGATGAGGTGTTAACGGTCAACCTCAGACCTCATATTGCACCCTGCCTTTAAGCACAGCTGTTCTTGCCGTATTTATATAATTTATTTCTCTTGGGAAATCTGGTAAATACTTGTTCAGTACTAATGGTTTATAGTAAGAAACATTTGGTGTTACTTGCAAATAATTTTTCTTTCTGGGGTGGGGTGCGGGTCGGTGTGTGAAAGTCTCAGAAGAAATTCCCTCTTGCATTATTTGACCCGGCAATTGTCAAATGGTCCCCTGACTCTTCCTGGAGTGGGGATCAAGTGCTGATTTTACTTCTAATCCAGAATGACACTGGAAAGGTGTAAGTACTTTTATTGATTAGCTCAGATCAAATGCTCATAGTTTCAAGATAAACAGTTGAATTGAGGAAATGATCATTTCATATTGCATCAAATGCTTTTGTCTGCTACAGAGGTTGTACTTTGTATTTTGCTTTTGCTTTGCTGTATAGCCTCCCTTTCTTAATGGCAGGAAGAGTTGATCTTTCCACTTTTCCTCAAAATTAGTGAATTTAGCCAGCACAAGCTCTTCTTTGACAGAGGTTTGGCTATACCAGAGAAGGTTTTGTTATTAGTGATGTCCGTGCACATTTTTCTTATCCAAGCCAACAAAACCCTACAGTGTATGTCTGTGTTTAAATGCTGACTTACATCAGCAGCATTGGTGGTAAAAACATTTTTCATACTAAACCTCACAGTAGTTCTTCCTGTGTTGCAAGCTAATTTTCATTTTAGAGGTCATTCAAATATACAAAGGCCTTCTGTATGGAGGGAAGTTCCTAAGCACTTGAGTTTAAAACAATGCTGTCTCGTTAGGTCAAAGTTGTGTTGCAAGTCTGGTTTCAAAAGGTCTTAACGCTGTTCTCTTAATCTTCTATATTGGCTGTTTCAACATTGACGTTGTTCTGATGAACTGGTTTATGCTACTTACATCTCTTCAACCTGGCTGCTTGGATTCTCAGTTATCTTGGATTTAGCAGTGGTTGCTCTGGGGAGCCAGTTACCATAAGGAGGGCTGTGCTGGGTTTACCCTGGTGTGGTACCTGTGGTCCTGTCCACAGCTAGATATCATGTGCTTATACTTCCATAAGAACATCTTCAGTGGCACTTCCTCTAGTATACCTTACTTCCCAGAGGGTTTACAGTTCAGGGGTTTTTTTCAGCCATAAATTATATCCATCTTTTTGTGGCCTCTTAATTCCATAGGCTTGTTTCTGCTTTTTTATCCCATTTGTACTAGTGCCCTGACTTGTCTTGCTTTGATCGGTGGTTACTGTCATTAATCGTTGGTATTCAGGCTGTGAACTCCAGCCTCACTGAGGTGTAGACACCACCTGCTCTGCTGCAGGGACATTAACCTTTGGTGAAACAAAGTTGGTGCCTTGAAGCTCTTGAGCTGCCTCAGTTGGGCAGCTGCCTGCCGGGCAAAGGCTGTGAATCCTGAGCCCACATGGTGCCTGACTCCTTAACACTGGAAGGGTGTGCAAGAATCCTTTCAGAAAATGCAGCCAGGGCAGGGTTACACCTGTGAGTATGACTGATCTACTGGAGATATTGCCAGAGGCAACACTAATAAGCTGACTTGTAATTATCTGCTTTCATTAGGGGATCTTTCTCTTTGAACATTCAGTTTCTTGGAAGGTAAGGTGAGGTGTCTGTTCTGAATTTCTCATGCCCTGACAAAATCATTTGAGGTGGTAGAGTGGCAGTACTCACGCTCCACGTTTGCACAGGTTTCATCACAGTCCTTTGACAAGTTGGTCAATTATTTATTAAATAATAAAAGCATGGGGATTGGGGTGTGTACATGTAATCCGTTGCCTGAACAATTGGCTGCTGAAATCCCTTGGCTCATGTTCTTGACAGGCTTTGAACTTTGGTTGCTCTCCTTTTGAGTGCTCTGTTCCTGCACCTTCTTGAGTTTTGGACATGCTGTTTGGAGTGGTGTATCCTGAAAGAGCTTTCTGTACTGAAGTGGGAAGTCTTCTATGGGCTCTCACTGATGGTGTTGAGTGGCTGTCGTGAATGCATAAATTCTGTTTTAATGCATTCCAGATATTTGTCCTGAAATTGTCAAGCAGAATTTATGTACTTTCAGAGCAGTTAATCAGGGAGCGAGTTCAACTTTGGGGCCTAATTAATGACTAAGCTAGGGAAGGAAACATGAGTTTAATTAGAATATAGGGTTAGCAGTGCCTTAACTTACTGCTGTTCTGATCAAATGACAAAAGAAAATTCTTATGTTTGCCAGAAGCCATAAGAAGGAACCATTTGTAAAACTTTACTCCATTTTTTCTTTTATTCTTTCCTCATTAAGGTGTCTCACTAAATACGTGAATTGGATAAGACACCTTTATGACTGTGTGTCTTGCCTCTAGAGAAAGAATATTAATTTCTTTATGGGCAGAGTGCTCAAAGCTTTGGTTGGTATTACATTTTTCTGCACAAAGGTTCCACCTTCACCAGTGGTGCAAAATTTCTTTTCTTTGGCCAGCAAGGGAATGTGACTGGGAAATGAAATATTTGATTTATATGAAGAAATGGTCTTGCATTTTGCTTAATCCTCTTCACTAGGGCTGGGTGACAGTATAAAACAATTAATATACTTTGGGTGGGTCGTGTGAAGCTAGAAGCAGGTTAACTTATGGTGATCGCTTCTGTAGAGAACTTGCTGGTGTATTTTAGGGATAGAAGTGAGAGTATTTGGTGTGGTTTGCACTAAAAAATATTTTGGATTTAAATTCTCCTGTCATCTGATTCATTCTTTTTGCTTACTTCTCCTTTACGTTTAGAGCACCACTACACTAAACAAATTTCAGGGACTTCCTTTAAAATGTCTACATTTCACGCTTCATCTTAGTAATTACAAAGGTTAATAGGCTGAGGTTAATAATTTACAGGCATCAGTGTGACAGATCATTGACAAAATAATGGAATAAATAGTGAAGCTCAGACTGACCCTGCCTGGAAACAAAATAAACAATTTATGCTTATTTTAAACTTTATTTGCCTATTTGATTTTTATAAAGACTGTGCTCAACTTTGTTCCCAAGATCAGTACGCAACAGTTTGATTTGAGGAATACTTTGCATTTGGGCTTGCTTCTCCCCTGCTTCAGTCTTTCAAGTCTTGCTACTGGGATTCATAAGAGTAACGTGACTTGGCGTGAGTTTTGCTAGTGAAGAATTGAACTGTTAGTCTATGGTTAGAAGCTGGCCGCAGAAGAGTGATGGAGCTTTCTAGTACAGTGAAATCATGTTGGTGAGCAGCTCTCCAGCAAGCGTCTCGATCAGCTTTAGATGTTGGCAAGTTTGTGAAGTGAGAGCTTGCTTCCTTTCTCTTTCGTTCCTTTTCCTTTACCATGAGCGTGCTGCAGGTTCTTGGAGATGCTCCCATCTGCTCAGCGCTGGTGAGGCCACATGTGGAGTACTCTGGGCTCCCCAGTACAGGAGAGAGGTGAATGTACTGGAGGGAGGCCAGTGGAGGGCCACTGAGACAATGAAGGGACTGGAGCATCTCTCTCATGAGGAAAGGTTGGGACTCTTCAGCCTGGGAAAGAGAAGGATCTGGATCGGGGGGACGCTACCAAAGTTTCTTAATACCTGAAGGGAGGGTGCAAAGAGGATTAAGCCAAGGTCTTTATGGGCAGTGCCCGATGAAAGAACAAGAGTCAGTGGGAACAAACTGAAAGACAGGAAATTCTACTTCTACTTAAAACACTGTTATGGGTTGCCCAGAAATGTTGTGAAGTCTCTGTCCTTGCAGGTGTTCAAAATCTGACTGGACATGGCCCTGGGCAAGCTACTATGATTGGGGGTGTCAGACTAGACAAATGATCTCTGTAGGTGCCTTCTGACCTCTGCTGTGCTCTGCTTTCTGTGAAACACTTTAATGCAAAATTTTACTGAACTTCTTGGGAGCAATGTGAAGAGTGGTAGCTTTCATACGCGTGATGAAGCTTGCTTAGCAGTTGTAAGATGGCTTGAGGAATGCATGTGAGAGAAGACTTTTATTGATATCACAATGATTGTAACAAGTATATAAACTATACATTATGTTTGGTTTTTGGGGGGGTGTCTAGAAATCTTGTTCCAAGTAACAAAGTAAGCATTATAGATTTTTAAAGACACTTCTTTACTGTTCTCTATTCCTAATTTCTGAGTTAATTACCACTGGAAACCTTACAATGTTTTTTTATTACCTTCCATGGATTGAATACAGTTGTATGTGTGCTTTTTTTTTTAAGACTAGATTTCTAAATATCATCAGAGATTTGAGGCAATCAGACCCAGAAAACTAATACCTTGACTTTGCGTAACTCAACTGCTGAAGTTGCTATGATATGAATGTCTTATATACTGGACTGATAGGACAGACTTAAATTCCATGGGGTTATAAATTCCTTTTGTTTTTAAATAACGCTAGTTGATATGCTGCTGTCACTGAAATGGAACCTATCTGTTCTGCATTGGGAGATACTTAGTTAACTTTCTGGTAGAAAGGTTTAAATAGCATTTATGTATTTTTAAAATACGTTAACAGCATTCTCATTTTTGAAATGTGTAGATTAATCTATTATCATGAGGAAAGTAGGATACTCTGATTATGCTTGCTTGTCTGTGTTTTTTTTTTTTTTTCCCTGAAAAACCGGTCCAATTTCAATTAACTAGTTGGAAATTTAATCAAATTTTCATGACATAAAGATAATTAAATAGCTCCAGGTTGTGTGAAAATTAGTGGCTGGGAGAAGAAAAGGCCCTGAAGGCAGTGCCTCTACTAAAGAAGAATTTTTTTAAAAAAATGCATAGATGTCTTTCTTGCTGCCTGGTGGATGGCCAGTCAGTGTGTGCATGTGAAGTCCCATCTTGTATCTGACTGCCTCTACCTTGTGCTGGAAAGGGGTGAGGGCTTGCAGTGAGAGGCCAGAGAAGTTGTGGGGAGGAGCTGGTGCTCGTGGGGCACATACTAATATTTAGGAAGCCAAGTATTACTAATCTGCTTCTCAGGAAATTGGAGCATGTGGTAATATGTTGGATCCAGGTATTATTAGTTTACATCTCGGGAATTGGCTTCTCTTTGTGAAAAGCTGTTGACCTAGAGAGGTTTAGAGCAGGAATGATGATGGACTGCCATTGAAGGTTTGGGACAAGGTGGGGAGAGATGGATGGAGGAGCCTGGGAAGGGATGGGTCAGGAAAGTTTTTTAATACTTGAGAGTGAAACAATAGAAGAGGGGATGAGGAATATTTAGGGTTGCAGCCTTTGGGTTTTTGGAAAAGGAAGATAGGAAAACCTGTGGCTAAACAGAGTTGGGATAAAAAAGACTCAGGGGTATGAGGGGGCAGAAGTTCAGTATTGTGAATAAGAACTTTACAGTGTGCTTCTGTTTTTACCCACCCATCACAGAGAACAAAATAATGTTATATCTTTTGTACCCTGAACATTGTTTCCTGAAGATGTTCAAACACTGTTGTTTGTGATGTCTGCCTGATTTGGAACTCTGCCATAACTAGCAGAGAGAGATACTTGCATATATACAGTTTATGGTTTGGCTTCCTCCTCTGCGCAAGCAATATTGCTTATTATTGCCTGTGCAGGATCTCTGGCATCTGTCATGTCTCTGCTTCCTCCTGGTATGCAGATAGACCTTTTTGTGGGGTTGGAGATTACGCTAGATGATCACAATGATCCCTCTGACCTTACATCCCCTGAATCACCTCCACAAATGCAAGTGAGCCTAATAATAGTTCTAATTTGAGCGGAGAAAAAAGAGCAGATGGCTAACACCAACTTGTGGAAAGCAGTTCTCTTTTCTTTGTAACGCCTCAGAAATGCAAGGGCCTAATCTGTGTTCATAACAAAATGAGCAGTAGTAAATCTAGTTTGTGATTCCTACATTTTATTTGTGTCTGTAAATTTACTCAATCTCGAAGCGCCCTCCTGTTTGTATGTTAGAAACATTTAATTGCTAGATTTTTGGGCAGGAGTTGTCCACCTTTCTCTTCTCTTTTCATGTCCCAGTCATGTTGGTTGGGACCTCAGGGAGATGGCCAGGCCATCTTCCTCTCCCTGTGTGTAAAGTATGTCCTTTGATATCTATGGGGTGCATATAATCCAGTCCACTCCCTATCATTATAGGGGTATTTGTGATACCTTTATTTCCATTTTTTTTTTTTTTCCCCCCTCTTTCCCCCCCAGTGCACTTGGTGATAGCTGAAACCCTTTGCTCTAACCAAAGATATTGGCAGAGACTTTTCCAGCCTCAAACCTTGGCGTGTGATCACTTGCAGATTGTGAGATGTGTGCCCAAACGTACTTGTATCGCACACAAAGGCTTCCCAGGGCTGTCTTCCATTGGGAGCTGATGCTGCTTGGTTTGACCAAATGTTAGGGAGCCATTGCAGGCTGTTGGAGAGGGAAGCAGGATTGCCAGGGCTCCGACGACCCTCCAGAGCATCCCTGTGTAGGTGTTGGGACGCTTTGCTTCCGATTCTTGGTTTTGCATTGTCATCCTGTGAAAACAGCAGGGTCACTGCCTGACCAGCACGGGACATCAGGCCCGGTGAGTGGTGCCACAGCATTATTTCTGTGTCCCGAGAGCTCACTGTTCTCTCGAGCTTCCTTTTAAACATCATTCCAATGTGCTGAGCCCAGCAGTGTAGCATGTTAGATTGCTTTTGCTGGGAGGTATGGAAACAGCTATTTTAATACTGCTTCAGCTGTGAGGATGCCTTCTAAGTTATCAGTTGCTCGGGGATTGTTTTTTATTGTGAAGTAAATTCAATTTAGCTTAGAGTCACAGCACTCTTCTGTGAGAACTGCGGAGTGGTCCTCATTACTCCTCTTTGGTGTCTTATGTTTGATGTTGTCTGTTGTTGGGAAACACCAGGGAGTGAGGTGCAGTGTTTTTTTTTTATTTTTTTAGTTTTGGTGTGGTGTGTTTTTTATGTTGGGTGGTTTTTTTTTTTTGGTGGTATTTGTTTGGTTTTTTTGTAAGGCTTGTATTTCATAGTTTGGTCTATACAGAGAACTCACAGTTTAGGGAAATGCATTTTGTGGGGCAGTTGCTATAGGCAGGCATCAGTACTTTTTTGTTAGAGACAAGTTATTAATATAACCATGTTTTTGCCCAGTTGCTGAAGTCTGGAGAGGGAAGGAGGTGGAATGAAGGAAAACTGTGCTGATTGCAGAAATTAAAATTGCAGCACAAAGGTGAAAGCTTACAAGTGAATTACTTGTTGCTGGAGCCATTTGTTCTACCATCATATTGCAAATAAGAGGGGATCTGCACAACAATTTAAATTTAATTTTCTGTTTCTTCAAAAAAATAACCCAACAGTCTCTCCCCTAAAAAAACTCAACCCAACCCAAAACCTCAGGACTGCAAATAAAGATTATTCTGTGTTAATGAAGTCAGGGTCCAGTCATCCTAATGAGCATCAGAGTTTCTTCTGTGAGTTTGGTGGTTACGAACTCTGGTGCTTTGTGGCTTGGCTTTTTGCCTCTCGCTAGCAGTGATAAAAACCGTGCTGGTTTCCATCCTCAAATTTTATATGCTTTTTTTTGTGTCATTTTATATGTGAATTAGTCTGAGTGAGTTTGGGGGGGGGGGGAAGAGAGTTACTTTCAAAATCCTTTTTCTATTCAGAAAATCCTGAGTCCAAGAATACAAAACTTTCCCCTTGATGTTGTCAGGGTTTCATGGGGTGCTAGTCCGGGTGGGGCAGTATCTACAATAGATACTCTTGCTTGCCTGAAGGCTTAGGCAAAGGGATGTTTCTAACTTTGTTGCATTCCAAGTATCTTAATTGAAACCCACAGGCTAATTCCTTCTTTTATTTCTAAATTCCTTTGCTGAGAACTTAAATAACGAGGTGGGGAAGGCCAACGTAAGTTAAAATGTGAGATGACCCTTGGTAACTTGTGCTGGAATGGTTGGGCAATTTTGGTACTTTATTTGTCAATCTGCACTGTAGACTTCTCCAGGGCACTTCCATTATAGTGCTGCTCTGCCAGCTGTTTTTGGGTATGATAACTTTTGTCTTTCAAAAACTAAATAGCACAGTTCTGTCATGTAAGCATGTAATGCGTTTTGGGGAAATAAGAAATCTGGCTCTCAGTCGAGGTTGAGTAAAGGACAAACTGCAATCCGGTGAGGCTTTTGTTTTTACCTCTATTTTTAGATAATTTAGATTCCTTTTTGCTCTCGAACATAATATTCGCAAGGTAATAGATTAGACCTGAACTGTGGTTTCAAGGTGCCCCAGCAGACTGAAGGGACAATGTTGAGGGTGGAGGAGGTACCATAAAGCTGTAAAAGCAGCTGTTGGGGGCGACGGAATGCCAGGACACGGGCTGGGCATCTGATCACAAGAGCTGGTTGTTTTGAGCATACTCCAGTTGCGTGGACATACATCACGTTGTGTAACAGACACAGGCTTCAGCAAACAAGCATCCGGGATAGGAAGCTTTTCCTTCTCTCTGTCATCACAAGAGTTTAATTTTGTGTGTGTGCCTGTGTGTGTGTTTAGGCTTCTCTTTATTTCCTCTTAAAAGGAACAAACTGTTCTGACGTTGGCCATTACGAGTCCATTAGGTGGCTGGAGGGCAGGCAGAGGCGTTTTGGCCAGAGGAAGCAGTCGGTAGGTGATGAAGCAGAATTTGGCCCCCAGTCAGTCCTTGGCTTTTATCGTCAGGCTGCGGTGGTGTGAAAGGAAACACAGATGTTTCAGCGACTTGGTGGATTTGTTTCTCACTGGGCTGTGACTTGCTGACATTTTTAATGTCTTGTGTGAGAAGTTGACTGGCTGGAGTACCGCATGCTTTGCTGAATGGCAATATGGTTTTGGGTTTTTTTTTTGACTGAATGTGGCTAATTTGTTGTCTGAATCATAATGTCAGCCTCCGGGGGTTAGCTTTACAGACTCATAGGAATCTAAAGAAAATTAATTTGAGGGATAAAATAGCTAGTCACTGTTGTTAACAAAGCACCAGCATTTCAGTTACAAATTTTTTCCAGGGATTTATAGCAGAAAGCTTGACACAACCCTAGTTATAATGGCCAATTAGAAAAATCCTAGCTTCAGAGACTTTTATAAAGCAAACATGAAAGCAGAGTCCGACTGGGCAAGTGTCATCTATGGGTTTTATAAGTGAGCAGGATGTTTGGGGAAGACAGGGGTCTTGGGTGTTCTGATTCCTTGCTTAATTGAAATAGAAAGGATGCTGTGATACTGAAGAGATGGCAGGGGTATATACATTCATATTCTTTCTTTCACCATTAAAGACTAAGTAGTTCATGTTTATTGAAGTTGTGTGGTTTTTTGGTTTGTTAGTTGTGGGTTATTCAATAGAAATAGTATTTGCAATTAATGTAAATTTGTAAGAGTTGGACAGAGTTTGGGATTGAGTTTTGGGACATTTTGGGACATCATAAGAGTTGGACAGAGTTTGGGATTGAGTTTTGTACAAAGCTAGCTTTTTGGTCCAAAAGTGGCAATTAATAATCTAGTCTGCTCCTGTTTCCTAAGAAAAACCAACAACTACAAAAAACCAAAACCCAAGCAAACAAAAAAAAAAACCCAAATCTACTTTGGAGGGGAAAAATTAAATATATTCAGTATATTTGTAGTTTCAGTCTTGACCCTGTCAGTCTCTTGTGAGATGGGTGCTTGGCACAGAGAACCCTGCTCGTGGATCCTATCTGTCTTTGATGTCACAGCTCACTGAGGGAAGAGAGGAGGGTTAATGAGATCTTTTAGGTAATTGTATTCCTGCAGAACAACACCTTGAATTTCAACGAGCTGTTTTAAGTATGGCTTGCTGTATGGTATCTAGAAGCTCTTTCAGAAGAATATTTTTCTGCATTGGGCTATTCTTGATTTCTGGTTGAGCCTGAGGTGTGTCTGAGGAGTAGGCTATATTGGATCAGCTTTAGAAGGCAAAGAGCAGAGGTACAGAAGGGTGAAATGATGGCTGCTGGCTGCTGCAGTGCAGCAGATGTGCACTCTTTGGCAGGCCCCAAGCAGGTTTTTCAGCCCAGAACTGAGGTTTTATTTTAAATTTATACCAATGCTTTCATAAAGCTTATTAAGTGTTTTAATTGTTGTGATATCTCATTTCTAACCAGTGTGACTTTTTCTCTTGTCTGGATGGAGCTGTAGCTGCTTTGTTCCTATCTGTCAGATAGAAAACACCGGGTCATTTGTTCCATTGCTCCAGTAGCCTGTGTGTACCAGATTTATGACTAGATATATTAGACATGAATGGCATCAGTATCACATGCGTGTTGGGTCGGAAACAAGAACTTTAGAGGTCATCTACCTAAAGAATCTGGTGGTACATGTGACTTTTTTTAATAAACATCTGGGTTTTGTAGGTAGAACTTCACTGTACAACAGCCTCATTTACTGCTGCCTGAAGTTTATGATCTCTTAAGTGGTGCCTTGATTTAGGTGTATGATCTCTTAAGTGCTGCATTGGATTTGGAGATTAAAGCCTTTCATGGGCCATACGTGTATCTCTTCTTGGCTGCAGCCAGCAGGCCTGAAAATCCATGGTGGGCCATGCATCAGAAGCCTGAATAGTGACCTCAGCAGCTTTTGGCATCCAGGCTTCCAGGCAAAAAGGTGTTAATTTTAATTAACTCTGTTAATTTAAAGCCCATGGTTTCATAGGTTGCTTTTCACCAGATGGGAAGCTTGTGACTTTAATGCATGGCTCTCCTGCCCAGGAGGGTGCTGTGAGGCCGATGCTAATGCAAGGGAGCTGCTGTGGTTTCTAGCAAAGTTGAAACATTTGTGTTACTTTCCAAGTACCAAAGCCTTGTAGAAGTTTGAACAGCTTTATTGACAGATTAGGCAAAAAATTCTCCCACTGAATCAGGATAGTGTTTGATATGACTGGTTTTGAGCAATCTAGGATTAAGAAGAATGCGTTTTCACTCATTGTTTTCTTCTTATTTTCTTTCTCCAGATGAACACAATGATGTACAGAAAAAGACTTTTACAAAATGGATAAATGCTCGGTTTTCCAAGGTAATGTTGAATTGAAAATACAGCTTGTTGTTTGTTTCACTGTTTAGAATAATATGGGTTAAATATACTTTGCTCATACTCTTGTAGCATACTCCTGGTAAAATGTGTCAAAATGAAAACAAATAAAATACCGTAATGTTTGTTCCCCTTCCGTTTCCTCATACATGTAAACATTTGATACTACCTGTCTTGTTTAAGAAAATACAAAAGATTCTATTTGTTAATACATTAAAATATAGTTATTTGCATGATGGTGTCTGTTTGGGTTTTGGTCCTCTTTCTTTATACAATTTATTTCTGCATGCAATTTTTTGAGTCCATTAAGGCAGATTTTGAACCTTAGCCACTGTGTTAACTCTCTGTGCTGCTGAATCAGTTTCACTCATGAAAAATACTCTTCAACTTCCAGTTGAGGCCACTTAGTGTTGCTACTTGGGTCTTGATTGCGAATTTTTGTATAATTACTTGCTCATTTCGAATTTTCGCTGGCACTCATACTGTATGTTTCTTGGTTTAATTCTCTTTATTGATTCGAAACTTACTGAGGATCCTGTTTTGTGTTTTGGGATGAGAAAGGAAGTGGTAGTTGATTTGGAATGTTATTTAAAGCCTGCTTTTTATGCTGTTCTGCTAAAAGTGAAAAATGACACTTTGCCCAGGAGTGAGGTGGCTGCGGGAACTTTCCCTGCTTCATAGTCTGAATGTGTGAAAGAACCTGGGCTATTATGAGAGAAAACTCATGGTTTATTTTTCTAGCCAGTATGGTCCTGCTTGTGTGATAAATGGTAGTTTGTACCCTGTAAATGAAAAGGAGCACGTGTGTGAAATCCCGAAAGTAGATATAAATATAGAAGGAAGGGTGTGGAAGGAGGGAGGTGTTGGTTTGTTTTTCTTTTTAAATAAAGCAACGAGGGTGTTGGTAGCAACGAATGGCTGCCTCTGGAGCGCTGCCCTTCTGAAGTTCTTGGTCAGCAACGTGAGAAATTTTTACCTTCCTTCCCTTCCTGCGCAGCAGGAATACTGGGCAATGCAAGGCTTGTGGCCTTGGTTCCTTCACTTTGGCTTAGGTTTGTTTTGACTGGAAGTTGATAACCTGCCGTCCTCATCCAGTGCGTTCTTGGCTGGTTTGCTCTTTAGGGGAGGAGTGCCTAATGCGTAACTGGTTGCTCTACACTCTGCTTTTGACTGCTGCTGGGAGGAAAGGCAGTCCTGTGGGAGGAGGGTGAGGCAGGGCAAGATCATGTAAGGAGTGAAAATGCGATGAGAAAGGAAGGCCTGTTTGCAGTGCCTTACCTTGGCATAAAGATGGTACGAACACAGAAATGACAGTGATGCTGAGAATGTTCTATGTGACTGATTTGTGTGTTATGGACACTGTATTGAAATAGGTAAAATTGTTTTTGGTCTTTATACTTCTACAACAATGGATATATTTTATAAATATATATATTTTTCTACCATGTATTCAGACAGATCCTGCTTAGCTCCTGGATTTCCCTGCCAGGATATGGTCAGATACTTGTTGGATTTGAAGTAACCCTGTAACTTCATGGCCCATTAAACCACCCAAAGCTATGAAAGCCTTGTTAATGATTAAAGAGACTCGTACAAAAAGACATACTCCTGACTACTGCACATCCAATTGCAACTGGAGCATGGCTACTTTGCCATGAAAGGACGCATATTTATGAAGACTGGCATGTTCAGATTGCAAGGAAATTGCTGGTGTTAAGTAGAAATCACCTCATGTAAGAAAGTCTGGTTTCAACTGCACCTTGAAAATGTAAGGAGACTGTTTTCAGTCTCATTGAAGGTTTTGCATTTGCCAAGTCATTTGGGTTGTTTAAAATTCCTTTTCTTTGAACAAGATCGATTCAGCTGCTTAGTAGGATAGAGAGATTTTAAAGGCTGTTTAAGTGTAACCTGACTTACATTGCAGAAAACAAAATAGTAACTGAGGAATTTTGTATGGAATTGCAAAGTTCACTCTGAGATTTTACTTGTCCTTCCACGTTAAGGGTTTAAATGCCCTTCATTTAAACACATAAATAAAAGGTAAGGAGCTGAGCCTCTATAAACTCATTTGGCATACAAAAATCCTAAAATTTACAATTGCATAACGTAATCAAAATCACTGAACTTGATTTAAATCAATTCATTAGGGTTTTTCAGAGGATCTGGAAAGAGAGCAATGTCTTTCCCTTCTCATCAGAAAACAGGTAGATGAGCAAAGCACAGTAAGTCTTTCAAGTATTCTGAGAGATACCCGTATCTCTTTGGGCACCTATTCAGTGAGATACAAGTTCTGGCTCTAGGTCACAGTACAGTAATTTTTGTCTGTGCTCTTTCTTTGAATTGTGCTTGAAATTTCTTGAAATGAAGGCACAAGCACATTTAAAGTGTATTGAGTCTCAAGGTCAGGAAAGGTACTCAGCCAAGCCTTAGTGCTTGCTATAGAAGTCTTTACCTTAGCAGAGCCATACGTGCTATGGGTCACAAGCCTATGATGGTTGTGTAGTAAGCAAATTTTGTTAAAGGGAATAAATTGTTAGACAAACAGTCTATTTTACCAAGCTTTAACCAGTAGGGAAGTATGATAACGATACAGAGCATTTCAGCATATCTTTATATTAAATGCTATATTTTTCCTTACTCTGTTTTTTTTTTTTTTCAATTGCTCTGTCTAGTCTAATTTCAAGAGTAAGATATAGCTGTTTCCCTGTGGTATAGCCCACCAATTAAGGCATTAGTTGTATAGATAGTTAATGCATGCTCTTCAAACACTGCAAAATTGTGTTTTCTATCTTTTTTTTTTCCTATTCTTTTATCTCTTTCTATCCTCTTTTTTTTTTTTCATAAATACTTACCAGGTCATAAGTATTAATGGATATATTTTCAGAACACCTTTCTGTAATGCAAGAGTACTGTCTTCTGTGTTGAGAGTTACTGCATAAAAAGTAAATATCAGAAGTAGCTACTAATTTTGATTGGCCAATCTAAGATGTTGGTTAGGCTCTCCAGAGTCTAACATTTGACATTTCTGTAATATCTTCATATAAACCAAAGCTCTTGTGGAGTCTTATGACAGAGCTCAGAGAATTCATCTCTTCTGCAAACTCAAGCAAACCGTCTAAAGCATCTAGTTTGTTTTTAAATGGAGCTTGATCAGCAGAGAGAAGGGACTTCAAGAAGATGATGCCTGTGTTTGAATGGTTTGGGTTGGAAGAGACCTTAGAGATCATCTCATTCCAACCCCTCTGCCACAGGCAGGGACACCTCCCACTAGAGCAGGTTGCTCAAAGCCCCATCCAGCCTGGTCTTGAACACTTCCAGAGATGAGGCATCCACAACTTCTCTGGGCAACCTGTTCCAGTGCCTCACCACCCGCACAGTAAAGGATTTCTTCCTAATATCTAATCTAAATCTCCCCTCTTTCAGTTTACAACTGTTACCTCTTGTCCTATTGCTACACTCTCTGCTATAGGTTCAGGCTGTATCTATTTGCATGGTTTATCAGCAGGCCTGGCACTTGTAGATCCATCATACAGACCTCTGACGCTTCAGCTGATAATTACATAGTACGGTGACTGGATGCTCACACTCGCAACTCTAGAAGACTTGAGAGGAATTCAGGAGTCCTGTGTCCCACTTTATACCCTGCAAGTACAGTTTTCTCTGCCCTGTTTTCTTTCTTTACTCCTACCTCCTGACCCTGTTTTTATTTCCCCCTCACTTACTATTACACCCTCTCATGTCAGTAAGCTTGCCTGCCCAGCAAATTCTGGCAAATCTGGAGTTTTGATCACCCTACCTATTTCATTCCCACTTCTGTCTCTGTCACTTAGTTGCTTACGGCAAGACCCAGTTTTTCTTGTTAAAGCTCCAGACCTGCTCTCTCTGTCCTTCCTTTCCCCTTCTTCCATTCCACACTTCTTCACCCTCCCAGCCCTTACAGGATTTGGTGCTTGTGTGGTTGGTCCCATTTTTGTATCTGTCTTTGTCTAAGTGGTCCTGTTCATGCCTTCTCTTTATCTCCTTGCAGGAGGCAGTCTTTGCTGACTCTTATGTTCCCATTTTCCAAAGTTTGCTTTCAGGTTGGTTACTCTCCTCTTGTGCCGTTCCTGAACTTGGCAGGTAGGACTCGGGGTCAGCACAAGAAGCATGATGCTGTAAGTCTTAATTTAGACCCATGGAGTCGGAGCTCAGTGCTGTCGCTCTAGAGGAAGTTCACAGATCCAGCATGGGCAAACTGAGACTCTTCCTTTTCCCCAAAGAATTGTGTCTTTATTACATTTGGGAAGTTTTTGCACAGGGATGACAGACACACTTTATTTCTAGGAAGGCTGTGCTCTGCAAAAAGAACATAAAACCCCTGAGATGCTTGTGCTATTCGGTGAAAAGGACACTGGATTTCCCTCCCTGCTTCCCCAGGTCATAAGTCTTGGGTATGGATGGATGTTGAATGGGAGCCAGCTGGGGGCATTGTTCCAAGGTGTCGAGAACTGCATTCTAAGCCTTGTGTGCCTGAGAGCTGTGCCTCCCTTCCCTTTCTGTCATGTACTCCCATCTCTTTCCAATCCAAGCTCTTGATTTCATTCTTCTTAAATACAGAAGTCTTATACGGTCTCATTTCTGCATTTGCAGCATTCTTATTGCACCTATGTCCATCATCCTGATTCTCCAGGTCCTCTACTGTTGCCCTGACATCTGCATTGGCCAGTAACTGCAGCACTGGCAGGGCTTGGAGCTAGGACCTGCCAGTGTAGGTAAACCAGACCTCCCATACTTCTACAGTATCTTAAGCGCTCTCCTGCTCTGCGGTCTTCCAAAATCCATTTCATTTTTAGGGTTAAAGGGCAAAGAAGAGGCTCAAGTGCAGCTTGGAAGCAGGCTCTGTCCTCTAGGGCTAATGTCCAGGTTGCCTGCGAGAAGGCAAATGCTCAGTGCTGGGGCTCCTGTGCTTTTCCTCTCCGGGACTCTGGCAGGTCCCCTCCCCTGGAAGGACACCAAGTAAAGATGAGAGAAAACAGGGCAGTAGGTGAACTGGTGAGCTGTACTTGGAATGCTTTGCCATGTGATGGCTTTATATGCATCTTAAAATTAAAACAGTCCCTCCCTCATACCATGCATTAATTCGTTTTCTAACTGCAAAGTCTGCTTTTCTGGCTTTTGTCCTGTGTAGATCTTCTCCACCTTTTTTGCTACTTAATTTTCTTTCCTTTAAGGGTTGTTCTACGATGAGTAAATGTCAGACCCCATACTTGTGAAGACATTTTGCTGCTCTGCTGCCCCCTCTTAGCAAATGTGATAAATCTTTCTAAAGACAAAAGCATACCTATTCAAGATAATTAATTTCACATGACCTGACATACCTGAGGCCAAAGACATTTCAGAAGAGAATTTTCTTGAGAAGGAGAATTATGGAGTTTAATGTATTAGTCATGCAAGAAGGGAGATCGGAAAGATTGATTAGGCAATTTTATCTGTCCAAGGAGACGTCACCTAAGATAGTCCATAGTCCTTTCTACAGTTCAGTTTTTGTGGCACAAGCAGGGAAATACTTGACTGCTGATAAAATATTCTCCAGTCTAACTGTTCCTGCTGTTTTCCACTGCTGAATTAAACTATAAAACGTAGCTTCACTCAAAGATAGCCAAAGCTTATAAAAAATTTGGCCTTAACTGGAGGAACAACTTGGGTGGAAAAGAATTAGTGTTTGTATGAACTGGCCTTGAAAAAGTCAACTTTTAGTACACTTTTTTTCTTATCTGCATTACTTAGTCTCTCCTTCTGAGAACAGGTCAAATGGGATGTGAATTAACCAAGACACAGGAAAATAGATCTTCTCTAATAGGTTATGAGATATGGTAAGGATGATTGATTTATAGTAGAAAGTGATAATACACAGCAGTTTGGTCTCTCCCATATTTAGCTACAGCACAAGAATTGTCAGATTTTTTGCTTTCCTCTCAATTGTTGCTGTTTTCTGTTCTCAGAACAGGGTGTGGGCAGCATCTCCCATGCTGGTCACAAAGTTTGGTATAGTAACACTAACTGTAATTACTGGTTTTGGTTAATGCTCTGGGCTTTGGGATAGAGTTTGATACTTACTCATGGTCTCTGTTATCATCCTGGTTGTTAGTGTTTGTGTAATTGTGTTTGTGTGATCTTCTCAGGCACTAGAGGTGAACCTGGTAGAGGCATTGAAGCAAATCTGTCCCTTTACCTGTTAATCACTAATGAGAACAATAGTCAGCCTTGTCAGCAGGAATATATATATATATATATATATATTTATTTTAAGGAACCAAGTTACAATCTGAAGTTAGTTGAGTTAAAAAGATTAAAAAAAAAAAAAGAGAAAGGAGGGGAGGGAAGAAAAGAAAAAGATAACCTTCCAGTCTTACAGGAGAAAATAACTGACAGTGATAAGAAGTATGGTCCTAACTGCCCCTGATGGTAATGATACATAATGAGGCTTAATTGCAAGCTGTGGTTAGTACTGTTAAGTTAAATATATTATAATAATGTATAAGCTTATGTAAATACATTAATAGATACACTGGGAAGAAAGACCGACCCACAGAGAATTGCTGATGCCTTGTGTTTGTTTTGCTGCCTTGCGATGTCTAATATTTGCTTTTATGTTCTCTCTCCTCCTATCATATTGTCAGCCAGGTATTTCAGGTGTTCCATGGATTGAGCTATCTTTAGCTTTTCAGTTTTGCTGCTCCTTAAACCTGTGTCTGTGATCTAGTAGAATCAAGCTTTTCAGCATATCTCAGTGATAAGTCCTACTGTTTCTTCTCTTGTTAGTCTGGATTTTTAAATAGCATTTTGTTGCTTGTAGTTATTTTATTTTTAAGCACCAGTAGTGATATATAATTCGGTCTATAAGTTGTTTTCCTCCTGTGATTATTTATTTATTTTTTATTTGGTATTTGAGTTCATAGTTTTGGTACTAGTGTGCTGTAGAGATGCCACAATGACTCAGGCACATTGAGCACAGACTAGACCATACTCAACTATAATACATGTGTCATGGTATAGCTAGTATTTATGTATGTTGACTTATAATTGCTGCATATCAACAGAAGGAGAATGGAAAAAAGTATCACTTCTTAAAAATACTTCTGTAAACAATGGCTATAGTCTTAAATTAGAAATTGGCAAGATTATTTGTTGACATAGTTGTTTACTTTTTGCAATGACCTTTTTGCATTCTGAATTTTTTCCCACATTGAGTTCCCACGTACTGGCCTCATGATGCAGCAGCACTTGACATGTCTGTTATTTTATCATGACCAATACAGACTGTAGTTCTTACTCCTTGTATTGTTTGTAATCGAGTTTAAACTAAGTAGGTGGTTACCATGAGTTCCCTAGGACTTCACTTGAATGTTACAAGATGGCTCGTGTTCTAGTTTAAGTGCCCAACATGTTCAATATTTCCCCCTTCTCAAGAAAAAGGGTAAAGGGGTCTTTGCAGCTCTACTATTTCGACCTGTTCACTGAGCATCTTACTAGGCATTAAAAATAGTCATCTGTGTTTAAAAATAGTTAACAGAAGACAACTCTGACCTTCATGCAAGTGACATTGGGAGATCAGAAGAATCTGATGGAAAAATCAAGATGTACTGCTTCCTATATCTTTTCAGGGTGTTGTGTTGGTGTTTCTGAGGTGGCAGATGATCTAAATGACAACAAGGGCTTTTCCCAGCACTGCTCTGAGCACTGCTCTTGTCTGCTGCATTCTCTTGGTGGCTGGTAAAGGTCATACGTATGCTTTTACAATATGTGTTACTTCCCTGGTGACAGCCAGCGTGCATTACTGTGAAACTGAGAGGATCTTTCATCCTGGTTTTAATGTCATCACTAGGAGGTCTGAATCACTGAGGAGGATGTGAAATAGAGGTGGCTTATCTCTCACTCTCAAATATCTTTGGCACTTATTTATTGGAAAAGAGTTAGGTCTAATAATGTACTTTCAATAATTATTGATTTCAAGAACAGGTAAAATCTCTGCTGCAGGTAACTATGATGATATAAGAGAAAACTGCATGTTTCTAGCTAAACTAGATAACCATTAAAGAAGTTTTAATGTCTAATTTTGCATATAATTTCATGGTCAAGAACAATATGCAAAGAGCATAAATGGCTATGATAAAATGACAAACAATAGCTGGTGTTTAAAAAAAACAAAAACACAGACTTTCTCTTACTGAGAATTTGTGACTCCCTTTAATTTTCTGTAATGTGGCTCAATTTTATACATTCCCCATTAGTAATGAAGGGACAGTAAAGAATGTTCTACTGTAAAATCTACTCAAGGGGGATTGCTGCCTTGCAGCTGTGTGTGCCTTCAGAAGAGCAAACTGTAAATGCTGATGGCCAGCCTGGTAACATTGGATGACTCTTAAAAAATCTGGTCCGGATTTTGTTTATATCTTCTTCTATTTCCTGGGAACACTTTCTGGCAAAGAGCAGACATGACTTCTGCACAGTCATATTGGCTGGCCTGGATGACCCCTCCTTTGCAAGTAATCCTAGATGCACACAAGGAAGTGTGAGTCACCCTCTTAAACCTGATCCAGGTGGAGAGGCTGAAAGAGGACCAGCAGGCGTGTGAGTGCTGCTGCTGCAAAGAGGAGGAGGAGAAGGAGGTCACTGCATGTGGGCGCTCTTTCCCAAGTGGTGCTCGTGTCTCGCTGGAACATGCAAAGCTGATGCCCATGGTGACTGGTCTTGCCACGTATGGCTAGGATCTGGTCTTCAGCTCAAAGATCATTCAGAGACTGCTGCTGCCCCATGAGAGATGTCTGCTATCCATAAGTAGTCAAAGTTCTTTGTCTCTTCCCTCCCCTGCTCATGTTAGCACAAAGGCTGGCACCAAAATGTTTGTTGGACTAAATGTAATGTGGTAGATTGGATCTATTTCTGACCCTTGTGCATGAGCCCTGGGATGGATAACAAATGTGTCACCAGGGAAAATTTATAAGAGCACAAGCAGACCTAGCCCCACCTTACGTACTGTCTCCAGCTTTTATTTCTCCCCTTTCAGTTGCTCTGCTTTCCTTTCCTCTTTCCCATGTTCCAGCCCCTGTTGATGGTGAATGGGCTCCTTTCCTGCTGTCAGTGCTGGTTTAAAGCATTGGGGAACCAATGTGGCCTCTTTCGAAGTTAAGTCTGTTAATTGCGTTCTTTTGTCTGTCTTATCAAGCCCTTGTCTCTACCACAGCAACTCTGTGTGCAGCTCTGCTGGCAAAGCCCTCTCGGGCAGGCTGAGGGAAAGAGGTTTGTTTTTTGTTTTTTTTTTTTTGCTGTCACAGCAGACATAAGCAAAGCTGAGAAAATCTACTGTCTGTTAACTGATAAAAGTTTTTAGCAAGGGGGATGTGAATGTTTAACACCCTGAACCAGCACAGTTCTCCTGGTACATGGTGTGTCCCTGCCTGTCCTTTTTCCTATCTTTGTGGTATAAATTAGACCCTATTTTGTCTTTGAGAAAGGACCCATTATCTGCCTTGTGTTTGTACAGTGCTTAGCACAACGTAAGCTGCTCCTTAAGTACTTACCAACACAACCATGACTAGCCATTTGCCCTTGCTTAAAGGGCTCGCTATGATTTGTCACTGTCACTCTTCCGTAAGACAAATACTAAAATTTCTTGATCCATTATGCCCAGTGATGGGCGACTGCTCCTTATGGGAATCTGGTGGAGGCTGAACTGCTTCGCACTTGTGTAGTCTTTCAGTATGTAGAAAGCGAGTAAAATATTGTCAGTTTTGCAAAGGAGAAACTTAGATTGGCTTAGCATCCTGTATACCAGGCAGGAGTCTACAGAGAGAGATACATATGGTTTTTTTATACATGCAAATAAATATGTACATCTGCAGTATATCTGTGGGTACAGACTTTTATTTTTTTTTCTGAAGGCCAGATTGCTTTCTGGAGTTTAGGAGTGAGTGGTGTGGGTGTGGGCAGGGGAAGCAATCTTCAGAGCCCCATGCCTTACCCTGTAGGATGGGAGAAGGCTTCTGCCCTCCCCCAGAGCAGCACGCTCTTGCTGTAGCACACCAGTCTACCCCAGTAGTGAGCTGGTCCCAGAGCTGCGTGCTGTCACCCCAGTGTGCCTTGGGGCAGTGCTGTCTCCATGGGCCCATCAGGTGTCCTGTGGTGGTATTTGGGGTGGTGGATCAGATCCAGGGCTTGGAGTACTCCTGGCCCGGCTGGAACTTGGTTTGGATTAAGCTCCCTGACTAGAAGCACAGGTGCAGCCTTAGTGTGGTCATGTTCCATGTTCCCAGATTGCCTCTGTGCTGCCACAACAGCCTTCCCCAGTAGGCTCAGTGGTGGGTCCTACACACAAAGAGATGGTGCTGTACACCTGTGTTCTCACAAGGAGGTGGTGGTGATGGCAACAGCTTGGCCTGGCTCCAGGATGGCATGTTCCTGGCTCAGGAGGGCATGAATAGCTGTTCTGCCAGCATTGCCCCATAGCTTCTGCTTGTCTTCTCTTGGGAAATGGATGTATGGCAATATCCCTTTGGCTGCCGTTTTATAAAATTATCTTCCAGCTCCTTTCTAAGCTTAATAAACTTTGAGTCATGGGGCTGTCAGAAGCTGGGACACATAGCTGTTCCGTCTGGAAAAGGAAAGCAAAAGAATTCCTGAAGCACAGCAGCTTGCTGTCTAAATGCCCTCCAGGAAAGCCTGGCAGCATCCCAGAGCAGTGGAGGGACAGAGCGGTGACATTCTGGATTGTGGACCATGTGGCTCAGGTAGCAGGTCCTGCCTGGAAATGTGTCCAGGTGTGAGGGTAATGCAGGGGTGGGAGGAAGGCAGTGTGAGCAGAGGAGGGTGCAGCGCATTGCACAGCCTCCGCTCCCATTGCGACACCAGCACTGTAGGCTGGCTCTGTGCCCTGATGGGACAGCTGGGGCTGCCTGGGTGGCTGCTGCCACCAGGTGCCTGCACATCCCTCAGGTAGGTGTGGGAAGCTGGAGGAGCAAGTTTCCAGCCTTCCTGGCAAGTGTGCTGCAGTGGAGGTGGTGATGGGATTGGCGGGATGGGTGCTGCAGCCCTTTCTTGGCCAACTTCAGTCACCCTGCACTTGTAGAAGAGCTTCCTGCGCACCGACTTCCTTCCAATAGAGTGTTCTGCTAGACTTCGCTAAGTGCAGGGGCTTTGCATCTTGCTGGGTCCCTGTGTTGAGGATAGTGGATACTTTAACAAACCAGGAGGGGAGTAGCTTAGGCTGCAGAAATAACTTAATAGTCTTCTGCTGGCTCATTAAACTGACAGCAAGACACGGTGCTCTGATGGCCGGTGAAATGGAAAAACCATTCCCCTGAGAAAGCAAATCTGAATTATTTCCACCATCCCAGCAGGGTGCATTGCGTAGGGCTGGAATGTACTGTGACCCGTTGAAATGAATGACTGAAAGCAAGAAGTCATTTGTTTTGTTTTTATGTATGTGAAGTGAGGGGATGGGAAACAAAGAAAGAAGGTGGCTGTACGCTCTCGATACCTTGTGGTGCTCTATTAAATGAGGCATTTCTCTGCTTTTTGAGTAGATCCAAATCCTTTTTTTGTTTGTTTGTTTTATTGTTTTGTTTAACTTTTAGACCTAAGGCAAAACATTTATTGAGGATATATAGCTATGGCATTGTGTGTGCATTGTTTTAATTATATAATTATAATTAATTATATAATTATAGAGGCCTTATTTCCTTAAGGCCTTTGACACTGCTTCCCACAATAGTCCTGTCGCTAAATTGTAGAGATACAGGTTTGATGAAGGGACTGTTAGGTGGATAAGGAATTGGCTGGATAAAAAGAGTTGTGGTCAACTGCTCAATGTCCAAATGGAGATCAGTAATGGGTGGTGTCGCTCAGGAGTCCTGTAGTGTTCAATATCTTCATCGATGACATGTGGCTTTGAGTGCACCCTCAGCAAGTTTGCAGGTGACACCACACTGAGCAGCGCAGTTGATTTGAAGAGGGAAGGCATGCCATCCAGAAGTACCTTGACAGCCTTGAGGTGTGGGCCCATGTGATCTTCATGAAGCTCAGTGAGGACAAGTTACAGGGTCCTGCACCTGCATCAGGGCAGTCCCCAATATCAATACAGGCTAGAAGATGAGTGGATTGAGAGCAGCCCTGTGGAGGAGGACTTGGGGATACTGGTGGATGAAAAATTGGACATGAGATGGCAATGTGCGCTTGTAGTTCAGAAAGCCACCCATACCCTGGGCTGCATAAAAAGAAGCATGACCAGCAGGTTGAGGGCAGTGATTCTGCCTTTCTGCTCCACTCTGGAGAGATCCCACACTTTGGTGACTAACAGTTATTTGCTTTCACAGTGAGTGTTAGTCGTATTGCATCCAGTGAGACTTTTGTTAGCTCCTTCTGTCTGTTTTTCTGGACATATGAACAATTTCCTCATGCCCATAGCAACCTCCTTCTAGTATCTTCTGTGTGGTGATGCAAACCAAACTTAAACCCAATTTTGTTGGCATCCATGGTAATTGCACTGTGGATCATCTCTCGTTATGCACCATAAACTGTATCAGGGCTTCCCTGCATCTACCTCCTGGGTCTTCCATGCTCTAGAGTTTTGGTGAAGTTACTGCGCAGCGGGGAAGCATCTGAATCACCTGTGAGAAGCACACAGTCTAGGAGGACAACTTTGTCCCTTACTGTGCTAGAAAGGGTATAACCGAGCTCAGGAAATGGCAATATGTAATGGCAGGATATTATCAAACAATGATATTTAATTACATTGCTCTTTACACCCTTTGCCTATGTATGTGTATATACACATTTTTGGTTTTTTTTTAAGCATGACTTGTAAAAATAATTGGAGAATAAATTTGCCAGAAAAATTCATTGCAAAACATTGCCAAAAATTTTTTATGCAAAACATAAAAAAAAAATTAATATCAGACACTGGAGCTAGGGTCTGTGTGTTTTAAGAAGTGACCTTAGTTAAGCAATAGTCGTCCTCACCATTGTTTAGCTGGTTTAGTTAGGTCTGTTTCTGTACAGGAGATTAAAATATTCATTTCTGATTACTTTTGAATAGTTTTAGTAGTATCAAATCTAATTAAAGTGGACATTTAAGAAAAAAACCCTTATGAATTTTGAGGAAAACCAGGAATTTGCCAGCAAATGGGGTTCAATGGGCAGTCCAGTGCTCTCTTTCTGATTTGTTAGCCAGTGCTTGTTGGCAGGGCGGGAGGAGGTAAGTGATGGTAGAGGAGGTCTGTATCAGCTATTTCATGTCATGTAAGATTGAGCTTTGACAGCCTTCTTTCTCAAGACCAGTGTTATAAAGCCAAGGCTGTAGAAAAAAGCAGTATTGGAGTTTTAGGTACTTTTAAGAAAATATTTTTCTTCTCAAATTGCCACTTCAAAGGGACACTGAAAAAGCAGTAGCTTAATTGATCTCCTGGCAGCCAGCAGATGAATATTACAAAGCAAATGCACTCAGTTGCTGGCTGCCTGTGTCTTCTCCCCCTGCCCTGCAATGCTTTCCCATGTTAACTTTCTTGGATGCTAAGAACAAATAAGATTAAAAGGGAGTGTGGAAAAGGTTAACGTGATTCAGCTGTTATCTACTAACTTTCTTGTACAGAGCCCTTCCACCCCCAAATAAAATTAATATTAGAAGTGTATAATTTAGAGTAGCTCTTTCACATTTTGCTGCTTTTTCGAAGGTAGAGAAAATGATTAATTTGTTTCAATATATTCACCTTTTGATCTAGTACTCTCTGTAGAAGAGTGGCAGATCCTTACACAGGGCTCAAATCCAGGTCCTTTTTTGTTTTGTCTTTTTTTACATCTGTGAGAATTTGTCCCTGTAGCTTCTTTCTGAAAAACCCCAGCTTATTCCTCCTTTAGATGCAGCCAGACCAAAGCATTCTTTCTCAAATGACTCCTCAAACTTGCCAAATTTTTTCTTTTCCATCTTGGAGTGTTAAGGCATCTACCCTAACGTGAGCCAGGATGCGTTTATTTGGTTTCTCAGTACTAGGCTGCTGATGCCTGGAACCATAGAGATGGGGAGAAAAAAAACATGCTGAAGATGGGAAAGGCATCTTCCTCATCGCTGTCGCAGCTTTTATTTACTGCATTCAGAACCAAATAAGATTGAATTGAAAGTCAAAAAGGAAAAAGTACTTTTTTTTTTTTCAGGGAGGTGCTGCTTAAACACTATTTTTATTACTGTTTCTGTTTCTCCTGCAGAGTGGGAAGCCCCCAGTTAAGGACATGTTCACAGATCTGAAGGATGGAAGGAAGCTTTTGGACCTTTTGGAGGGTCTGACAGGGAAACCTCTGGTAAGAGAAATGTGTATGAGTCATATTCCCATTTATTAGAAAAAAAACCCAAACCAGCAAATAAGCAAACCTCACAAAAACCAAACTGTGGAATGTGTTGGTTTTTTTTCTTTTTGATCTTAATTTATTTAAAAACTTGTTTTGCTTGTAGTGTGTACTTGCTTACTCTAATTCCAGTGACATTCCCATGAATACCACTTATGGGATATAGGGTCAGGCTGAAGTTAGCTGTTTAACTCTCTCTTGAGGGTTAATATACTGTTTAGCAAGTCATGTAAAAGCAGTGGTGTTATTCAAGTAGTGTTTATTTTTAATAGATCTTCTAAAGGTCTGCTTCTGGATGATTTGGAAGAGCAGCCTTTAGCTGGATACCTGTGGGCTTTTCCTAATAAACCAGTGAAAGATCCCTTAAAGAAAAATGAAAGAAAAAAGACAACAGCTAGCAGGCTGATGCATAAACCTGCATCTCCATAGAAATGTCCTTTGTGATTTACACATAGGAAAGGGCTGAAAACTACTCAAGTCTTGTTTGGGAAAGTGTGTGTGTGGGTGAAAACTCTTCCTCTGCTGACTTCGATGCCTCTTCAGAAAGAAACAAACATGAGGCACTGTGAAACCTGTGCCATCACTTGGGACAAATTCTTCATTTCACTCTTTATCTCAAATTTGTTTATTGACCTTATGGGGAACCTTCAGCCATTGAAAATTTCATCTTGAAAGCTTGCCTTGTTTTTTAAACATGCATTTCACTAGTACTTCCAATGATTTGTGGTCTCATTTAAAGTGAAGACAATAGAAGTTTTTTCATTTCTAATTCTGTGGATTACAGTGTTCCAAATTCAGCTCCCTGCTTTTGCAGTGCGATCATGGTCTACTGCAGGAGTTAAATTGCAGTGGTCAAAGGCAAATGCAATGGCAGGTATTGTCAAGAATTGCAGTGATTTGGGGTGGGCTGGTTTTTTTGTTGTTTTGTTTTTTTTTTTTTCCCCCTCTGATATTAAAAGGAAGGGAAAGTTACAAAGTATAACTTGTTCCCATTGTACAAAGATTTAGCAGGCTTACAGTGCCAGAGAAATAAATTGCTGCTTGTTCTTTCTTGGGAGCCAAAAAATTTCAACTACTCTGGCAAATGTTCAAAACCTTCAGATTTTCCCTGGGAACTCCCACTTTACTTTTGTATAGCCAGTTTTTGATTTTGCAGATGCTGGGAATATAAATTCTGGATTTACCAAAAATGAACTGAAACACATCTTGAATCCAGGCTTGTCCTGTGCCTTGAATTGAGGAATAACAATCTGAACAGTTTTCATTTTGAAATTGCTGTGGATGATCTTGTTTGTTTTTTTGTTTCTCCTTTAAAAAAAAAATAAATTAAAACCTGGAGAAAATTAAGACAAATTTCCTGTTGTTTGCTCTGTCATTTATTTTGTTTGGTCTGTCCAGTTAATTCTGATGTGAACAGATTATAAATTTTTGTTTTCAGCCTAAAGAACGAGGTTCCACGCGAGTGCATGCCTTAAATAACGTCAACCGAGTACTGCAAGTCTTGCATCAGAACAATGTAAGCATGTTTTTCCACAACTTTCTAATAGACTCTTTAATTTATTCCTGCATATAAATGAGTTTGAAATACAGAGAATAGAGATTTTTGGTACCTAACATGAAAATTCAGCGAGATGGGTAAACTGTTCTTGGTTTTCCTTATCTGATATAGAATTTCAGTGTCTGGCAATTTTGTGGAAGCTTAAAATGCTAACTCAATCATGGTATTGATTAAAAAGACCCTGTGTTTTGTTGAGATGTGTTCAGCTCCTAAAGTAAAGGTGACTTGAAGCTTTGCTATGCGGAGCTCATGAACCTGGCAGGACAAGAAACTAACTTCTAATGATGATGCATAACTTGTGAAAAAAATCTGTAAGGGTATAACAGGTTTTGTGTCTCTGCAGGTTCTGTGTCCTGCTCTCAAAATCTGTGAGGATCTTTCTATTGACATCTGTCAGCTCTTGACTAGATGATCTCTATGGTCCCTTCCAACTCTAAAAAGTCAGTGAAATTCAGTGAAATCTGTACTGAATGTTTCTAATTTGGAGCTTTGATAACTGATCAGAAGAGCAAACAAACAAATCCCAATCCTTCTTTAAAAAAATGAGTTATTTGCTTTATTTTATGTTTTTACTGCCTGGAAGCCAGTAGTATTACAATAAGTGATTATTTTCCTCCTGAAGAACAATTCCTGATAAGCAATCTCTCTATGGTTAGAATTTCTATTTGCGAATGTCAAGGCACTAAAATAACTTAATAAGAACATTCTGGCAATAAAATACATCTAATGCAAAAAGGCACTGACATATTTGTGTAAACTGCTGATGGAAGGGTGATCCGAACGTGCTGTATAATACTGCAATTTCCTCTCTGTGTTGGTGGACTAATGTCATATTTCTAAGAGGCAGCCAAAGTCAGGGTGGGCTGGTTGGTTTTTGTTTTGTTCTTTTTTTTTCCCTTTAAGGTGCTGTAAATATTGATTAACTTTTTTCTAAGGATAAGTAATGACTCTTTCCAGGTTGAAATGGATTTATTTTATGAAGACAATAAAGGAAATAATACTGTATTACAATAATTCATAGAATCTTTTGAGTTGGAAGGGACCTTAAAGATCATCGAGTTCCAATCCCCTGCCATGGGCAGGGACACCTCCCACCAGACCAGGTTGCTCAAAGCCCCATCCAGCCTGGCCTTGAACCCCTCCAGAGATGGGGCATCCACGACTTCTCTGGGCAACCTGTTCCAGTGTCTCACCATCCTCACTGTAAAGAATTTCTTTCTGGTGTCTAAATTAATTAAATTAATTAGTTCTTCCTTAGGCTGGCAGGATCCAAGTTTCTAGAAATAAACACATGGTGTTAGCTGAAGGTTGTTAAGGTCACATATGTGATTTATACCTGCTAGTTAACCTCATTAGAAAGTGTGTGTGCTTATTAAGATGAAGGGAAAAGACATCCACTAAGAAGTAGTTGCTATCTGTTGCCCGAGAGTTTGTGGGCTATAGAATACTCATAACTTGTGAAATAATTTATAAAAGTGTTTAAATATATATTGCAAGCATCAGATAAGCCTAGGGTGTAGATGTTCAAGTGATCCTGTGAACCTCAACAATCTGACGAGCGGAATGCTTCTAAGTATGAATTTCAATGTTTTTTGTATTGGGGACCAAGTTTTTTTGAAATAATAATAATAATATGGATCCACTGGAGGTCATTCCATACCATCACTGTCTGCTGTTGGAAGTACTGACTGTCTACTGTCAGCTCGCTTTTATTGAATATTGTTGCTTAAGTCTCAGTAGTCCATTTGCCATCCTAGTGGGTTGCTGGCTGCATCCTGCAAAGTGTTGGTTTAGTTCAGAATCATTAAAATACAAAAATGGACATCTGGAGTATTTTCTTTTATGTATGATGTGGCCAGCAAGAGGAATGCGTTATTCTTACTATTATTATTAACCTGAGATTAAAAAATGTCAAATGTTTTTGTCACCCATTCTCAGGAGTGTTTTTCTTCTATTACAGGTGAAAAAAGCTCTTGCAGTGCAATTCTTTTATTTTTGTGCCCTTAACCCTTAGTCTTACCATCTGCTCCTTGTGTTCTAGAGCGCTTTCCAGTGCATTGCTTAATGATCCACACTGGTGACTCCTTTGGCCTTTTTTTGCCTTTTTAATTTACAGTTATCTTAAACTACATGCCTGGTATTTCCAAAGAGTATTGCTGTACGATTTTGTTTCAGCTGCTGTAAAAATTGGGAGACAGCAATCCACAAATCTGCAAGCTTCCTTAGTACTTTGAAGTGTAATTTGTGGTTTTATGTTAATCTTGCAACACAGTTTTAATTTAATTCTTCCATCCAGGAGACCTATGGGGAACTGAAAATTGTCAAGATGATATCTGAAAGCAGAATTGAAGCCACTTGTGATTGTGTGATAAGAGGAAAAATATTAATGGAATACCATTATATACTTACATGTCAGGAATATTGTCTAAAACAAAATGAAACTTTGTTCTTGTCTGTTCTGTCATTGTAGGCTACATCCACTGAGAGCCAGAGTACGGGCTCCGTTACTGTTCTGTGATTGTCCATAGTGTTTAATTGCTAGCCAGCTTCTTGCTGCAGGTTTTTTTCTCTATGACCAGTTCTGATCCCAACCGAGAGGTGTTTCTGGAAGGTGCTGTGGATAACACAGTTTTTGAGTTTTGGAGCAGGGGTGAGAAAGGCAGAAAAAAAGCTTCCCTATGGAGGTGAAATTCACTGTGCTGCTTGCCCTGGGCTGGAGGATGCTCCTGGCTCGGGTTTTTTACAAGAATGAGGCCCCACCATCTGCCCTGTGTGGGAGGGTGTTGCAGCATCTGCTATGTGTGTCCATACACCCAGGGAAGGATTTGTTCTCTCTGTCATAGGCAGCTGTTCCTAGCCCAATTTCCATAGCATGGAGATGACTAATGCTGGGTGCTGCTGTTAGTTCCCTCCAAAAGGTGGTTCAGAGTTAGTGCCACTTCCTTTGCGTTGACTGAATGGAGACTTGATGCCCCATTTCGGTTCAGACTCTAAAGTAGCACTGAGTGAATATCTGTTATACTTTTGCTTCTTATGAGGGCTGAATACTTGACTCAGGAGTGGGTAGACCCTCCTGCCCTCTTACTTACTAAAGTAATCTCTTTGTCTCACTTCTCATATTTTTTATCTTTTTAATGCTCTCGATTAGACCATCACCAAGTCTATATGAAGTCCTTTGCATATAGGAAACGTGAAAATTTTATTTTTCCTTTGAGCTTTTGATCTCCTTGTATAAACTTGTCCCATTTGAATGTTGGTTCATGCAAAGAACAAACCTGTTTTTAATTACAGAGTTTTCATGGTTCTGTAATATCTCTGAGTGTATCTAGGAGCAGGGCTGCCTAACTGCTTTTAAAAAAATATCAGATCCTTCAAGTTTTCATTTCTTTTGGTCAGTTTTGACTGCTGGCATGCACTTGTATATTAGAAGGGGGGATAACAGTCTTCCAATGGAATATCCTCTGTGGTGCCACTTTTTGTCATGTTTAAGCAGTTGTCATGACAAATTCAGATAGATAGTACTCTGTCATCTCTGGTTCTCTCTTTCTAACTACTTTTTATTTCAGAGCACTAGATAATACATGGCTGGACAGCCAGGAATATGGGGTGGGGTTGCAACTTGAAACTGTGAGAACAGTATTTATTATAGAGTTGATCCAACCTCTCCAGGTGGAGTTGGTGAACATTGGAGGAACTGACATCGTTGATGGAAATCACAAGCTGACGCTGGGGCTGCTGTGGAGCATTATCTTGCACTGGCAGGTGAGAGGCTGCTGTGAGAGCTCTTCCTTTCCAGGAATTGTGTGCCTTGATCTGCTGGGATTCTCACAAACCTTCCTGGGGTTTTGCTGGCGGAAAATACTGCTTCTATTTTGGGCTGGTAAATAAATGCAGGCCAGTGTTTGGTTTCTGATCTCTGTCTATTGGCTGACTCCTGCAACACATATTCTCCTATGTGCTTATTCGTACTCAGTCTCTCAGTTTAGTTCCTGCTGGTGTTAATTGCAGAGAGACTTTTCAGGCTGAAGCACTGTATATTCCTTCCTCAAGGTGTTACCAGGTGTGTTTTTACTATCTAGGTAGCAGCATTGGACTTGCAACTTTTGTGGTGCTCTGTAGGTTAGTTTCTCAGTCTCAGATTGAATTGCTCCTGGTTTATCCAGGGTACCTGGGAGGATCATTGAATTCACTTGGAGGGAATTTGGTGGATGATTATGCATAGAACCCAAACAGCAAACTACTTATGTTGTCTGAGCAGATATTCTCTTCTTGCAGAAAACCTGTGCAACCTGTATTTTGGGGGCTTGCTTACTGGTGGAACCACAGCACAAAGCAGTGGGAAATATTATACCCCACGTTTGGCGTAGGCAGCACTGAGGAACAGGGGGAGGATCATAATGTGAGAATAATATGTCATTATTACCTGAAGCATTACTGGTTCTTGTAATCATTAGAGTACAAAGATGGCCTGAAGGCTCCTATTGCCAAATTTCAAGCGAGCAGTTAGTTTGATTCATGGCTTTTCATGGGAAAGACCCTTTCACAATTTGTGATGTAGCTTGCTTCAAAGGATTTGTAAGCAGGAAAAGTAGAGTACATGTCTGTAACATGTAGTTGCTGCTGTCTTGCAGGTGAAGGATGTCATGAAGAACATCATGTCAGATTTGCAGCAGACTAACAGTGAGAAGATCCTTCTGAGCTGGGTTCGTCAGTCCACAAGACCTTACAGTCAGGTCAATGTTCTGAACTTCACCACAAGCTGGGCAGATGGACTCGCCTTTAATGCTGTCATCCACAGACACAAGTAAGTGGCAAACAGCTTATCTTAGACTTAGTGAGGTAAGCACCTTTTTTTTTTTTTCCCTGCGTCTTCATGCTTGAGCATTTGACAGCGTCTAGCCTGTTTGTGTGATTCATTGTTTGCTTTTTTGTTGTGGTAACAATAACAGTGGAAGGATGTGGCCAGAGCCTTGCAAAGGGTGGAGCCAAGGCAGCAGTGTAACTCTCTCTGTTCCTGCACATGCATGCACACTTGCTAATTGAAGTGGGTTTATGTCCCACTTAGTAGGCATCATGAAACAAATATGCTGCACAGGTATCTGCAGCGGGGTTTGACCACCTCCTTTCCCTGTTCTTCCTTCCTCCTGCCCACCTTCCCGTGCAAAGGGAAACATTTCTTCAGTCAGTTTGCCGTATCATTTTAGTAGGAAGATACAGAAGCTTCCAAACAAAGGAATAAGAAAGACAGAGTCTGTAGCTCTTCTTAGTTTTTGGATGTATGTTGCTTGAAAGATAACGTATGCAGTTCTTTCAGAAGAGCTGCTGAGCAGAAGAATCCGAGTGTAATAGAATACTTCAGGTGTCTGTAGCGTATTCATTAGTTTGTTCATTATACTTTATAAGGAATACTGTTAAAGCTTCTTTGCATAGGTCTTTTGTGTTCTTCCTGATTATTGGAGAACTCTTTGGTAGTCTAAAGAAATCGTCATTATATACTCCTATGAAACTTAGTGGTATGTTCATTTCTTTTTTTTTATTTTTTTTTTAAATTTCTTTGACATTTGCTTCTGGGCGATCCATTGTAATCCAACATACTTTAAATGAAGTCAGTTCATTGCTTTGCAAGGGCTGACTGTTCTTGCCCGTAAATAACCATTTTAACATGGTAACGGTATGATAATATCTAGAATTTAACAAGACCTCCTGGCTACCAGGTATCTGTCATGGCAAATGCTTTGCAAACACCCAGAATCCAGCAGATACAAAGCATATGTTCACTTTGAGCCTGCCGTGCTCTGCTCTGGAGTGCCCACTTGCTCTGTGTTGACTGAAGTAACAGCAGTGTCACAGGCTGGCTGACTTCAGGAGTGAAGGCACTTCTGTGCCTTGTAGACCGGAGCTGGCTTGTCTTCAGCCTGCGTGGATCCGTGGGGAGCGCCTGCACCACACTGAGGGCTCCTGAAGGTTTGGAATTGTTCTGGGAAGGAAGAGTGATACTAGCAAAGGTACCTCTGGAGTTTGTCAGAAGTATTACCAAGCCCCTTCTCTGGACGTGTGAGCTGTACTGGTGGTTTTCTTACTGCACTAATTGCCTGTGAGCATGTGAAGCTTTGTGATGGAGAGCCTGCCAGCTTTAGACACAAGTGAGTCCTAGGTGACCTGAGGAGAAAAAGGAAAGAGGAAAATTGGCTTCAGGCTGTTGTTTGTCCTTATGCCGGCTGAACTTGAGCCAGCAGTGTGCCCAGGTGGCCAAGAAGGCCAATGGCATCCTGGCCTGTATCAGGACCAGCGTGGCCAGCAGGAGCAGGGCGGTGATGGTGCCTCTGTACTGGGCACTGGTGAGGCCTCACCTCAAGGGCTGTGTTCAGTTCTGGGCCCCTCACTACAGGAAAGACATTGAGCTGCTGGAGTGTCTCCAAAGGAGAGCCACCAAGCTGGTGAGGGGTCTAGAGAACAAGTCCATATGAGGAGAGGCTGAGGGAACTGAGCGTGTTTAGTTTGGAGAAGAGGAGGCTGAGGGGAGACCCCATTGCCCTCTACAACTCCCTGAAGAAAGGGTGTAGAGAGGTGGGTGTTGGCCTCTTCTCCCAAGGGAATAACGACAGGAGCAGAGGGAATGGTCTGAAGTTGCAGCAGGGGAGGTTTAGATGAGATATTAGGAAGAATTACTTTACCGAGAGGGTAGTCAGGCATTGGAACAGCCTGCCCAAGGAGGTGGTGGAGTCACCATCCCTGGAGGTATTTAAGAAACGTGTAGACATGACACTTCAGGGCATGCTCTTGTGCCCAGGATTGTTAGTTTGTGTCTGTTTGTGATTTTTTTAAATTTTTTTTTGTGTCTGGACTCGATGATCTCAAAGGTCCCTTCCAACCACGAAGATTCTCTGATTTTCTGTGACTAAGTGCTCAGGCTTTGTGCAATCTGGAGTCTGTAAGCTCTGCCGTTTTCAGAGCACTGTGAAGTAGTGAAAACACCCGCTGAAGACTTTAACTGAGTGCTTTCCTCTGACTTCCTAAACTTTCTCACTTACCTGACTCTGCTGATCTCTGAGCCTTTTAATTCCCTCTTCCTGGGAGCCTGGCAGCTGCCAAAAGCATCAGAATTCAGCTTTGCTGTCCCTGGGCACCAGTCATTTAGTAGGATAGCACCGTTTTCCCCACCCTTCTGTGAAATCTTGAGCTGTGTTTAAATTTAGGTTGGCTTTGAAAGGGAAGCTTTAAAAGGCACTTGCAAGGAACAAGGGGGTTGGAGCAGGTTGCAGAAGTGGTAGGACAACAGAGCTTATGTAGCCTACCTACCTAGGCAGTAATGCTTCACATCTGTCCTGGTTTCAGTTTAGACAGTTAATTTTCTTGCTAGTGGTTGTTGTGTTTTCAGATTTGGTATGAAAGGAATGTCAGTAATGCATATTGGTTTAGTTGTAGTTAAGTGATGTTTATAGTAGTGAAGGACTTTATTAAGATTCCCATAGAAGCTGAGAGGGAGCATAGACAGAATGGCCAATGGAATGTTTGGTACCATAGACATCATGCTTGGAATATCACAGAATCACAGAATCTTCTAGGTTGGAAGGGACCTTAAAGATCATCTGAAAATGGGGGTTGGCTGGGGGTGGGGGGTGTGTGTGTAATTTTCTATCTTTGCTTGGGTCAGACTTGGCAACCAATGCACCAGGCAGTGGGAGTGGCTTGGATCTTGTATATTCCTTACCATTGCAATTGTTATTTTCCTTTTCTCTTATTGTTCTATTAGTCTGTCTGTGTCTCAACCCATGAGGATGTTTTTCCCCGCTTCCTCTCTTTTTCTCCCTCTTCTCCCTGCCCTTCTTGGAGGGAAGAAGTGGAGAGTGAGAAGCTGTGTGTTCCCACTTCCTGGCTGGGCTTAAACCATGACACCTGCCTAAGGGGCATTTTCAGTATTGTTTTTTTAATTTAGCTTAATATGACACCTCATATGGGAGAATTTTTGTGGATCACATTAAGAGATTTAGTAGCTTGCTTTTCTCTTTATGTATCTATCAACAATTGTTAGCAGTGCTACCTCTTGGCTATAATATCTAGCAGCTTTGTAACACTCGCAGTACTCAATAAAATTATATGAAGTAATAGGACATTTAATGTTTTACTGTGCTGGTCTCTTTCATTTTCTAATATTAGCTTAGTTCCTCTTTGAATTGAGTTCTGCACTTTGGTACAATTTTCTTGCTCACAGGAAATGCCTAGATTGCATTTTATTAAAATTTGTGTTATCACAACAAGCAAGTAGGTAGTGCGTTCACAGTACTCTTGTTGCAACGCGTTCTTCAAAGTAAGAGCCTCTGCTGAGGCTTTATGTTGAGTTTGTGGTTATCCCTGTTGCTTCTTGCATGGAGGTACAGAATTCTGCTAGTTTCTATCAGGATCTTTGTGCATCTGTGTTCCCTGCTCACCCCACCTTCTTTCTGGCTTTTTGCTCCTCAGACCCTTATGGCCTTCCCGATTCACAAAGTGTGATGCATGACAGATGTTATAAGTATACTCTCAGGTCAATTTACAACTGAACACGAAGTGTTAAAAGAGTTAAAGGCAAGCCCATCTCTTCCTCCCCAAGTTTTATAAAGCACAGAATCAATAGCAGTGTTTTAATGAGAAGCCACTGTTACAGAGGAATAGGAAGTATTTCAATGCCTTTGTCACCTTACAGCTGTGCTGCTGCAGCACTAGGCTGATGATGCTCTGTTGGAGAAGGTACCACTAGAAGGGGGCCCTGTTTGCTGACCCTGCATCCTGCTCCATGCTCTACTTTTTCCCCTTGAGATTTGCCGGTGTGTTTTGGATGCGTGGCTGGACTAGAGACTTGGTTTGGTTAACACTAATGTGAGATGAAGGCCTGCTGGCACTGTTGATCGATCAGGTCCTGGGTCCAATTCACATCATGACTCTCATGAGCACTTGGGATGGGATGGGTTTTTTGTAGATGGCTTTATTTTTTGTTAATGGAGGAAAAAGGCTGTGGGGCAGGGTGAGCAAGCAGGGGTGGAGACCGCTGCTGCTCCTGGCTGTGATGGTCTGGGGTGGTCAATGAGCCACATCACAAGTTTGGAATGAGGCTCTCCAGGATCAGAGTGATTCTTGATTCCCCAGCAGAGCCTGACGCTGAAAGAATGTAGCAGCAGTAATGCTGTGAAAGAAATAGTTGAAGAAAACTAGTTCTGGAATAAATTTTAAACACAGAGTTTATTTTCTTGTTAGTAGTGTTTAATCTCCTGTTGCAGTCAATGATTATATGTATAGAATACATAGAATGGAAGGTGGATGTTGCTGTGGACGTGCAATTGATTAATTGATTAAATTGATTTGTGATTGCCAGATTCTCACTCATAATAAGAAAGCACATTTTTGTATTTATGCATTTCTGTATACTCATGTTTATATTTTGTGTATATGTTTATATTATATATACTACCTTCCTATTCTGTACAGTATGGATTTTTTTCTTCAGATAATATTTATTGCTTTCTTTCCTGTTTTGTCTGCGCTATTAGACCTGAGCTTTTCAGCTGGGATAAAGTTATAGCAATGTCCCCGGTTGAGAGACTGGAACATGCTTTCAGCATAGCCAAGAACCACTTGGGAATTGAGAAACTGTTGGATGCTGAAGGTGGGACATAGTTATTTTATTTGACTAGAAGCCTTTTTGATCTCTCTTGAAAGAAATTTCTTCTATTGAAATTTTCTCTGAATACAAATTCCAGCAGTTTTGTGCAGTGATGTTTTGTTTCAAGTCCTTACATTTGAGTTTTGAATACTTTGACTTCTTGAATTGTTCAAACTGACTCAGTATTCAAAGATGTTATACAGAAAGTGAAGTTGGTACCCAGGCTTTGTTTTATTTTAGGTAGGAGTTTTACCACAAGGGTTTGTGCTTTTCAGATGAAGTTAGAGCATTATTTAGAATGGGATAACTTAAGAGGTCTTGATTTTTTGATCTTTACATATACACTGAGTAACAGTAGCTGCCGGTGCTGTGAGTACTTAAAGTGCAGGAATGCTTACCAGGAAACTTTTATGCCCCTTGTTTAAAATCCTGAGCTGCCGTTCTGCTTTGAATTGAGACTCCAAAGATTAATTCTGTAAGACAAGCTCTCAAACTTTAGAGATTCAAGCACCACTTTCTTTCAAAAAAAAAAAAAAATTAACTGAATGAATAGCACTCAAACTGAGAGATAAGTAAACCTGAATCAGTGAAACTCTTTTCTACATCAAAAATAAGAAAATTAAGTGACCAGTGCTGGGAGTGGGGACAGAACCGAAGTGGAAGTGTTTGTTGCTGTGGGATATTGTCCCTGAACTGCATTTGTGCTCGGGAGATGCGCCAGAATAATTTTCCTTAAACAGTTTCTATTCCTCAACTTCAGGTTTGGGTTCTTACTTCAAAAAGATCATGCCTTTTCATGTGAATTCACTTCCAAATGTAGGAAATTTAAATTTTTTTTTTTCTCCTTCATACTGCTTTCAACGTATTTCAAACCTGTTTTTTTAATTAAAAGTTTACTGAAGGCTACTTAGCAGGAGAACCTGTGATTTACATCACATGCAAAGTCTTAACTGTATTCTAAGTAATGATTTTGAAAAGCAGTTTCTTAATTTATTTTTCTCCATATTTTATTTTTTTGATGCAGATGTTGCTGTACAGCTTCCAGACAAAAAGTCTATTATTATGTATTTAACCTCTTTGTTTGAGGTCCTTCCTAAGCAAGTCACCATGGAAGACATCCGGGAGGTGGAAACCCTTCCAAGGAGATACAAGCAGGAATGTGAAGATGGAGAATTCAATGTGCAGCAGGTGTGTTTGTCATCAAAGTCTGCCTGGTTTTTCAAGAGTTTTAATTTTAGCTTCTTCATTCTTTAGAATTCATTCATTCTTGTCAGTCATCTCTTCTGTCTTGGGCAACGCAATTGGGGAAATATGAAGCATCTTCTTTTGATTGACTTCCATGGCTATATCTTCCTCTTTTTTTTTATTTTCTCAGTCACTTACAAAATCTTGTTTGTTGAGGTGTAAAGTTCCATCTGCGTTCTGCTTCTTTCTTCTGTTTCTCTTTCTCATTTGTCTTGGCAAGCTGGAGGCAGTGGCCCAAAATCTTTAACTGAGTTTGCCGCAGAACTTGTGGTGGTAGTGAAAGGTTTTTGTTTGGGTGTGAGATCCATTGCTCTGTTAAATGAGCATTCTATCCAGGTTCATTATTTTAAAATGAAAACTTATTAGTGGTGACTGTGGCCCTTCTTGTTAAAAGCATACCCAATGATTATTTTTAACATTTTATGAAGGATTGAACGGGATCTTAATTGTTCTGGTTTTACTATCATTTGGAAAGGCATCTTCTGTGCAATTCTAAGATATCACTTTTCTCTTGGCTGTGTAGGCTGCTCCACTTGAAGAGGAGCAGGGCAGTTCTAGAGCAGAGACTCCCAGCACGGTGACAGAGGTGGATATGGACTTGGATAGCTACCAAGTTGCTCTGGAAGAAGTTCTTACATGGTTGCTGTCAGCTGAGGATGCATTTCAGGAACAGGAGGAAATATCTGGTGATGTTGAGGAAGTGAAAAAGCAATTTTCCATGCATGAAGTAAGCTTCTCTTGAAAATTCATTTGTTGTTTTTTGCAAGTGTGTGAGCTGCAGAAATTCATTTCCTAGTCCTTAACCAAAACCTGCCATTGTTTCTTTTGTCTTGTTTTTTGATAAATTAAAAGCACCTCTAAATGAATGTAATGGTTTGGTTTTTTTGGTGTTTTTTTTTTTTTTTTTGACAAATAATAGGTTCTTGAAGGTGAAATAAATGGTTTTTTAGGATAACTTACACTGGAACATGCTTTGAAACTTTAATGTATTTTTTTAAATCAGTTTATGCTGGCTGGCTCAGTGGTGTCTGTAATACACAGACAGTCTGATCCAGGCTGATTTGTGCTTCTCTACTGCCAACTACTAAAAAGCCTGGTCAGCCTTATGTCACTTGCTGTTAAATGAGGGCAATGCTGAAATAAATAATAATGTCAGTTTAATTCAGTGGTCTCCCTATCATGATTAGCATAGTTTTTTTTCATAAACATGTGTTGTTGCTTCCAAATTATTTTGTTTTGGTGGTGTTCCAAATGTGAACAAATGTTCTAATGTTGCTAAAAGTTTCAAATGTCATGTTAAATGTTTTAGTTTTCTCCCATGTCAGCTTACTGTGTACAATTGAATTTAAAATCTGAATGCTGATCAACATGAAGAATTTGTTTTCCTTGTGCTACAGTTTTAAAGCCATAAACTAAAGGAAGAGGTGTTCTGGATTTATAGTGAATATGTGAATTTCTAATATTAGCTTGTAGGGTTCTACTTGCTTTCCCATGGTACATTTCAGGTCTTTTAAGTTCTGTTAACCACAGGTAAGTATCTGTTTTATTTTCTTGGTGCATTTGTTCAAAGACTGTCTCCTTACAAACAGTTCTTTCTCTGAGGTGGACAGTTGGTCAGCTTTTTTTCTCAATTAACTCTGTTTTACTGGCTGCAGAATTTTTGTAGCTCGTGGAGAATCTTTTCTCATAGAGAGGAGCAGGTCTGCCATGCTCGTGTGTCTGATGATGCCAGCTCATTCTGAAGCAGTGTTTCAAACGTGACAATTTATTTTGGACATTTACAAATTCACAAACTCCTGTAGGAGCTCGCAGATCATGGTGACATGGCTTGTTGTACCGTTTTCAGGCTTTCATGATGGAACTAACTGCACACCAGAGCAGTGTGGGCAGCGTTCTGCAAGCTGGAAACCAGCTGGTGGCCCAGGGAAATCTGTCATCCGAAGAGGAGTTTGAGATCCAGGAGCAAATGCTGCTGCTGAACTCCCGCTGGGAGGCACTCAGAGTGGCGAGCATGGACAGACAGTCCCGGTAAGTCCCCACAACCTCCCTCAGACCTGCAGGACTCACCTCTGGTGCTTACTGCATCTTGGAAGGGTTGGTCTGCATCTATTTGCAAGATTCCTCCACCCCCCAAAATAACTCTTCAGTTTGTGACATGAAATCCACCTTCATCATACTTTCCGAAGTGAAACAAAAGAAATAAATATAACTGGGGTTTGTTTTATTCTTGTATTTTGCAACTGTCATGTAAATATGCCAAACTAAATATAGAGTATCTGCATGCAGTAGTTACATAAATGTGGTTTCAATATTGTTTCATAGTTTAAGTTCTTCAATAAAGCACAGAATAATTGTGTAAACACACACAGCTATCCACATCTAAACTGCAATTAGAAGAATTTTTTCCTGCCTGTGGGTTATCAAGCTAAGAGCTGCACATCAAGGGAGAAATTGCATTTTGTCACAGCTCTCGGCAGATCCCTGCTGCAAGAAATAATCCCTGAAAAAAAATTGCATAATTCACTGTTTTGTTGAGAAAGAAACAAGGATACTTAACTGTTGTGTAGCTTAATGGTGAAAATATTATTTGATAATAGCTAACTAATTTATGAATGGCTTTGTTTCTTTCCTATAGGAACTAGAACTTAGTCTCTTTCCTTAAGAAAACTGTTTCTGAAATAGCTCTTTTGTGTTTCCCCCTGCAGCCTGCATGACATGCTGATGGAGCTCCAGAAGCAGCAGTTGCAGCAGCTGTCCCACTGGCTGACAGTCACTGAAGAACGCATTCAGAAGCTGGAATCTCAGCTCTTAGCAGACGATTTGGAGTCCCTTCAAAAACAGCTGGAAGAACATAAAGTAAACTTTTTTGTCTGTGATGTGATACGTACGGGGAGAGTATTTGGATGATGTGTGTGTTGGTGGGTTCCTTAGCTGAGAAACTTGATTGTGTCAGAAGTCATGTATGGCTTTATGCTGAGGGGCGCTGCATTTGATGACTGGGAAATGATGGTGATGGGGTAGAAAGGAACTGGAAGTTTCTGGAGGTGCTTTCTTAACTGAACGCTTGAGCACTGACGACTGTAGCAGAAACTGTTGCCTTCACTTCATGTGGGAAGTGAAACCTTTAAGGGAAATTGTATTACATCATTTTCTGCATGAATTGAGGGTCTCTCCAGGTAAATTTTAGATGTGAGGGACAGTATGCAATGACCTGTGGACAAACTTGCTTTTAATGACTGGCAGGCATTGCTAAAGCATGCTTGAGACCTGCATATTAAAATACAGTGGGAGTTAAAACTATCAGGAAGGGCCTCCCAAATCAGTGATTCTTGTCCCTGCTGTTACTACGATCACATGCGAACGCAGTGCACAGACACTGCTCTCTCACGTGCACAGCATTTTGGAAGTGGTTTGTCTCTCGATTAAGTTTCCAGGTGGGAGTCCAGCGTTTCTAGCCTGCAGTGTTTTTTGAAGGAGAAAGATGGCCCTTTTATACTTGTCGTGCTTGCAGCTTTGGTTTTTGTACTCAGCTCTGAGGTTTGACTTTGTCCCCAGCAGGGGACATACTCCACAGTTCTTGCCCTGGGAGGTATTTTTAGTCTGTGTAATTTCCTGTCCCACATTTGCATTCTTTCCTCTGTCTTTAAAGTCTGTGGAGTTTCAAGTGTGTTGTTCACAGAGTAGTTTAGGATATTCTGGGATAAAAATTGATATTTACAGTACTCTGAAGGCATATTGAACTTGCAGAGATACTTCAGAGGTAGGCTTCAACCATGGAATTTGCTCTTTTAACATTTCTATGAATATTTAATTCTACAGATTATTTCAAACTAAGTGGAACTGTATGCTTTCTGCAGTTTTTGACTATTGTCTTTGAACATCATGATCAATTATAGCGCTGTTGCTAATTGTGAGAGTTATATTGTCAACTATTAAAAGACAACTGTTTTAGTGATTTTTACCTGTTTGGCATGCCCTATGATACTTTATTAACAGTAAACAGCTTTTCATAGAAACATGTAAGCTCTCTTACCTATAACAGTAGACATATTTGAATTCACAGAATCACCTAGGTTGGAAGGGACCTTTTAAGATCATCTAGTCTAACCAATTAAAAAAACCCAAACAAAACAAAAACAAACAAACAAACCAAAAAACCAAAAAACCACCACCCACACCACACAAAACACCACCCAACACTAATCCATATCCCCGAGCACCATGTCGACTTGTCTCTTGAATACCTCCAGGGATG
>JAOQGH010000023.1:49714672-49732992 GCA_025769975.1 Gallinago jamesoni
CACAGTACTTGAGGTGAGGCCTCACCAGTGCTGAGTACAGGGGGACGATCACCTCCCGGGTCCTACTCACCACGCTGCTCCTGATACAGGCCAGGATGCTGGTGGCCTTTTTGACCACCTGGGCACACTGCTGGCTCATGTTCAGCTGACAGTCGACCAACACCCCCAGGTCCTTTTCTGCCAGACAGCTCTCCAGCCATTCTTCCCCAAGCCTGTAGTGCTGCCTGGGGTTGTTCTGACCGAAGTGCGGGACCCGGTACTTGGCCTTATTGAACCTCACACCGTTGGTCTCAGCCCATCCATCCAGCCTGTCCAGATCTAATGCAGTTGTCACATGATTCTCCTAGCCAAGTATGGTGCATACAGCTTAAAACATTCCATCACGCTTTCCAATACTTTAACAGAATGGTTGTGGGTTCATTTCTAGCAGTCTTTTATTTACATTTATCAATACTGTGCAGTGATTCGCTGGTAAAATCTGTGCTTAACTGTTGAATCTCAAGTACCAAGTGTTAGTTGCTGTGGCCAACATAGCAGATTAGCAAATGTATTCAATATTGGTAACCTCAGATTTGTTGTTCTAGAGCCTGCAGAGTGACCTAGAGGCAGAGCAGGTGAAGGTAAACTCCCTAACACACATGGTCGTCATTGTTGATGAAAGCAGTGGGGAAAGTGCAACAGCTATCCTGGAGGAACAGTTGCAGGTAAAATCATAAAACAGTTTGGGTGGGAAGGGACCTTTAAAGGTCATCTAGTCCAACCCCTCTATAAGGAGCAGGGACATCTTCAAGTAGATCCAGTTGCTCACAGCCTTGTCCAACCTGACCTTGAATGTTTTCAGGGGTGGGACATCTACCACCTCTCTGGGCAACCCGTTCCAGTGTTTCTCCACTCTTTGTAAAAAAAAATTCTTCCTTATATCTAGTCTAAATCTACCCTCTTTTAGTTTAAAACAATTACCTCTGGTAATGTATGAGCCCTCTTTTTTTACTTCAGTAGCAGACACTTAAAACCTTTGCATGGAATTGTCAATCAACACTTTTGTGTTTAAAGATTATTTATCCTAGAGAGTAATTTAAAGTATTTTTTTGAGAAGTAATAATAATGTAAAGAATTGATAAATTTGCTCACAGCAAAACCTGCCAAAATGCTTTGACTTTCAAGCTCAATTCCTGATGACTCAAGCTGTTTGCATTCCCAGTAACTGAGGCACTTCCATAGTGTATTCTTTCAGCAGTTTCATTAAAATGGGAAGATGCACAGTACGACTCTTATTTCATGTGAGGAATTTTCATTAGGAAGTTACAATCTGATGGGAAAAATATTTAAAGACGAGCAGAATTTATATAGGGAATATAATGTGAAATGTTTTCCCATTTTTGTCAGAAGTTAGACTAACTTGAAGTCTAGGTGGTGTGAAACAGAATTAATTTAAACAGAATCCATGCTTCTTTGTTCGGTTCTTTTGAAGTCAATCAAAGAGCTCACTGACTTTAAGCAAGAGCAGAGATAAAGGCCGTAGGTGAATGCTCTTGAAAGTTCTAACCTTCAGCTTTGTGCAATACAACAATGGCGATTACTGGCAAGGAGGTAGCTGAAATGTAGAAAGAGGTTACTGTGAAATAGAAATTATGCTTTTGATTATCTGATTTTTGAGTTTCTTTCTGAGGCTCACGTATGTTCATGAGTATTTCCTGCTTTTGTAGAGGCTCGGTGAGCGATGGACGGCAGTTTGTCGTTGGACTGAGGAACGACGGGTCAAGCTGCAGGAAATTCAGCTTTTATGGCAGGAGCTGCTGGAAGAGCAGGTTAGTAGCTCTTCAGTTGCCCAGAGTGACTGGTTGATTTGCTGGGGGGGAAGGGGAGGAGAACAACCAACAACAAAAAACACCCAGCCTAAACCTATAGGTTTTAACAGCTTTCAGAAAAAAACCTTGAAAAAATAGATGATGTCTAACAGTTTGAGTTCCCAGTGTTTTTCGAGGAATAGAGTAGCTGTGGAGTGCAGGAGAAATATCTTCCAAAGTTTTTAAGTAGGAAAGTTTGTAACTCCTTATAAAAAAATTTCTAAAGTAGTTCTCAAAATGGCCAAGAAGTGGGAATATCCATGGTAGCAATGTGACAATGAATCCCTAAGTATTTGGTGGTTTGGTAATCACAGAAACCTTCCCTCACAGAAAGAAGTTATATGTGCTTCCAACATGGATACATGTACTCAAGTTTGCAATCAGCTAATCAAAATAATAACATAAAATATTTGGTTGGTGTAAAGCATGCAACTTGTCTCCTTTTGCTGAGTTCAGGCAGACAGTTGGATTGTGAAGACAATGACATTGTGAGTTTTGTCTTGCTTCGATATTGAACATTTTACATACAAGCTAAATGTAGTGCTCAAAGACAAATTAACAGACGGCATAAAAAAGGTGGTAACACAACTATATGTGTTAAGCTTGCATACCTAGTGTTTGAGCTTGTTTTGCGTCTCAACTTAAAATATTTGATGGATTTTCCTTTGAAGGTTTTACTTAAGTTGTTTTGTTTTCTTAAATGATGGTATTTATCACTGTAAGCTATTGTTTAAACTCTGCTGTATACCCAGATTGTTTAGACATTTGAAAAAAGCAGAACAGTGCTGATGGAGCTGTTACTATCAGTGACACCCTGGTTTCTTTGACAGGGATGTTTTGTCTGCATTTTTTGGGGTTGCGTATGTGCTTCTCCCTGACCCCTCCTGTACTTATTTGCACTATATTGATAAGCTGAATTCGCAGCTCATGTGACCTTGTCAGCATTATGGACCCAAGGTTTAGATTCTGGTTTATCCAATGTCAAGTATCTATTTATATATGTTTATTTAAAATACTGCGTAAGCGTATGTGTGCGTACATACAGAAAGTTGTCTGCTGACACTTTGTGGCAACTCTTGGGCAAGGTAAATCTCTTGTTGAAAAAATAAGGATTCCTCAGAAATTCTCACTCTGTATGTCAAGGTGTGGACTTCAGGTGTTCTCAGTTTTGATGACCTTATGTGACTGCGTTTCTGACCTCTTCCGCTTTTATATTTACCTGTGGAAAAGTGACCACTCATTGACTATTAAAGTAATGTTAAAAGTATCATCTTATATTGGAGTTTCTTTGATTTCAGCTTTTTTAAAATTTGTATGGAATTTTGTGCTGTGAAATGAAAAAAAAAAATTTTGTTAGATAGCAAGTAGTGAGGAAATAGAAGCTTATTTTAGGTGGTTTAGATCAGCCTATATTTGCATCCATTGTTCAACTCTGAACAATGCATTTATTATTGACAGGTTTGAACTACAGATCTATGTCCTCAAGAATTATCAAGTGCCTTACCAAAATTACAAATTGAAATTTTAATTAAAAACTTTAATACAAACACTTTGTTAAAACAAAAGTAACTAAAACATTTAGTTACTATCATTTTTTTCATTTCACCCAACCAGATGGAGAGATGAGCAACAGTGACGCATCAGACTTTTTGTGGTTGCCTAGAAAATTTTTGGAAACCGCATTGCCAAGTCAACACAATTCTTACCACTCAGGAAACAAATTCCTCAGTCAATGCCAGATATTTCTTAGCACTGTGATAATTATGTTTCAGTTTTCTAGGGAGAGTTATCTTTAACTGCAGATTTAGCAGAAATTAATTAAATAGATTGAAGGGTTTTTAAGCTCCTCTTATGCATAAAATATGTTGGCAGGGATGCCAGTGTGGTTTTTCCAGAGGATATGTGGTGTTATAATTTTGTTTCTCACAGCCCTGTGGCATTTCCACCACCATCGTATTTGCTGTCTCTACACTTTGCGTACTGGTTTACATTGGCAATGTAAACTGCCTTAACCCTTTGGCCCAAACATTGCTGTAGTCAGTTCTGGGGCAAAGCCAAAAATATACAGCTAGACTGAGGAGCCTAGTAGCTGCTGTAAAGCATGGTGTTCAAAGAACAAAAAGGTCTGCCTTGCTGTATCATTTTATTTTATTTTTTATTTTTTTAAACACAGAGGAGTAGCAGTGTGCCAGTGGCTACGCAACTAATCTTGATAGACAGCTGGGTATTCCAGTCTATGGAGATGGCTGTGCAGCAGCAGCAGCAGCAATATGTTGCAATGTAACATAAAATTTATAAAATCCTTCCTGATACTTGATGCCAGTCATTGCTGCAATTCCCATGGAACTGCTGTGTGACTGAGGAGAAGTGAGATCCAGCACAAGTTTCCCTAGGAAAAAGTAGAAAAAGCTCAACATCACTGAATTAGTACTAGTCAGAGCAGACCATTTCAGCAGTTAATGAGACAGTATTTATTGAAGTTATTTTTCAATTGGTATGTACAGTAAATGGGGAAGTGACTAATACCTGAGCCTTTGAATGACTGCCTGGACTGAGAGCTCCGAGTTATCAGTGGTGTAGCTTCTGTGAGAAAATGCTTGTAATGGCTGGTTTTAAATCACAGAGGAAGAATGGTGGAGAATTAATGAAAGCATACATAGCATTTTGATATATTTAATTTTAATATAGTTTATAAATCCTATGTCAGCCTTGGTGGATATCCGATTGCTACAAATAACTTTGGGAGGTGGGGCTGTGTGTGCTCTGACATATTGAGAAATGGTTTTGTTGAAATTGTTTTGCTGGAAAGCATTACTTAGTTGTCTGATCTGATATTTTTTTTCTCCCCTTTTATGTACTAGTTTGGCTAATGTCAACTGAAATTCCTGCATATATAGACTGCAGAACTGTGCTTTGAATGCAATTATCTTAAAGAAGGAATTGTCAATACCTGTTTCACAAAGTGTTTTAGTGTTTTCTTGTGCTATTTTTCTTATGATCTGCAGTGCTTATTGAAAGCTTGGTTAACTGAGAAAGAAGAAGCTCTGAGTAAGGTCCAGACAAGCAACTTCAAAGATCAAACAGACCTGAGTGTGAATGTTCGAAAACTAGCAGTGAGTATCGCTGTCCTGCTCTATCCTCTCAAGTCTCAGACTAAAGGAATGGCAAATTGCTATTTTATTTTTTTTTGAGTGGCAAATTACCTCCCAGTAGGAGCTGTAAATACATGATACTTTGGAAGCCAGAACAATATTCTCTCCTTGCCAGATTCTTTCACTTGAATTTAGAAAAAATGTACAACTTTTTCCAGGGCCATTCCAGGGTTCTGTGCCAGACTTTGAAATAAGTACCCTGGGTTTTTGACAGGGTTTGGAGTTCATGGCAGGACACCAGTCAGTTGTGTGTTCCAAAGTGTAGGTTTGTGGGTTTGGTTGGGTTTTTTGGTTTTGGTTGGGTTTTTTTCTTTCTTTTTATTTTTTTTTTAATCCATTGGTGCAGCTTGTACCTGAACTAATAATTTGTAGCTGTTACTCAAGAGATACTGCTGACTGCTCCAGGAGCTGCTTCAGAGATGTGCTTTTCTTAAGACTTTATTAGTGTTTTGTTACAGAAGAGAACTATTTTGAAACCTATGATACATCTGGCTCAGATAGTACAATTCCTTCCCTTCTCCCCTCCCCAGAATTAAAAGCTAGAGAGTGGCAGAATACTTGATGTTGCCTTGCAATGTTTTCTTTTAACTTTAGATTTTGAAAGAGGACATGGGTATGAAACGGCAAACGCTAGACCAGCTGAATGAGCTAGGTCAGGATGTGGCTCAAATCCTTGGGAATGGCCGAGCATCCAGTAAAATCGATCAGGATCAAGAAGAACTAACTCAGAGGTGGGACGGTTTGGTTCAGAAGCTAGAGGATTACTCTAACCAGGTACTTAACAAGGCTTTATTACTTTTTAGCTGTTTAGATGTCTATATATATATGCAAACCTCATTGATACTGTCAGCAAAATTGCCTGTGTGAATTCTTGGTGTCAGGCTAGACAGGTAGGTGAGTGCTCTTTCACGTGGGGCTGACTTTGCCTTCTGACAAAGCTGTCTGCATTTTTTGGATATTCAAAACCCCAAGTTTTTAACCTGACTAGTACTATTACTCCTTTCTCACACAGATTAAGCTTCATTTTTCTGATGAGTAAAGCAGGCTTGCCATGTATTATCAATCAATGCAAATGCCTTTAAACATTATAAGAGTGCTGGGACTGGATTAAATCTGTTACTAAAAGAAAACAAAGACAAACCCCAAACCCCATAATAGATAAATAAATGGGAGTCATACAAGCATTTATGCTCTGTGAGTATGATTTCTCATCTGTTGAAAATAGAGTAGTTGTTTGCTTGATATGTAGCCATGATAGCCAAGCTGGATTGTTATATGTTTATTTTAGTATTTTGAGCGCTTGATAATGTTTTTATTTAGATAGAACTCCTATTGGCTTCTGCGGGAATTTTGACAATTTTATGACTCTTATATCCCTTTTTTTTGGTGTTATTAAAGTGTTATTTTAATGATGAAGGCCATGGCACTTATTCACGATTCATTTAGTGTATAGTTAATGAGTTGTGCAGTCTGAGTAAGGGTCCATTTCAGCCACGTGGCTTTCATTTGTTCTTGTGTTTAAGTCAAAGCCCTGGAGAGTGCCAAATTCTGTTGTTGCCTTTTCACTCCCACTAAATATCAGGCTTATACTTAGAAATTCCAGGTTGATTCCCTTGGGACTTTGTAACCTGTTAAAGAGTGTGGAAGCTTTCTATTGAATTGAGTGAGTTTTTAAGTCAAATCCACAGCTCTTTCCATCATCTAGACTTGGCTTTATGGGTTATAAACACAAAGGACCTTGATTTTTTTTTTTTTCTGTGAACCGAGCCATTATGAAAGAAAATAGATACACTGCTTCTTTTGTTGATTTAATTCACTTGGACTAGCATAAAATTCTAGTTGAACTGAGAATTTTGATGTAAGGTTCTCATCTGTAAAATGAGAATAATGACATTTTTCTGTGGACTGCATCTGTGATAAAAGGGATTTTATGACTGATGAGTAAAAGGAACTAAGTAAAAGCAATTCAGTTTATGCTAGAAATGCCATTTAACTCTTTTGCTAAATTATTTTCTATAGGTAACTCAAGCTGTAGGAAGCATAGGGATGTCACAGGTTTCACAAAAGACTGGTGCAGAAACAGCGCCATTGAAGGAACAGGTAGTGGTTAAACAATCCAGACAGGAGTTGCCACCACCGCCACCCCCAAAGAAAAGGCAAATTCCAGGGGACAGTGACGCAAAGAAAAAGTAAGTATATGTCACTGCTGTTTTTCTCTTGCTCACTAGATACTACAGAGACTCATGTCTCTTGGTCTTGGCTTTTAATTTTTCTTTTATGCAGGTGAGGAATACTTAAGCTGCTGTTGTGAGGTTGGATTTGTACAGCCTTGTTTTCAAAGCAACAGAAAGCCTGCAGCTTCCATTAATTTCAAAGGAAAACAGGGGTGTTGTTTATCAAAAAAGTGGGTTTTCAATCCTTTGTACCTCAGTTCCTTTGCTGAAAGATAGAATTAATTAGATTTTTTTTTTGGAAAAACATCATCTTATCTTTGGTTAAAAGATGTTGTGAAAGCACCAAATATTTTGATTTATTTATTACTAATCTCTGTAAAATATATGGGAGAAATGGGAGAAACTGTACAAAAAAGGCTGAGACCTATTCTGTGTGCCTGGTATTTAGTAATATGAACAGTATTACAGTGATGTTTCCCTTCACGAGTATATGTGGAGTGGCTGACTGATTTGCGTGTATGGAACCCTAGAACGGTTTGGGTTGGAAGGGTCCTTAAAGATCATCGAGTTCCAACCCCCCTGCCATGGGCAGGGACACCTCCCGCCAGAGCAGGTTGCTCAAAGCCCCATCCAGCCTGGCCTTGAACACCTCCAGGGATGAGGCATCCACAGTTTCTCTGGGCAACCTGTTCCAGTGCCTCACCACCCTCAAAGTAAAGAAATTGTTCCTCATGTCTAATCTAAATCTACCCTCTTTCAGTTGAAACCATTATTCCTCATCCTGGCACTACACTCCCTGATAGAGTCCCTTCCTGCCTTTCCTGTAGGCCCCCATTAGGTACTGGAAGGCTACTATAAGGTCTTCCCTGCTCCTTCTCTTCTCCAGGCTAAACAGTATTTAATAACCTGTGTTGCAGTGCCTTTATTAAATATACCTAAAACTGAAAGAATTGTTTCAAGATGAATTAAGAAAGTGAATTCTCTATACTCATCAGTTTGCTTTTTGTGCTTGCCTGAGAAAAGAGCATTTCTTTGAGGTGTCACTGGTTTAAACCTTTGGCAGGTCACTTAGGGAGAGGACATAGGGCTGAATCAAGAGCAATGCATTGCTGTGCTAGGTGACATGTGTGATGTGAAGAAGAGTTGTTCTTCTCATTTTTCTGGAGGAGGAATGGAGGTCTGAAGGGGTGAGAAACCTTCCCAAATCCTCTTGAGAACCCTGGTCAGATCCTCCAAGCCCTGATGGGTGTGATATGTGCATGTGGGTGTCCCAGGGCACTAATGTAGTCAGCAGTTAATTGGTTCCTTCTCTCTGTGTCTCGTGAGTTGTAGAAATTATTTTAAACTTTGAAATCAAAAGCGATTTAAACTGTTATCTTTTTTCCTAGAATTCAAACTGTATTGAGGACAGTCAGTTAAAATAGGTCAAACTTTCTGATGCTTTTGCCTGATCCCAGTTACTTACATTGAAACCAACAATTTTCTGAGTTTTCCCATGAAAACTTTAAGTGACTAACAGTGACTTCTGCATTTCTTGGTAGGCTGTTATTCCATGTTAGGGTTTACACTGTGCTAGGTAGTAGAATTTTGGTATGGCCTGACTTGTGGTCTGTATGGTATGTCTGTCTGTCTTTCAAGGTCTCTACAGTACTGGTTAATTTGGGAGTTGGTGGGTTTTTTTCTGTTTGATTTTTTTTTTTTGTGGTGGTGGTGGTGGGTTATAGCTTTTATGCATAAGAAAGTTATGTTAGTATAGCCGTGTCCAAAAATATTAAGCTATAAGCTAATCTTTAGTCAGCCAAGTGTTCAAAAAGGTTTGTCCGCTGTCACTTCCATGAGTTCTTAAACTGCTGGTTTTTGCTTCAGACTAAATACTCTTGCAGACTTTTACAAAATCTAGCACTGTAATACTTATTGGTTTTATTCCTGAGGTTTAGTTATACTTTTAAAATACTCAGCATTGAGAGATATCTTTTGTGACATATTTAAAGAAACAGAAATAGTTTGCATGAAGATATCTATAAAAATAATAAGAAATAAATTGTACCATGTATTTGTAATTTACTCCCAAGGGCTAATATCACAGATGTAATTTTTACTGTGTCAGGTTTTTGAAAGTCTGTCTCTGTCCGACTGCCTGTGAGTAATAATATGAAAAACATTAATCTTGTGTGCAGTTTTACTGTATTGGGAATGAGCAATGTGCTGAACTTTAAGACTTCTGATTTTTAAGACAGAATGACTGAATAGGGAAAAATGACAAAAAAAATTATCTGACCTTTTAAACCAGGTTTGATGCTGAAAGTACTGAGCTCTTGAACTGGATTTCAAAATCAAAATCTGCCATTCAGGCCACAGACATCAAAGAGTACAAGAAGATGAGAGAGACTTCAAACATGAAAGAAAAGTTGAAGGTAAAATGGGGAGAGGGAGAGTGTTCCAGTGAATAGTATATTTTGTCTCTAAGCTGGCTGTCAGCTGGAGGGGTGGGTTGATCCACAGGCTTCATGGGGATTAAGTCCTTTAGTTAAATATTTTCAGAACTGGACATACATGGGAATCACTGACCAGCTGGACACAAACTTCTGCTGTGTTGGGTTGCACAATCCACAGGAAATTTTACAAACATATATTACTGATGCCTCCCTTGGAGTTCTGATGGATGTCTGTCTTTAGAATTAGTATTGTTGCCACTAAGCAGCGTATTCTGGCTTCATGTTTCGCAGTTGGAGATGGTCTTGATTGACATCACTTTTATAATTCTGGTAGAGATGAGCCAGTGGGCTGCTCAGACACCCCTTGAATCTTGCTGTGACACTGCACACCCAAGGTCCAAAGCAGTCCATCGTTACAATGTTTGGACATGTTGTTTGCTCTATTAATTTTGGCGAAAACCTGATAATACAGTATTACTGACCTGTAAGAGAGAATACATAATTTTACAGGATCCTGTGGATGCCGTGAAATAACAATTTCATCTTCCCTCTGTTTTGGGAATGTACTCTTGCCAAAGCTCCATGCTTTGATATCTGGAGCTTTAGCAGGACCTGCTAAATTTGATTATTTTGAAATAAAAGACAATACTTAAAGTATCTATAAGGAGATTCATTCTCAATACTGTAGTGCAAAACGGTGCCAGTGGGAATGTTTGGAATGGCAGTACTGTTGGAAATAAAAACCAAGACAGCCCCCCCAATAGTTTATTTATAGAACTTTATGAATATTTGTAGCTCTTTATAAAATAGGCTCCAAGACGATCACCAGGTTCCCATGAACAGCACTGTTTTTAAATTGTTTATGGGCTCTAAGTGGGTAGGACAGTGTTTGTTCTTCCCAACTGTGCAAATAGATGCCTGCTGCTTCTGAATTTACTGTAGCAAGTCTAAACCCAAGTAGCAATCTTGGGCATTAATTTAAAAAAGATTTTAATTTGGAGATACTTTGTTGTAATCTCCATGGTTGTGGCCTCACAGCCAAGGAACTCATCTTTCCTCTGTGGCTGTATGCTGCCTCTTGGCTCAAGACAGGAGCATTCATCAATATGTACGACTCGAGGAAGGAACTTGTTCCTCTAAAAATCTTGGTCGTCAAATAGGATTTCCCTCACCATTTCTTTATGAAGGGAGAGTGAAGCACTAGAGTTTATGAGAGTGTGTTACTAGTGGGCTATAGTTCTTGCCAACTGGAGTTCTAGGGAACAGGGGGTTGTTCCCTTCTGCTGGATATCTCAGTAGAGACTGTAGAGGAAAAGGGACTATTAAAAAAAAGTCCTTTTATCCACTGGCTCATATTAAATAATTACAATTTTTGATCACAAGTGACTTGTTTTAGCTGGTGTCACAATATCTGATTTCACAGAGCAGTATCGTCAAAACTTTTAACAATTTTTTATTCTTGGTGGTGTTGGACTAGTCTCTTGCTTGCCTGCCACTCGTGAGAGCTAACTCTTTTTGCATTTGTTTTTCTGAACAAATAGAACTAACGTGTTCTTAGAAGGTGCTATATCCAAGAAAACTGGAATATGATTTCAGTAATAGTGGGAAAATACGTGTTACTGGCTGCAAAGTGGGGAGGTGGGAGTCAAGAAAAATTACCCTCTCTGAAACTGAATGTTTTTCGGGTTCACTTTGTAGGTGATTGAAAAAGAAAGGGTTGAAAAAAGCCAAAAGTTAGATGAACTGAAACGAAATGGACATATTCTTTTGGATCAAATGGGAAAGGGTAAGCGACTTAAAGGTTTTTCTGTTTTGCGATTTAATCGGGTGAGTTGCTGGGAAATAATACTGAAATAGGCTCCCTCCGCTTAAGCATTGCAATATATTCCTTCTCTCTTCCTCTACTTTCTTTCCTTCAGAGACACTGGTCACCTTTACTGTTACTAGTTATGTGGTCTGTTTCTATTAAAGCTTACAGAAAAGCAGTATTAATATTCTTTGTTTAATGTGTATGCGTTCATTTGCAACCCTTTTAAAGGGTTATTTTTATGGAAATAGAAATAATTTCTTAGAATGGCAGTAACATGCTTTTGGAGGAAGGAATTGGTTTCCTTTTAAATTATGTGGAGATTTAAAGTATAAATTTTAGAATATAACTGCCTCGAAGAGGAAATTTTGTTTCAAAAATTTAGGCTTGATAAATGTGTAGATATCTCTATTTGTAGTTTTCTCTATTTCTGTAAAGACTGTCAGTATGTTTTGATGATACAGTCACAATTCATGGTTCAAAGGCAAGAGAAAAGCCTACGTGCTTCAGAAAATGATTGATTGTCAATTAAAACACTTATCCCTGGAAACTTATAATTAACATCAGTGAAAGTTGAATCTTTAAACCTTGCCAAAATCTTGTTTCATAATATGACAAAACTCCATCAGTGAAATGTGACTTTCTCCATAAAAGAGCTGTTTGTATCATCCAGAAACAGTCTTTTAGATCTGCTGTGCACTTGCCTTCTGGTGAAGGGGCTTTAAACAGTAGCATTCAGACAGGTCAAAGGATGGTGACACTATCCTACATACTGAGCAGCATACCTTTTGGAAAATGTTGATTTTCACTGGATTTCCCAACAGTCACATTTTTTTTTCCAGCCATCCCCTTTGCCTGCATGCTCCAATCTGCTAAGCATCTCCAATCCTTGCCTACTACAGCTGAAGCTTTTTACAGTGGGTGCCATCGTCCTTAAGCTGGTGGCCGGAAGCCACTGATTTGACCTTGAGCTTGGATTCTAAATATTTGTAGTTGTTTCTTGTCTTCAATCCTGGACAGGGATCCTCCCTCTCTCTGTTATCACAACTGGGGGGGTTTATAAGTCGTGGTTGTGAAACCAGTATGTGTCAATCATAATGAGAAATGCATAGTTCAAAAATCTGCTTTCTATCAGCAAAAAAATAAGATACAGAAATTGCTTCCTAATTTCTTGCCGTCTTAAAATTTGCGACCTATAGACAATAACCAATCTACAACCCCTGGTTCAGTTAGGGTCTGCTGGCATGTTTTATCCAGCTCAGAACAATAGCCCTTCTCTTCAAAACCAGGCCCAGCTTGGTTTGGAATAATGTACATCACTGGCACGTGTATCTCTACGTCCATTTCTACCCCGGGGCAGTGCTGCAGTGGCAGTGCCCGATGGCTGCGTGCTCGCTCCTCTTACATGGCTGTTTGCAGGGGCTCTGCTCCTGCACTGTAGATGTGCCCAGTGTATGGCCCAAGTGCCCAGCACTGGGAGGATCTATGGAGCAGAACCTTCACATGCCCTTGCAGTGGGCCGGCTGCCTGTGCTGACCAGAGCACTGGGCTCCACTTGTGCTCCAAAGTGGTGCAGCAAACAGCCCCCTCCACGTGGCTCTCCTCCTTGTGCTCCAGTCTACACGATGGAACCTCTAAGTTCAAATGACCCAACTATATCTTATATAAAGAAGATGGTACCCTGAAAAAGAATCTGCATCGGAAACTTCCAGTGACAAGGATGTACCTTTGAATACACGTTGCACTCAAACTTCTCCAGATAGAGCAAAATTGTCAGTTACTTCTGGCGCTTGAGAAAATAAAAGAACAATCAATGAATGGGAGGGAGGTCTGTTTGCTCCTGCTGCTGCATCCTCAAGTAATGCATTGATTTGTCAAAAAGATGGCATAGCAAATGCTTCATGTAGTCTCTGCAAGTAAGAAATAACCTCATGTTTTCTCATGTTTTTTTTTGTAGCTACTCATATTACCTAGTTATTAATTGTGTCTGCAGGCAATGTGACATTGTTAGCCGTTTCTCCCTCTCTCTCCCAGGCTGACAGGATTTCCATCTATGTTTTCAATTAATTTATTGCTGTCTTCCAACTTGCTGCTTCCCTCTTTCTTTGTGGAGTCTAGAATCATCTAAAAAAGTAAATTCACTGAAAGCCGACTTAAATCTCACGTTATTTAAATCTACATATCAACTTTAGACACAAATCACGATGTTGAAGAGAGTCGTGATAGTTGAGAGTCATCTCATTATTATAAATTCAAGTATTATCAAACGGAAAGAATGGAAGTGGAATATCTCACTCTTCATTTTATTATTAATGTGGAAATAAAAAACTGAAACACTGTTTGCAATAAGTATAGATTTATGGATAGTGGACTTGGAATCAAAGCCTTTTGCATATTAATGCAAATGTACACCTGTATCTGTAAAGAAGAAAGGTTAAATGTCCATTAATCAAAATGTGTTTCTGTTAATATAACAATAATTTATATAATCTTTTAGAGGGACTTTCTACAACGGATATAAAAACGGTGATGGAGAAAATATTGTCACAGTGGAAAGATGTGGTTCAGCATCTGGAAGAAGTGGCCAGAAAGATAAAGTACCAGGAAGACATAAATGCTTATTTTAAAGAAATGAGTGAGGTTGAGAAGATTGTGATTGAGAAAGATGCCTGGCTGAAAAATGACGCTTCTTCAGCATCCCAGCCCTCAGCAGTCCTGAAAGACTTATGTCAGGTAAGTCTGGCAAAACGTTTTAATTTTGGTCAGAAGCTGTTAGGAGCACAAAATACCCCAAAGGAACTTAGCCTAGTTAGTAAGGTAACTCAAAATTTCTGAGGCATGGCGGGAACCTGATTTGACTGGAAGATTTTGGTACCCGTGTCACAGGAGTAATGTTGTTGCCCCAGTAATGTGGAGGAGCTGGGCTGCAGTAGCTTACTAAAATCTATAGTGTTAACAAAGCAAGTGTGAGATTGGATTTGTTTTTAATCATTCACAGAAGGAATTAACATTTCTTGTAAGTCTGAGTCCACGGTTGGAACACCTGAAAGCCACCTGCAAGGCACTCACCTCTCAGCCCACGCCTCCAAGCTTCATTCAGGAGAGCTTGAACAGTTTTCTCTATCGCTTCAAGTTGACTTGTCAGAAACTAGAGGAACATCACCAGCTGCTGAAGAAAGGTAAATATATACATATTTTACCTAACACAAGCCCTTCTGATACTTGTGTTCTGATTTTCTTGTTGTTGTGAGCCGATTGAAAACTAACTGAATTCTGGCAGAGTTTTCCTACTGATTCTGGGAGGCTTTGGGTCAGGCTGACAAAATCTTTTTATTCACCTGAAAGAATATTTGTATGAACTCTTCTGTGTATACTACAAAAATATATTGTTCCATGGTGTTAAAAGCCATTATGCAAGGATGCAACATTCCTGAAATTACATTTAAGGAATTGGCAAAACATATTTAAAGCGGATAATATACTTTGAAAAGCTGTGTGACCCTGGCAGTTACAGATATAAATAGTAGTGTTAGAAATGAAAAAAGGAAGATCATGAGAACCTTGTAAAATTGAACCATGCATGGGAAATTTATTCTTTTTCATAGCTTTTTTGAGCACATTAGTCATACATAATTCCTTTTGGAAAGTTCATCTTTGAAGCTATTTGGAATCTGGCTTGCTTTTCAGGCACTTTTTCCTTGGGATTTTGTTGCGTTAAAAATTTTATTATGGGCATTCAAACCAGTCATGCTGGCTTCTAAAGGGTTTTAAATGTAGTGCACAAAATATGTAGCTCTGTTAATATTTTACAGCTGAATAGCAAGAGCCCAGACCTATTAGGAGATTTTTTTTTCCTTAGTTTTCATTTTGTTTCTGAAGACTTCAAGGAAGTGTTTTGCTAAGGGCCCGAAAGGGAAGAGCATTAACGCTTTATTCTGTGTGTATAAAAATAGGCTCAATTACTAAATTGTTAGGCCATCTATATAATGTGTTGCACAAGGCCTGCATGCTTTGATTATATCCATGCAGAAAACTGAAGGAATAAATGTATTTGCCTGCCACGCTCAAGTTACAGGGTTTGCTTTCACTCTCACCGTGAGGAATAATTATTTTATGACTGTTCCGAGTTCATGTGCTTTTGAATAATTTTATTGGTATTGTGTATTTTGGTAATTACTACATGTTATTACAAAAGTACTCCTTGTGTTTTCATGCCACGTGTTACTTGAGGCATTATTAGCATATTTGAACCAGTTATTAATTGGTAAAAATACTTTACATATCACAGTAGGTTAAATTTGTATTTGTGTATTTTTTTTAATTACAATTTCTCTGCAGATCGTGTATTGCTAAATAATAGAGGGAAACATCAATTCAGGGTTTCAGTTGTTTCTTTACAGCATAGTTGGAATTGTCGTAAGGTAAAAACTTCCAGAGCCGTATAACTTGGAACAACAACTGGTGGTAGCACTTGGGCATTTGTGAACAGAAGTCCAGCTCCTTTCATGTCTCTTTGAGCCTCTGAAAATTCCCTCGTGAAGTGCTATGTTGTCCCATCCATATGGGCATTTTTTTATAGGAATCGTGACTTAATTTTTTAATTTTATGGTTTTTTCAATGGGAGACTATTTTAACTATTTCCTTCTCCTTCTGGATTTGGTGTAGTTTAGTGACAGTGTCCCTATTTCCTTTTTACTGATTTCTTTTTTTTTTTTTCCCCTATAAATTGATCTTGGATTTTTGAGAAGAGGAAGCTAGATAACAAATATCTCTCTAGAAATGTTGACTCATTTCTTAATTATAAACGATGTGACAGTTCTGACAGTAAGCTGCAGAAAAGCTACCTGGTGAGTCAGAACAAGGCTTAGATTTGTGGCAGTAACAAAATTGCTTAGGAATCCAAGGCCAGAGAATGTGCATATGACAGTATGGGTCTTACAGCCAAATTCCCATTTGCTGCAGTTTTCTAAATTTGATGTTTTCTTTCTAAAATGCCAGAGTAAGATGCTGCCTTCTGCCTGGGATTCCATAGAGGGCTGGCTCAAGGAAAATCTGAGATGCAGTCAAAGATTGCAAGCAGATACTCTATCCAAACTTTAATTCTCTTTTCAGTCTTCACAGATAGTGTGTCTGTTCTGGCAACAGGCTAAAAGCTGCTTTTTTTTTTTTTTTTGTGTGTGTTTATATATGTAAAAAAGAAAAAAAGAACCCAAACACCACTACTACATTCATACATATTTATGTATGTGTGTTTATATGTAAAATCACTAGCTTATGTAGTTGATATATGTAGTGTGTATATTTAACTTATATATAATAAATGGCTTTTTTGTATACTATACTTTATATTTTATATATAGTAGATATCTGTGCGTGTTTGCATATAAATAGGAGATATGTCTAAAACTTTTTGAAGTGAAAAATACTAAACTGTGGGGATTAAGGTGTGCAAAAGCCCAAGTACTATTGATTCTACAACTCTGTGTGCTCCAAGAGATTTAGGTGTTTAGGTGTATAAGAAAATTCTAAAAATGGGATTGAGTTTTTAAATATTATTCTTTTGTGGGGTAGGTGGGGTGTTATTCTATATTATTATATTCTGTATAATATTTATATATTACAGGTAATTAATCTTTTCTAAAGACAGAAACATTGTTATCAGCAGAAGAGTTCTTTTTATCTCTTGGAAGGTCTCGGCAGGATTCAGCATACAAGTATATCTCAATTGATTCCTTGTTTCTAAATGATTCTGTTCACTTTGATTAGATTCACGTCTCTTGTAATTTGGCTCTTGTGTCTATTTCCTCACTTTGTATTTTGTTCCATTACTCTTCTTAATGATTCCAGAGACAGAAAGCCAGCCGAGCCAGGACTACGTGGACTCCCTGCAGCGGCTGCAGGGCACGCTGGGCGAGCTGGAGTGCAAGCAGCAGTCCATCGCCGGTGGGCTGGGCGACCCCAGTAAGGTGGAGAAGGCCCTGCAGCAGGCAAAGGTGACTCTTACCTTCGCACTGATGTGAAGGAGTTGCTTATTCAGCTGCTGTCATCCCCTGCTCTCCTGCCTTGTTTTCACTTTCCCTAAAAGATGACTTGGAGGGCAGCTGATTGGGGAGTGGCATGTGGAAGGGTTGCTTTGGGTCACCTCAGGGAACTTATGGGTGTCTCCGAGCCTGCAGGCTTCACAGCTTCTCTTATGCTTACTGCCAGCCCCAGACAGCTGGGGCTGCTTGGCTGGGGGAAGAGGAAGCTCTGAAGGAGCTCATCTCAAGTGCTGTGGTGCCCAGACCACCTTGATGGCGTCCCCAGCCTCTCTTCAGTGTGTCCTTTTCTCTCTTGTGCTGAGGAGCCTCAGAATGGATGTCAGGGTCTCAAGAGCATCCGTCCCCCTCACAGGAGCTTGGTTGGAGGCTTGATCCAAGATCAACTCCTTTGCTGCTGAGCACAATGCCAAGGAAAACCAGGAGCCAGGTCTCTCCTGGGAGCTGCCTTTCAGGTCTCCCTGCCCAAGCTGCACTGCAGCCTCCTGGCAGCCATGCCCGTGCCCAGCCTGCTGGGGCTTGCTGTCCTGGGGAGGCCGTGTCCCTCCCCTGCAGCCACATGGGTTCCCTGACCCTGCCTCAGTCCTCCTGGTGAGGCCATGGGACTTAGTCCTCTCCTCTAAGCACTGGCCATAGTGCTTGGAGGAGGCACCCAGACACGGGGCTGCCTCTCAAGCTTAGCTGGTTAACAAATCCATCCCATTCCATCCTCCTGCTGCTATGGGAGGGTAGCTGTACTCCTGTGGCCACCAGATTGCCTTTCAAAGGGAAACAGTGCTTGTAAGCCATAAAGGTAATTGGTGCACAAATTCTAGAAATGGTATTTTGTTTCCTATTATCAGCCTATAAAGTAGGGGAAAATCTATG